>OY720456.1:59598606-59923478 GCA_963082715.1 Harpalus rubripes
CATGATTTAAGTGTATAATTTAATTCTCTACAACATTTATTTGAAACATTTTTGTTTAAAATTAAATGGGAAGTTTTGCGCAAGGAAAAACTGATTTCCCATGTTAAACGCCTATGGCCCGCTTTTTAATTAACAGCCTGTATATATATGTGTGTTTGTGTGTGTGTCTGTGTGGGTGTGTCCACGATTTCTAAAATACTATAACACATAAGACATTTTTAACTACGGATTCCTCAATCCAATAATAGTGGGAAGAGTTGATTTGTTCTATAAATATAAATTCATTAATATATCTTGTATAGATTTAGAGATAAAGAAATGCATATAAAATAATTTGATGTAAAAAAAACTCAGATCAAACTACTTCAAGGCAAGAAATTCAAATGTTTGTAATTGACACATAAATGTCACTGTCAAAAATATTTGTATGCCACTGTCAAAAATATTTGTACATCATTATAAAGATTATGAAAATAAAAAAAGGCAACAACGCTAAAGAATATACGTAAACAAGAATATAAAAGGAATTTGCGAAAAAATGACGAATATAAAGAAAAAGAAAATGAAATTGGAAAAAGAAAATTTCAGGATATTGAATATAAAGAAAATGTATGTATTGTATATAATTTATATTAAAATATCCCATAGATTTTGCCAATATATGTGAAAATTATTTTGTAATGAGACATGAATATATGCATTTGAAATTAAAAATATTTTTTGTATTATGCGTACAACCAGGTAAAATATCTAGCGAGAGGTTATGTGCTGGACACATCAGATTTTTTTATCGAGGAATAAAACGGTTTAAGAACCCGGTTAATTGGTGTTTTAAGTTATCAATCAGCATTTTTATTTACTGAAAAACCGCTACTTATTAAGGAAACAAATTAAAATAACGAAACAACAAAAGTAAATCAAATAATATTTCTTTAAATTTTTGATGCCAAGCCAGAAAAAACCACGTGTATTTGTGTAAAAATTATTTATTTTTGATGGTCATATCGTTCTCCAAAAACTCTCAAGTTTAGTTTTCCAGATTTCCATCCCTTTTCAGAATCCTTCCTCTTTAAACCACCCCATCTCACGCTGAGTTGTGACGGTATCGTATGAATCCGGACCATCCGGATTCCAAATCCTCGCTCCGGGAAACCCCGGAAGGGAGTAAAACATGTGCAGCTAAGCCGTCTCGGATGCCCAGTATAAAATTTTCATTTTCATCCCACATGCTAATGCTGTACGAGCACAGTGTTTATATTTGTCGCTTTGTTTATAGAAACGTGATTTGCAAGTCAATTTTTAGGAAAATTCAAACAAGGGTACTGTGTCTATGCGGTACAATTTGACATGGTTATAGATGTAAATTGTGGTGGAATATAAGGAAGAATTACAAGTATGAATCATAGATAGATAAAATGTTATCATATTTTAAAATAATAAAAATTAAAAATCACAGTAATCTTACGTTCTTAAGCAATATTTTAAAAAGAAATTTATATTTGAGTCCATATAAAATTCTGTCGATTGCACTAAAGTTTCACTAAATTTTCAAGCGAACCAAATTGATATTAATGGCAGCGTTCAGCACGGCTGCCAGCGCTGAGTGCCGAAGTTTGCCGAACGTAATGAATGGACGAATAGGTACGTTCAATGACCAAAAGTGCTATCTAGCTGCTAGTGATTGTATTACAGCGAAAAGGTTTAATTACTGAACGACATTAAAGTTGACATTAGAGATTAAAATCAAAATGCAGGCGATTGTATTAACAGAATTTTGCGACAAAACAGATTTTGTTAACGAAATTGTTGTAGTAGTCACTATGTGCAGCCAGACAAATATGCAGTTAGAGCACTGTGCATATGCAACACCAAACAAAGATGTATCATACCAAAATACAACAAAAACTATAATTATAATAAACTTACTTTGAATATTATAGACCAATTTCTGGTTCTTTTGATTAATTGAACAATTTCCGTCTTTATAAGTTAGGAAAACGATTTCGCGCTGTTCGTTCATTTTGAATTATGTACCTAGCACTAACCTAGCAATGAAATCATATGCTAGCCAGTGCTCGAGCAAAACGTTGTCAGCTGATACTTAGCAGGCCGTTCAGTTATCTAGCGCTAACAGTTGCTAGTTAGCAGCTAGCTAGCACTAGAGCTATTGAACGTACCTAATGCGATTGGTCCAGCAACTGTATTCGGCAAACTTCGGACTTCGGTGCTCAGCGCTGCCAGCGCTGTGGCGTGATGAACGCCATTGCATCGAAATGAAATGTCGAATGACTTATTATACGTACAGAATTATTTGTTTATTTATTTGTTATTAAGGGAGTTCCACAAATATTAAAAATTTTATATATTAAACTACATGAAAAAGTAAGATACGTATTTTTTATTTTTTCGATAAAGTTATTTACTGCGAAAAAAAGAAATAAATAGGCTACAAGAAGTACGAATGCACCTTAAGTGACTTGGTTTTTTAAAATTTTGTGTTACTCTTACACTTACTGTGGTTTTCGATTTAAAGTATTAATATTTACCAAGTGACTTATGAAATATTTTCTGTTTTGCCTATTCTTAAAATTTCAGGCGGGAACAAATAAAATGAGCACCCTGTAGCATGATAAGCGTTAGGCCCGGGCCACACTATGCGTTCTGGCGGGACCGGTAAAACCGCAGCCGGTTAAACGGGATGGATCGTACAGCGTCCACATAGCGGGTGGCGCTCGAAATCCGTTACATAGGCATTTAACGTGGGAAAACAGTTTTTCCTTGCGCGTTGCTTCCCAAATTATTTTAGAAAAAAATACTTCAAATCAAAGTTGTAGATCATGAAATTCTGCATTTGAAAAAAAAAATAATTGTGCATGCTTTGTAACGGCAGAAATTTGATATGAAAATGTCGAAAATCACGGCAAAATTAGTGATAGCCATGGAATTAAAACAAAAAGCATAATAAATGTATTTTTTTATCTGATTGAAAAAGTCTCAATATTTGACAGTTAAAACATCAATCATTTGTTTGTCTTATTGTTTTAATTCCACGGCTAGTGCTATGATATTAAAATTTTCAAAATTTTCATATTTAATTTCTAGAGTTACTAAACATACGAAATGAATATTGTTTATTAATTTAAAAGAAGAATTTTATGCTCTACAACTTTTATTTGAAGAATTGTTTTCTATAATAATTTGGGGGTCAACGCGCTACGAAAAACTGTTTTACCATGTTAAATGCCTATATCGATAGGGTGGTTTTCAAAATATCTTGTTTTGAAATTTTTGATTGGTCGCCATTTTGTTATTTGATGAAATAGAAAATAATTGTAAATACAAGTGTTTTAGAGAACCGAAAGCAAATGCAGAAAGTTTTTGTATTTTTTAAATATTCCTTAAAATAAGGGAGTTATGACGATTTTTCGAAATACAAGAGAACGCCAATAAATATATATGTGTGACGATTTTTTCTCCGACGATAACTCCAACACTGTAATTCTAAAAATTATATTTTTTTTGCATTTCTCTTCGTTACATCCAAATGAAAAGCTGATTAGATTTTGGTTATAATTGGTCGACCGGAAGTACCCTTATTTGAAGATTTTAACAGTTTTTCTTGAAAAAACGCTGTTAAATATCATTTTTTCACATTTAATGATATTATAAATATTAAATAATATTTTATTCTCTATACGATTTGATTACATTTTATGCTTCATATTCACTAGATATTGAGTTAAAAAATTATAAAGAAATTAAATTTCATAAAGTAGTCAGCTTTGCAATAACACTGGAAACAGCTAATATAATTTTAAAAAATTCTGATAGACAGATGTTTGTGTTATAATTTTACTGCAAATATAGAATCAATTCTAAGTAACTTTTTTATGGAATTTGTATAAAATACATTGATCTGAAGGAGGGTAATGTACTGGAAATATAGAATCTTTCGCAAAAAACTGTCGGTATGGAATATGTATAAATTACATAGAATTGATGGAAGGTAATGTGCTGGCCACATCAGATTTTTTAAATATATTTCTGTCTGAATAGTGGTAACACCGGACACTGTCATCTATTGAATACATTCGGCTTGCATATTTTATATTTTTTGCCAAATTTGATTTTGTGTTTACTATTATTTTTTATTAGTTATTCTAATATCAAACAGAAGATATTATTTGAAAAGACTGGCGATTGAATTTATTACTCCGTACCGAACACTATTCTGTTATACAAAAAATCATCAAAATTCCTCCTACTTTTGAAGAGCGTCCTCAATCCTCTTGTGGAAGAGATTTGTTCTATAACAGGAAAAGGATTGAAAACATTATACTATTAAAGTATACACTGATATTCCATTTAATATAATTATAATTCTAAGAACTGTGTTTACTGTTATCTACTTGAAATTTTTATGAATTAGCGAAAAAAAAAAACATAGATGAAAGCAAGCGCTTTAATTTTGCACATTCCATTGACAACTGAAGTATCATTACAAAAACAAACACCCGGTCTGAAAACATTTATCATTTCACTCAGGTACACACATTACTTAATACGAGTTTTTAAAAGCAGCATTTGTGCAAATAGACCGTGCTCAGCTGTCCCCAAAAACAAATAAAGGAGAAATGATCCTTCACATGTAGTCTTTATGCTCTCTCTACTTTGGTTCTAATATCCTCTGCAGTAGATGACGAAATGCATATATCTATCAAGATCTCCCAATGTCAATGATTAAAAAGCAAACAGTCTAAACTTTTTCTGAAAACCCTCAAGTGTTTTCCAAGCCTACTGAGATAAAAGCATTCACTGAACGTTTATGTAAACATGTTTATATTCCATTAATTTGTTTGAAATTTTAAATGTAATTGCACTAATGACTTAAGTTATAGTTACTGTTTATACTTGGCACAGTTGTAATGTGTTTATAAATTCCTAATGGTCTGTAATTTCTTCATGGGTTCATTGGTTTGTTGCAGTTTACAAATGCCTGTTAGCATTTGAAGGGATATTTTAAAACGCTTTAATGGTATCATAATCGTATGAATTAGCAAACGATTTCATTAGTAATGCTTACTATTTTGAATAGCCAGTGAATAAAATACTTCCAAACAAAGAATAGTCATGTTCGCCTTTCAGATCCAATATGCTCTTCATATTAATTCCTCAAATTTAAAATGACATAAAATCAGTGGCGTGCGGTGAAATTTAAGTCGGGTATGCGCCAAGGATAGGAAATAATTTATAATTTTTGTAATTACGATATTTTTTGCATACTTTAATATAACATAGAAAAAAATCAATATTATTTAATATAACTATTTGTAAATAAATTCCATTCTTCTTTCCTTTTTATAAAATTCTTAAATTATTGCATAATGAAAATTATCTTTAGTTTGCATTTCGCATAGTTGAGATTTTTCAATGGACAACAGTCTTAAGCTTGATAATCTTTCTTGTCTCTGGGATGATCGTTTGTATGATTTTATGCGCTTCAAAGCCGAAAATGAGCGTTCAACCAAAAGCTGTAGAACTCGGAAATGTCAGAAATCGCGAATATTTTTCAATTGCTACTAAATAACAATTTAAATTTTCAAATCCTTGTTTGTTCCAAACAGTTATATCAAAATAATTTTCCAAATGATGCTGATCCACATAACCAGGAAACTTTTTCATATTTTGTTACATGAAAATGTCGCGTAAATCTTTTACCTTTGTCCTTATGAATCGTTTTTAAATTATTTAAATCAGAAGTACGTTTTCCACTTTTGACAATTTCATTTTTCTCGTTAAATTCTCTTGTCGAAAATGACTTTTCTATTAATTTTTTTATAATGCAATCCATAGTTATCTAAAATATGCGTTATATTATAATATTGTAGAAGATAATCATTAAAAGCAAAACAAATAATAATACCTATGTTCATGTGCCTGTAGCATAACAAAAAATATTTAATTCTGTAATTTTGTATGGTGGATGATGCTTATACAAAAATTATTACATCAAAATATACCCGGGTAAGCGATGAATTTAGCACTTACCGGCTCACCTACAGCGCGCATTCCCCTCTGCTTATTTCTCGCAGTTCCTCAAGCGTCGCCCTGCCCCGATCCGTCTACAAGTCATGCGGCAGAGCCTAGCGCTATCCACTAGCTTTTTTCCAGTGTTATTCAATTATTCATATTATACAAGTAGAACTAAATAAAATTTAAAAGTAATAGAATTTATCTTACATATAATTTAAAGTATTTACATGTATTATGTAAAAAAAATATTATAAAATTTAATTGATTTCTAAATACGAATGGGTATGCGCCGCATGCCCCGCATACCCTGACCGCACGCCACTGCATAAAATGATGAAGTTTTATTACAGTGATTTTATTAACCCTATAATACATAGAAAATTATTGTAGTTTTATTTCTGTATAAACATGGGCGTCATTTCAGCTTTCTAACTGGGGTGGCAAGACGTACCGGGGGGTCTGGGGGATATTCCCCAGGCCCCAGGTGAAAGGGCGGTCCGTCGATCCTCTCCCGGAAAAAATTTAAAAACTGGCTTTAAATTTGTTAGTTTCTGAAGCATTTTCAGACTATTTTTACAACAATTTAATTGCTAAGAATTTACCCTAAACAATATATTTTAATGACTTGAGTTATTAACTAAACCACATGTAAAGTAATAATTGTTCATACACAACTCAAAAGTGTGCCTAATTTTAATTTATGCATGCTCAGCCCATTTGTTTATGATAAAAGGAAAAAACCAAGTGAACATGATACAAAAAAAAACATTTACTTTTATTCAATGTCATTATGTTGTAGACATATCTTAAACTTGTTTGACATTAGCCACTATAATTGATAACACAAAATGGCAAAAGAGAGCATTTGCTGTCAATTTGCGTAATTGTTTAACAACTCTGGATTGCACTAATATTAACAGTTAAATTTCTTCTATTTTTCCCGTTGCGGATAATAGAAAATTGTGCATTGGAATTTAATTAGATGCATAATTAGTTCTCCATAAAAGCTATTTAACTGTTCTCATAAAAAAATCTGGTGTGGCCAACACAATACCAGCCGCCATTACAGCCCGAGTCACAAAAAAATTAAGTTAATCCTTATTTTTGGATTAGCGAATTTTACTCTAATTTTGACAGTTTATTTCTTCAAATATAGTCTAATCTAATCCAAGAAACTACCTTTTTCTTAAACCTCTCAACAGGATTAAATCCCAATTACAGAGTGGGTTCACATTCACACACATCCATGCCTTAGTGGCTTAGTGGAATTCGAAACCAGATCCCCAAGGGCACTCATGACATGAGGCGTTGCTCTAACCATTGAGCCATAATAAAATGAAGATTAAATTTTAAATACTGGGATAGAATCGAAATCACTCATTCAAAATGAGGATTAGCTTAAACATTTTTGTGAATCGTTAATTTCTATTAATCTAAATACATACCTACATATTTACTTATGCTGGACACTATATTGAATTTTTTTCTATTGTTCTATTTACTTTTTTCATTTAAAACGTTACTAATATTATTTTGAAATGATTAGTTCTTTGATAGTGACATTTATCTGTCAGTTACATACATTTGAATAACTGCGTTTTGTTTGCGTAGGCTCTGGGATTTAAATTATAGATAATTTTATAAATTTATCCATAAAATCTATAGAAAATTTAATAATCTTTAATTTTTATAATAGCATTAATCTCGAAAAAATAACATTTAAAGGCATTTTTCGAAGAAAAACTATTTTGAGCATCTAGTAAAGTGCCATTTCCGGTTATCCGATTTTCACCAAAATCTAATGGGCTCTTTCCATTATAGAAAAAAATTCGAAATACAAGGTTTCAAAATTTTCTGAATGATAGTATTTGAGTTAGAGTGGAGGATCCACACATACACACAGACATCATCGTGAAAATGTTAAAATTGGATTCTAGGGACCTTAAAACGTGGTCATTTATCAAAATCTCGATATGCGATTTTTAGCAAGATCCCTATACCTCCCTTACCAAGGAGGTAAAAAAGGAATTGGGGGAGACCATATTTGAATATTTCCAAAACCAAATTAACATTAAAATTACAGTAGATCATCACTTTAGTACATGATTTTTAGTTCTATGGTAATACAATATAAACTTTCATATACGAGTATATATATAGTTTACAATTATATTTTATATTAATTTCATGGCAAAATAATATACTCGTACGTAAAAGAAAATAAACGAACAATTTAAAAATAAAAAACAAAAATATGAATAGCCGTGAATTATTTTTATTTAATTAGTCATTTTGTGTTATACGATACACTGTGAAATATTTTGTTAAAATGATAACTAAAAGTAATTAGTATTAAAATTAGCTCTCAACAAATCAAACTAAAACTGATCTCTTTTTATAAATGTTTTACCATACATATAAAAAATGTTTTGAACAGATTTTTGTTAAACAACTTATATTCAACTAATAACAATAATATACTTAATTCCATCCCTAACACAGTCGAACATCGTTTTTTGAATAATATACCATTTGACAAAATTTGAGCAAATTCATTTCAAAATATATTTTTAAAACCGACAAAATTGATTGATTTGGAAACAGGTTCGGCGCATGCGCATTTGGTGGATGTAAGTGACAGATCTTCTTCACTCCAAATTCTTCGTTTTGTCATTACTCCAATTATTTTTTCTACTTTGCACCACTATGCACTAAAACTACACAATTGTCAGTTTATTTGTAGGTTACTAACACCAAGTAACACAAACCGTCAGAAAAGTTATGCTATGTACGCATGCGCAATATCAGGACTGAATTTTAAGTGTTTACATGAGTAGTTTTGAACCTAGTTTCCAAGTCAAACCCATGAATTTAAGTTTTGGTTTGAGATAAATCAAAACCGTTTTAGCGTCTTCCAAACTAAAAATGTTTTGAAAACGGTTTGAAAACTACGTGTAAACTCAGTAATAAACTGCAAATTTTTTGAAAAAGTGACATATTTATCGATGCCAATCTATATCCGCACAATAGATAATACCTACCTACTGACTATATCGCTCATCATGTATTAAAATTAATCAAAATTATTTAGTTTGCATTGAAGCCGAATATACCCGCGAATATTCTGAATATATGCATACAATCTGTTTCCTCCAAGTTGATAAGTCATCAATTTCTGCTTTTTACCTCCCGCTACCCTTGGTAAGGGAGGTATAGGGATCGTGCTAAAAATCGCATATCGAGAAGGTCCCTACAATCCAATTTTAACATTTTCACGATGATGTCTGTGTGTATGTGTGGATCCTCCACTCTAACTCAAATACTATCATTCAGAAAATTTTGAAACCTTGAATTTCGAAGTTTTTCTGTAATGGAAAGAGCCCATTAGATTTTGGTATAAATCGCATAACCAGAAATGGCACTTTACTAGAAGCTCAAAATAGTTTTTCTTCGAAAAATACCTTTAAATGTTATTTTTTGAGATTAATGTTATTATAAAAATTAAAGGTTATTAAATTTTCTACAGATCCGCATTAATACTTTTTGTACATATTTTATAGATAAATTTTTAAAATTAACTATAATTTAAATCCTGGAGTCAACGCTGTAAACAAACAAAACTTCTTGGTTACGCAGTTATTCAAATGTATGTAATTGACAGATTAATGTCACTGTCAAAGAACTAATCCTTTCAAATTAATAATAGTAACGTTTAAAAAGAAAAAAGTAAACAGAACAATAGGAGAGGAAATCAATACAGTATGTATTTAGATTAATAAAAATAACGATTCACAAAAAAGTTTAAGGTAATTTATAAAATTATATATAATTTAAATCCTGGACCGTACGCTTCAAACAAACAAAACTCATTGGTTACGCAGTTATTCAAATGTATGTAACTGACAGATAAATGTCACTGTCAAATAACTAATCATTTCAAATTAATAATATTAATAATAGTAAAGTTTTAAAAAGAATAAGGGAAAGGGAATAATAGGAAAGGAAATCAATACAGTTTCCAGCATAAGTAAATATGTAGGTATGTATTTAGATTAATAATAATTAAAGATTCGCAAAAAAGTTTAAGCTAATCCTCATTTTTGGATTAGTGAATTTTATTCTATCCCGGTATTTATAAATTAATCTTCATTTTATTATCAAAAAAGGTATTTACTTAGGTTAGATTAGACTATATTTTAAGAAATAAACTGTTAAAATTAGAGTAAAATTCGCTAATCCAAAAATAAGGATCAGCTTAATCTTTTTTGTGACTCGGGCTGTAAATGGCGAGAGGTCTTGTGTTGGCCACACCAAATTTTTATAAATAAAATATTAAAATTTATCATTTTACACATTTTAGTAAAAAATATTTATACGAACAGAGATACCGGTAAACTAAAGCTAAACGCGATTCAATGCTGCAATAAACGAACTGACCTGTTAGAACAAAACGTGCCGCCTAGTGCAAGATTATTAAATGAATTTAATTTGAAAGAAATCAGTTGGTTTTTTGTTATTGCAGTGTTAATATCAAGTTTTGTGTGTGACTTTTAAAATTGTGAGCCGGAGAAAGTTTTATATTATCTATATGAACTTCATTCCTCAGTTTTGGTGGTAGTCCTTTCCATATGGACTCTGGAACATTGTCTAAAAGGTAAAAATATTTCATTTTTACATATTTCGTGTTTATACGAATACTTAAGAAATTACGAAGTTTCAAGAATAGGGTTCCCTGTTCGTGAAGCCGAAAAGCAAAAATAAAAGAAAATACTTTAAATTGCTTCATGAAACGTTGTATTGATGCAAAACAACTACAGTCTCGGAAGTATTTACAATTCATAATTAATGCAGCCAATGGCATTTGAGAATTTTACTTAGACCCCATGTATTGATAAGCGAATATACCCTTGACGACGTGGTATAATCGTTTTTGTATATTCTATGAGTCCCAAATGTAATATCGCCACAGTAACCACCAGCAAACACGTTTTATTTATCAACAAACGTCAAAAATAGTTATTTGTATCACTAGTCCAGAAACTGAATATTTGCGAGAACGAGTTTATTTTGACAGATACGAGATCTCGCAAAACAGTTTCTGGGCGTGTGATACACAAGATTTTTTGTGCCGACATCTCCATAAATTCTTCGTATATTTCTCAACATTTTATTCTATTTTACATAACCTAAAAGAATGAACATATATTTTTATCAGTTTTGCATTGCAAGTTTAAATATAATTACTTACATTTGAGCTTAAAATACGTAATTATTTTATATTTATTGAAAATATATCATACAAACATTAGTTATATATATTTTATTTACTTTCGCATATTTTCAATGACAGATAGCGGAAACTCAATTGTATCACGCGAAGTTAGTTGTAGTTACAAAACAAACGAAACAAATTGGTCCTAAAGTTGAAACTTATAATTAATCTCTACGAGATGACAGCATATTATTATTTTTATGACAAAATTTAGTTATTTAAATTACAATAATTAAATATTTAGCCCTAAAATTTGAAACATTTTGCTAATTCTTGGGTTGAAAATAATCTTAAATTGACATATCACCAGAACAGTAATGCCAACTCCTTTTGCTGGCCTAGGTCAGCAACAGCACATTTCTGGACGATTTTGAGGTCTGTAATACTAGTCAAAATGGACGGAGGTACGAAAAATTATTTTATTTTTGTTGTCAAATTTATTCTTGTATAATTCAACAAATACCACTTGTGTGTTCAGTAATATCAGATTATATTCTGTTGATACACTCAACGTATTATTTTATTCGGAGTCGTGATAGTCCAAATTAATACGTTTCAGATGCAACATTTACTATACTGTTATTAATGTATTACTGTGGATACTAGTTATTGTATGGTTCTGCATCATACCAGATAAAATGAAATATAGGTTATCAAACTTGTAAATATTTTTTTAAAGATGTTTAGTAAAGAAGCATGGATTCAAATGGTTACTTGGTACAATGCTGGTTATACATAGTTTAAGGAATGTGTGTGATATGTTTACCAACTTATTTCCAGCTACCTAAGAAAATTTTGACAAATGAATTATAAAAGCAAAACTTTTGTATCACCAAAAGTTAAGAAATAATGAGCGAGAGAAAAGAATTTCCTTTTGTGAGCTACTTTTGAGAAAATTAAAATCAAACCGGATTTCAAGAACAAATACAGGAGAAATTGAAGATCTACAAGAACTAAAATTTAAAATTAGAGAGGCTTCGTCAACAATAACTCCCGAAATATTACTTTTTATAATCGTCTAAATTATTCTTTAATTGTTAATGGTGCAGTTCTTGAAAATTTGTTGTAATTTCTGTTTTAAATATATTGATTTTTTATTGCTACTGCTCTTATTACTTTCTTACGTTATTTATAGATCAGTAAATTATGATGACAACTTTGACAACCTATGTTGCATTTTATCTGGAAAGATGAAGTACCATAGGCGCTTTTTTTATCAAAAAGATGTACTTCGAAAGCACGCATCTACCCTAAACCGTTCTTTTTAAAAGAGGATAAATGATCTTGTACTACCCCCGAGAAGCACTACCTTTGACACAGGATCAAATAGATCTTGAACTGATTTCGAATATCAATGTCACGTTAGTATGACTGACTGCTATGTATTTTGTCTTTTTTGTAAGTATTTGATATTAAAATGACATAAAAAGAAGAAATTAATTAGTTTGCAACGTTATATCATATTTCTTTACCATAAGAAATTTATCCATATTTAAATACTCAAAGGTAAAAGAATTTAATATGTCAAAATCAAATCATATACAATAGACTATAACCACAAGCAAATTCAGCATATTATTATATTAGAAATATAATGCTATATATGTTTTTATCTTTTACTTCCTATTTTTTTTTAATATGCTGTTCTTTTTAAGAGTATTTCAGTTTAGTTCAGTACGAGGCAAGATCAGTTCATTTTCCCCCTAAAAAGAAAGCGCCTCATATAATAACTAGTATTCATAGTAATACATTAATAACAGTATAGTAAATTTTGCATCTTAGCTGAAACTCAAAGTATATGACTATACAACTCATCGGAAAATAGATCAATTAGATAGCTAAATTTTTCTTAGTTACGCTGTATAACATCGGTTATTTGCGAAACACAACTCGTGGTGTAAACAAATGAATCATATGTAATCATATCATCCATGAATATAAAAGAACAAGTAATATTTTTGACATTTTGTAAAAATATAGTTGGTTGATTCTGAGTATGCATTTTGCGGACTCGATGTGTTACATGAAAACACATCTCGTCCTCGATTAGTTTCGAACTTCTTGTTGTATAACTATTGATAATACGTCCCACTAGTCGGCTGTATTATTTTCAATTATATTCAAAGATCTTTTGTTAATTGTAATAACTTAATTTGCTACCGTTATACAGTTCTTTTAGGATGAATACTACTACATTTAGATAGTTTACAACTGTACATGATTTTTATTTAGGTATTCAGATTAAATAACTTAATTAGAAGATTACAAATGTTAACTTGGTGTCTGCAAAAGCATTACCCGCATTCCAGTATCATTCATCTTTGTATTTAGTGAGAACTTCGTTCTACCTAAAGTGTTGTACAAGTTTAATTAAAATACATATAAGAGCATGTAATCTGCAGTTTACCTGGTTAGAAGCATCTTGAGTAGCTAAACATAAAATACCAGCAACAGAAGGCTCCTTGAGGTAAGAATCCCAAACTCGCGGCTTTAGTCTCAACGACACACTCCAAATGCCATCTCATCCGAGTATTCATGTTAACCTAAACCCGCCATTCGTATTTAACGTGCCATGCACTTTGATAGCTCAAACCCAAACCCGAGGCAGGGCAAATGAACTCGATCCGAAGTCTATAATCACAAAGACGAGTTTTAGTTTTGTCTGCAGAGTTGCATTTCAACAAATCCTGGACACATTTCAAGTGGATTCCTTTGACATCCGGAAACCTCAAAATACGTGCACTGCTTTACCAGCTAATGAATTTTCGGAGTAATTAGCTGTAGTTTCTGCGTAGATGCTGCGAGAAATGGAAGAGGAATGCATAAAAGGTATTATTTGGGAACTGGAGCGTATTAGTTTAAATACAGGATTCATTGCTGGGCTGCACAGACTGAATCGTGTTTATTTCAATGCTGGGAATTTAATTAAATATTTCAAGGGCTTCCGAGCTCTGCACTGTTTAATACGTTTAATACTATTAAGGATTCTAATGATTTTTCACTACATATCTTTATAAACAATTCCTATATGTGTATGTACGAGTACTTATATTATTTCATTTATGAAATAGAACTTTCATTATAATACAAAATACTCATACATGTTGATTTGAATAGCAGATTACAAAATTAATTAACATTCATAAACAAAACTGATTAAATGATATTATTACGCTGACACTAAAAAGCATAAATAATGAGGTACGGGTAAACTATTACAAATTCTTATAATCTACAGGCTGGTTAAATAAATAGGGACAAATAGCTATTTTTATTATTAATAATTCTAGACATATACTTAGTTAAATATTTATGTTTTTATTTTATTTTGGAATCATAAACATGTTTATTCGCCCTCAAAAGCAAGCGCAATTAGGCTTTTATTGCCCGAAGGCCTATAAAGTTGTCAGGTATACTCAAAAATTTTGACTCTGTCGGGTCTAGTAATAAAACTATAGCAGCATACAAAAATAGCATTTATGTTCAAGGAACAGTAAAATTATTTTACTATACTCTAGGACTCACAGTAGCTAGCGTACCCAAGAATTTCAACAGAGCGGCGTTGATATCCAATGTTATAATACAGGGATGGCGAACCTTTACGTATCAACAAGCCATTTTTCTAAAGAAATGTTTAATGAGGTCATAGACGTGCCATCAAATAATTTTGACTTTGTGATTATTGGGAAAATAATAATAATACATACTATCAACTCAAAACTCTTTATTTACTATAAAAAAATAGGAACATTTTGCAATGTTTCAATTATACGCGTAATTTAAATTAAAGTAAAATTAGTGGACTTCTGTTGTTGCACATTACATGACAAATAACATATGTTAGGGTTGTAAGATGTTACTTTTAGCAGAATGCATGCTAAACTGGAGTCAGCTGTCAAACGGTTTTTAACCGAATCTTTAATGTTATTCATCTCTGAAAATAATGACTCGCAGGCATAGGTTGATGAAAATATTGTTAAAATAGCATGAGCCAGCTTCTTCAAACAATTAAATGTCTGGTAACGCATTCCATGTTTCCAAAATTTTGTTATTAGCATTTTCACTGATATTACTTGTCAATCTTTCTGTTTCAATTAATTCTAACTCTTTCCTTGTTTCAATAAATTTTTTAATCCATATTGAACTAGACTGGAAATCAATCAGCTGCATTTCAAATTCTTCAATTTCCAACCAATCGAATTGGGACAAATTCAGTTTATCAAATGACGTCACACAGGGTACATAATAAACTTGAGTATTTCCGATAATTATTTGAACTGAGAAAATCTCGCTGAAAATTCCTTGATTGAAGAATCAATCACAGAAATAAATTCTTCAGTATATTTTTTCAAATCAAAGCTCGCGCACCGCACCCGAACATTCCGTAGCGTAGGGATCACTCGCGTTCGCTCGTCATATAATACCTATACTTCACACTTTTTTTTCGTAGTGCATCATAATGAATTTTGTGATCAGTGCGTGCCCAAAATATTGTGTCGCGTGCCATTGGTTCGCCATCCCTGTTATAATACAAGCAGTAAGCGGCAATATGCCGCTTTGTCATAATTAGTTTTATTGCTAGACCCGACAGAGTCAAACATTTTGAGTATAACAGTTATTCAAACACCAAAACTGTGGTTAATGGATAAATGTCAAAAAACAGCAAAAACAAAATTGAAACGAACCGAACTATCAAATAGCAACTTTATTATTTCAGTCAATTACTTAATTTAATATTGTTTATTTATCTATTAAAATTTTAACTGGGGATTGTAAAATTGGCCCTTTGTCCAAAATTCGTTTACGTATAATAAGACAAGCAATAAAGCATCTGCTTTTAAAATTATTAAAAGTAAAATTATCTTCAATATATAATTTCGGAGTAATTTAGATTTAACTACCGGTTATTCTTGTGCAGATTGTAAGCCAATAGTATATAGTTATTGAAAATAAGTAAAAATTTTAATGAAACAGGTGCAATTTTTAATTTATATTAAGCGATCTCATCTAAAATATTTTTTGCATTATTATGTTCTCTAAACTTATCTCAACTGCCAATATCCGTTCCATTTGAAATCAAAGGACCTCAAAATAATTTCAACAACAATAAAAACGAATTGAGTCGCTTTCACCGCTATCTTTCTTCCTGTATTACTAATTGTTAGTAGTGGTCAATTTGTAGATTAGACAATCCAATTTGGTTTGTCTAAATTGAACCATGTTTTATCGGATTAATGTACTTTTTTAACTCCGGGAATCCGATCAATTTGGTTGGTTTGTACGCGGCACGTCCCAGCTTCAAATCGTATACGTAACAAACGTATGAACCAGGGTAAATATGTTCTTTACATGTGTCTGTATTCAAGTAGTCAAACGAAAACAGAATTGTGGTATTATACAGGTGTTCCAATAAACTTGCTCACTATTGGTAACTTTTTTTATTAGAAAAGGTACGAGTTTGATTAAATGAGCAAAATTCTGCCATTTTAAATTAGAAAATTGGTGATATCAGCAAATTATTGTATTAAAGTTCCAAAAATATAGGATAAAATATATATAGGATGTCCGGATTTCGAAGGCCACCATTGGGATCTCGGAAACTATTTATACGACATATGGCTACAGTTAAAAAGAACATCTGGTGCGCTTTTGGGGGCCATCTTAGATGTCCTTTTAATTTGTCAAAAATTCTCATAGGCTACTAGATAATCACGAAATACTGAATTTGGTCGAAATTTTTATTTTCAAATAACATTTAAACAATTTCTTCCTAATTTAGGAAAATGGTTCAAAAGGGAGCTGTAGAATGCATGGAGGGTGTCACAATTTTTGACCACAAGATTTTGTTTGGAGTCGTTAGAAGGTAAACATACTAAAAGTTCCCGGACATAGGTGGTGAGCAGGGATGCAGGCTTTATATATATATAATGAAAGCTGACAAAATTTCCTACATTTTTGTTTTTTCAAGTTTTTTTCTATATCCAAACCTTTATGAGATATCCGCTATCAAAAACTGCAAATTTTCTCTCTACCACCTCATTTCATTGAATTCATTTTCCTTCGAAATTTTTTATGTTATCTTTATCCGTTCAAAAGTTACGGCCATTTGAATTTTTTGGGTAAATTTCGAGATTCCGTTGGAATGCGGTAACATTTAGTCTACGGGCCTGGGGTACGCGCGCTGGAAAATGTGTGTCTACGGATTTTGCCTTAGGATTAAGTTTACAAGGTTGATAGTGATGTTTTTATCTTGGTAACATGATCTGTAGCCCGTCACACACTTATATTTTTTAAATGGAATTCATGTTTGATTCATTTAAACCGAAATCGATTTGTATTATTAGAATGTTTTAATTGTTATTCGTAATATTAAAAAAAAAATTCTGTGACATAGATATAGAGATGACTTTGGTCTCAAAAAGTGGGCTTCGCTAAAAATTGGAGTCACATAAATAGATCGTTTTCAACATTCATAAAAATATATAAATGTTAAAATAACTTTTGTGGTCGGAAATATACGTGGTTAATAAGCAATTTAAAAAAATACGTATATTATAGTTATAGTCTAAGTTTTTTCAACATATCTTTTACTTTCATACCAACGCACTGAGTCTGTCGTGACATCATAAATTTAAAGAAGTTTTATTTGGTTTACTTCCGTTGTTTTTTGTTGTTATTTTCTGCATTCATATACTTCAAAATGGATTCCGTTTTTAAAAATGGCGATAGCAGAAGGCTTGAAAATAGTAATGATTTGGAATAGAGTAAATCTGTGACGTAGATATAGAGACGTGGAAATTGTATCAAACACTCAAATATTTTAAAAACTAATAACTTTTTTTCAAACTTTGGCGTAATAAAAATATTTTTATATAGAGACACATAATATTCACTAAATTAGCCCTAGCCTTGATACGAGTACAACTATATACTATTGGTTCCAGAATGTTATGTGGTAGAGTATATTGTGATGATGTTGCATGTAAAATTAGAATCACGGACTACTTATCGCCGACATGAATATGTAAAAAAATTAGGGAGTTGTCACACCTTAGTACATACATATTTATACACCTTGCTGTTGATTTTACTCGTCCACTAAACACTGACAACTAAGGGCAAAAATCATGTCCTTATAAGAGGAACCCCTGCGTACTAGATATGAAGCGAAAATTCAAATAAATTGTTCCTGTACTAGAACTACTATTCTTTTAAAAAAATCAATATTAGACGAATTTACTTCTAATATGAATCTGCATTTTTAAAAAAGTATTATTAAAATCTATTAGTATTCGACCTTGATTTTGTAGGAAAAACGAAAAATGCCGTTTTCCCCATAAAATCAAAGTCAAATACTAATAGATTTCAATAAAACTTTTTTTAAAAGCAGGTTCATATCATAAGTATGTTCGTCTAATGTTAAATTTTTTAAAATGCTAATAGTTCTAGAATAGGAACAATTTATTTGACTTTTCGCTTAATATCTAGTACGCAGGGGTTCCATTCCTCTTAAATCAATGATTCATTTCTATCAGGAATGAAATATATAATCATATCAGTTGTTCCTTTGAGTTTTTTCTTGGCACTAGTAGATAACATGTTCAGCAACCTTGTACGTTTGTTTCTTCGACAACAAAATTCAATCATTCATCACTTTAAATAACTCTTATATTATTCCGCCTCTTTCACACATTAAAACACTTGGACTGACATAACGAGCCCCCGTGCAGTCCGACAAGGTGTGGTCTTGCTTGTCCCAGGGTGCACCACCCGCTGACTCCAACTCACATGGGAAACAAACTCTTCTGAACAGTGTCATTAAGGGCAAAGTTGATAATATTTCAAACAGTTTTGTGTTAAAGTGGGTGGAATGTTTGAGTTGTGTTCTAAGAAGTGTTAGTGGTAAACAATAAGGTAGCTGTAGTTTTATTAGTTAATAAAATTTAATTTACGGTAAAAGCTATTTTATAGTATTTCAAAGCTATTTTTTTTAAAGATATGTATGTATATTGAAATTTTGACAATAAAAGGTAAATATAATAGGAAGAGACATTTGGGTCTGAGATATAAAGATTTATTATTATATAGGGTGATTCTCAATTTCAAGTATATAGTAAAATGGCGTCATAGTACTGTAGGTAATGAATTCGCAACAAAAAGATTTTTTCTAAATTCGAAACTTAATTTTGATGATTTTATAATAAGCATTTTTGGGCAACTGAGTAGGAGATTTTAATATTTTTAATTCAGTTAGTGATTAATAGTGCATATTTATATTATTCATACTGCTCAAATAATAATGCAGGTTTTACAGAAACAATTGCATTACGCATAATCGTAAAATTAATTTTTATATTATAAAGAAACATGCTAATTTGCCAGTACAGTGGTATTAAAAATGTACCATTAATCAAACAATATTTTATGCGCTTAGAATAGAGTCTACTAAGAAAAATTTAAAAGAATACTTGTAAATTTAATAGTTTAGACCACAATAGTACGAGGGTTAGGTTAGAATTACATACTGAGACACACATGGTTTATATTATTCAGAATTTCATTTTAAATATGTTTAAGGGATTTTACTTCCACTAGTTCCTAAACAATCTTCTTTTTGGAATGCTTTAAAAATAATTATGTATGGCACTATTGCAGCATCAATTTATTTTTCAAAAGAAATTTATTAAAAAAATTGAAAAAAATAGCCAATAATCACACATTGCTAAATTAGGTGAATAATGTGGGTATACTTTATATTTTTTTATCATCAAAACTGAAGTAAATGTTTCTTAGTTAGGGCCGGTTGTTCCATCTATAGTTAAATATTGGGTTAAAATTTATTCTATTGATAACTTCAGTTTGCGCTACACAATTTTAACCTTTCTGTTAGCTATCTGCTATCTGGAGAATAAAAAATCATCGAGCAACAAAAAATTCTTATTCTCTGGTTAAGACGGTAGAATAAATATATCTAATAGATAGTAAACTGTTACTTTATCTGAACTTGGAACAACCGGCTCTTAATGCCATATATTTACTCGATGTACTAAAACTAACTCAACGTTCACGGTTTAATTTTTAATGACAGTTTAAAATGATTTTGATTTTGTTGTCCCACCGCCTACTTGATTTTCTTATTCTTAATAATTCTAGTGTGACCTCCATATATTTATCTCTACATACGAGTACGAGTTATACGCTAAATCAGAAAACCAATGGACGAATTTTGATACGGTTTTCTTTCGCGAGAGTAGTGGCGATTTTAGTAAAGCAAGCCGTTTGTAAGTGAAAATATGGAATTAACGAGAGAGCATTTTCTAATCATGATTTATAATTTGAGAGTTTTTACATTGTTTTAGTCAACTTGAAATTGATTTGACAGTTTTTTATTCCCCCGTTAAATAGTTTGTTAGCTTTGGCAGATTTCAAGTCATCAGAAATAAATTTGACAGTTTTGATAGGTTCAGTTTTCGAAATATTGGTTTGAAAGCATTCTAAAAGAATATTAGGTGAGAGTTTTTAAGAAGTGGAAGGAATGGTGAAATGTTTTATTGTTGAAAGGAACGACATTAAAAATGCATATTTAAAATAAAGTGTAAAGAAATATTAACCACGTATCTTATTCTTATTATCTAGCATGACTCTTGCAGTATCAAAAAAAAAAAAAAAAATTGGAAATTTTAATTTTCAGCATGGTCAAATGCATTTTTTTTAATTAATCCGGCTCTACCGAGGCTCTACTGCCTGTGTTACATACCGCCTCGGCTCGCTTTTTCGATTTTGGGGCTACAGCACTTACAGTAGCCAGATTTTCCTGGTGGTCACCCATCCAAGTACTAATTGTTGACTACATTGCTTATGTTGCGTTATTGAGCGAGTCGGTACCAACGCACGCTACCGTAGTCCATAGTTAACTTAGTCTACTGAGTAGTTCCTAGTTTCCATACGTGCAGACGAAAATGAAATAATTCAACAATGAATAGCTGGTGCTGGTGCAACAGATCCCTAGGTACCTAGACTATAGTAATATTTAAACATAACACTCCTGACGGTGTCTGAGTGGGGTATAGCAGCGACTCTTGTGTAAGAGGCTGGGAAGAGGTCCAGAGAGGCAATAAGTGGGGAACGATGAACCCGTTGGCCATTTCCAATGCACATCTGATTATAACTCACCGGCAGTCAGCACTACACTTCTACTACACACTGCACCTCATCGCTCTGGTTACAGAACGCATATTGTTGTATTACCATACAACAGGGATTCCAAAACTTTCACGAGATTTATTTATGTTATATTAAAAACTTGTTTCAGGTACCTTGCACTAAGGTAAATTTATGTTCTACATTTGAAGAGTTAGTGGAAAAAAGGTGAATGTCACAATTTCTGATTTTTAATTCGCGAATTTTAAAGTTTTAAGCCTTATATTTGAAGATACTGTATTCAATCAGCCTATTATTCAGATTGGACATTATTATACGCATGAATGGGTAGAGTTTCAACTTATTTTGGGATCTAATAGATATTTACCTGTCTGACTAACGAATCTCCTAAGCAAAAATGCTTGGACTGTCATTTTTTTAGTTCTTATATCTTAAGACTGTTACCGTTTTTTGCCTAAGACCAATAATTTTGCTAGAAAATTGACATTCATCCTTTTCTCCCCTGGATTTTCATTTGTTTCATCATCTATTATCAGGCGCAATACGATTTTTGCCTACTTTTTTTTGTCTTCGTTTCTTGATTTGTCTTCCATTTTCATCAAATACATCTGTATAGTATCTGCTTGATAATTCAAGCAGAGTAAGCAGTTGTATACGTTCGCCTCCCATAAGTGTCTAATATAAATTTCTTAATAAAATTTTCATCTAAATCTTCTAGTTTTTGAGTTAAAAAAATTGTCGGCTCGTGTTTGCTTTCTTGCAGACACAGTAATTAATAAACGATCAACGAAAAATATATTTATTATTAATTAATTCGTAATAGTACAATTTGTAAAATAAAGAAATTTAAATTTTGGATAACAAAATTATAAAATTGTGTATTAAAACAAACTTCGAAACATCTGTGAATAGAGGAAGAGCATTAGCATATTTACGAGGTTATGAGATGAGTTTTCGTTTATCGTCGAGAAATCTTAATAGTTTAAATACGTTATTCAAAAATGTAAGTACAAACTCTTGTCCTGTTAAACGAGATATATGAGTACCAATTAGTCGTCCAATTATTGTTACCGCCCAAATATTGTTTAATGAACACTTTTACAATATGAGAATTTTCGTCTGCTGTGATGTGTATTCTGCACTAAAGACACCTTCTTTAGTAAACCTAGCCTCATCAGCAAAATTTGAAGTCTGCTATGTGCTGAAAACCTTGAACTTTTTGCACATGGTGTGGATATAACTGTTGCTTTTTTAAAATTATTATATGCGACACTCCGTACTGATAAGATGTACAAGATTTACAAATGTGCGAATATTAGGAACAGAATTTGGAAAACGCTCCGTCTAAATGCGTTGGCAACTCCAAGTAAAATGTAGTATAGATACGAATAAATAAATAAATCATAGGTAAGTTATTACACTGTGTACTCGCTATTCGTAAAGTAAGCATTTTGATAGAATTTTATCTTATAAACAAGTTTATTACTAATGTCAAAATGTATTTGCAACAAATGACACGTCTGTCAATTGCTAAAACAAAATTTTTCATAGCTGTTGCTACTGCATTATTAGAAAAATACGTGGAACGACTCGTCAATTTACGGGGTTGTAAAAATGCTAAAAAAATATGCGATTTCGAGAAAAAGTTAATAAGAAATATTGTTGCTCTCGACGAGTTATATTACTGGCTAAATTTAATGTACTTATTTCATTTATATCCTGTATATTGATTATTTACACCACTAAAATGCAAGTAAAAAATTCGGCCAAGAAACCGGTGGAATTCCGGCCATATGTTAACATTTATATCATTGATCAAATCACCGTCTTTATTTTCACCAAAACAATTCCAAATCATTGAAGAATTAACATCGAACATAATCAAAAATATAATGCAGTACTCTAAAAATTAGATAAAATAAAAAATATATACCCGTAATAGTTTAAAAAGTATTTTCGAGTGATATCTAAAAATTGAATATATTGGGCTTAGGCTCCTATGAATGACTGAATAAAATTCCTTTCTTCATCTTCAAGTAGATTCATAGTATAAATAGTAGACGTAAGATAAAAAAATAATTATTGCTAATGATTTTATATATATACAGGATGTAAATGAAATAAGTGCATTAAATTTAACCAGTAATGTAACTCGATGAGAGCAACAATATTTCTTAATAACTTTTCTTTCTAAGTCTTTTAGATTTTGAGTTGAAATTCTTTAATGATTTACTGCATATTTCGTTACCCGCCCATGGAGAACAAATGGCTGCTGCCGTATTCAAGTGGAATACAAACGGCTCAAAAATTGTCGGTTATCGGTTACACTTACAGTCGCAGTAATTAATAAACGAATCAAGGGAAATAACATTATTAATAATTAATACGTAATAGTACAATTTTTAAAATTAATAAATTTAAATTTTGGATAACAAAATTATAAAGTTGTGTACTAAACCGTGACTTTTAATCACCTGTGAATAGGGGAAGACAAAGAGGGACGAGGTAACGAGAGGAAGAGCAAAAGCATAGTTATTAGGTTATGAGATGATTATTTATCGTCGACAAATCATAATAGTTTAAATACGTTATTCAAAAAATGTAAGTACAAACTTTTGTCTATTTAAAAGAAGTACCAATAATTAGTCGTCAATTTATTGTTCCCGCCCAAAACATTTTTTAATGAAAATTTTTACAGCATTTTCGTCTGTCGAGATGTGTATTGTGCATAATAAATACGCCTTCGCAAGTAAATTCAGTCTCATTAATGAACATTATGCGCCATTCCTAAAATTGAAGTCTGTTATGTGCTGAAAACATAGAACTTTTTGCACATGTTATGGATATAACTGTTGCTTTTTTTAAAATTGTAATATGTGACACTCCGTATTGTGATGTGATAAAGATGTACAAGATTAACAAATGTGCGAATATTAAGAACAGAATGATTTTGGTGATGATTTGGAAACGCTCCGTGTAAATGCGTTGGCAACTCCATGACACTGTCTTTATGTTATCCGTGATGTCAAGTAAAATGTAGTACACATACGAGTAAAAAATAAATAAATAAACCATAGGTAAGTAATTACAATGTCTGTGTACTCGCATTTTGACAGAATTTTACCTTATAAACAAGTTTATTACTAATGTCAACATTTAATTGCAACAACTGACAGGACTATCAATTGCTAAAACAAAATTTTTCATAGCCATTGCTACTGCATTCAATTATCACAAAAATATTTGGAATGACTCGGCAATTTACGGGGTGGTAAAAATGCTAAAAAATATGCGATTTCGAGAAAAAGTTATTAAGAAGTATTGTTGCTCTCGATGAGTTATATTACTGGTTAAATTTTTTCATTTACACCCTGTATATATATATATATATATATATATATATATATATATATATATATATATATATATATATATGGCCTTATGGCCACTGACCTATCCGCCTTTGTTTATTTGGCATCCTTCCCGAAAGTTTGTTCTCCACTGGTGCGCTCACACACTCCAATATAGCATCCACATACAGTGAGTCGGCGTGCGCGTACGTTTCTGATTTGATTTACATGCTCGCGCTCAAATGACTTATAATGGGCGCATTGTCTCTCCTCCACAATTGGTTCGAGAATGTCCCGCTGCGCGCTGACGGCGCTGACGTGCGCACTGCTCGATATTTTAAAATGACAGATTACTGGCGGGAGCACGTGAGGAACAACAGGACTCTTTGTTACCGACACGACTACATGATGGAAATGGAATTGGAACAAGATGCAACGGAATGCACACTTCATTATTTACTACAAAGGAATTTAATAATGCAACGCAAACAATATTCACTATTTGATTTGGTTTTATACTTAACAAATAATTTCATTCCAAATGTACAACGTTTGCAGGAATTCAAAAATAATTAGTAACAATATAATTAGAATAACAGAGTAAACAAACCACAGTAATGTGGTTTAGCAAAATTAGTTTATCAATAACCATTAACAGCATATGCTAAATTATTGGAAAATAATGAATATTTTTTACCTTCCGTCACCTTTAGATAAGGAAGGTATTGTCAAAAAAATCGGTGTGTGTGCGCGCGCGCGTGTTTGTGTGTGTGTGTGTGTGTGTGTGTGTGTGTGCGTGCGTGCGTGCGTGCGTGCGTGTGTGTGTGTACTCGCATTCCTCTTCGTTGCATCCATATAAAGAGCTGATTAGATTTTGGTTACAATTGGTCAACCGGAGATTAGATTAGATTTTTCATGAATCCGGTGGATGGATCTGGTAGATATTGTACAATTTTCGAACACGGTAACTTTTTACTACTCGTGTTTTTGAATACAGTCAGTAGATACGGTATCTACCGATAGTATTTTCGTAAATGCCTATGTATTTTCCATACAGAAAGTTCCTTGCAAAAGATTCTAAATTCCTTGTATGTACATTACCTTTCGACAGTTGTATGTATTTTATACAAATTCCATACAGAAAGTATTTCGAGTAAAATAATAACACAACTATACTACGAATATGTCAATTGACACTGACATCTTTCAATTAGAATTTTCTTAATATAGTAGCTGTTTCTAGCATAGCTAGCTAATTTATAAAATTTAATTTCTTTATAATTTTATAACTATATATCCATATAATATGAAGTATAAAATGCAGTCAAATCGTATAGAGAATACAATGTTCTTTAATATTTGTAATAACATTAAATGTGAAAAAATGATATTTACCATCGTTTTTTCAAGAAAAACTATTAAAATCTTCAAATGAGGATACTTCCGGTTGACCAGTTATAACCAAAATCTAATCAGCTATTTACGAGTATATGGATGCAACGAAGAGGAATACGAAAGAATTATAATTTTTGGAATTGCAGTTTTAGAGTTATAGTAGACGAAATTTTTGTTACACACACACACACACACACACACACACACACACACACACACACACACACAAACACACACACACACATACAAACACACACGCACACACACACACACACACATCATCGTAAAAATAGTAAAATCGTATTCTAGGGACCTTAAAACGTGCTTATTCATTAAAAACTCCCCATAGAATTTTTTGACCAAATTACCTTCCTTACCTAAAGGTGACGGAAGGTAAAAAGTAGCTGTAAATGTAATTTTATGTAAATTGATATTTAAAAATTAGCAGTTATACCTATACTATTGGACGGTACTGTAAAACACATGCTTCTAAATCATCCTCGCATATTTTATTCAGTTAATTATAAAAAAAATATAACATCCACAGACAACGTATTTAACTTACTAATTGGAAACCAATCTACATAGTCCATTATTTTCCATGGCATCCCGTGCATATGTCGTACATCTAGGGACATGTAAATACATGGTAATCGCCATTGTTTGCGAGGTTTAGTGTATGCATCTCGTCCGCGCTACTCGGACAGTCAGACGGATGATGCTAATGGGACAGGTGGACATGCGACGCGTGACAATTTGTAAAGTAACGCAATGCACCGACGACCACACTTTGATTTGTTCGAAGACCAACAGACAACAGGTGGATCAGTATAGCTGTATGAGGGACAAAGTTTGAGATGTTTAAATAACTTTTCTCTGGTCCATTGACCAAGATGTATCGTAAAGGAAATGCGATATAGATACAGGTTGTCTATAAAATAGGTGGACAAGTATATCTTTTCAGTAGGATACGTTCTATTGTAAACTGAGTGACTACACCGCAAAATTTTTAAAATAAATTTAATCTAGCAATCTATTCAAAACACAAACAACTAATTTTTTCTATGTCGGTGTTCTTATAGGTATATAAAAGCACTGCAAACACGTTGCTTATGAGATCTATACGCCCATTGTTTGATACAATGCATTAATGTATACAATCATACAATATTCACAACACACAATATACAAACTGTCAAATTGTGAAATTTCAATTCAATTTCAATTTTCATATCCGATTTACAAAACAATATATATATATATATATATATATATATATATATATATATATATATATATATATATATATATATATATATATATACGGGTGTAAATGAAATAACTACATTAAATTTAACCAGTAATATAACTCGTCGAGAGCAAAAATATTTCTTAATAACTTTTTTCGAAATCGCATATTTTTTTTAGTATTTCTACAACCCCGTAAATTGACGAGTCGTTCCAAGTATTTTTCTAAAAATTGAATGCAGTAGCAATAGCTCTGAAAAATTTTGTTTTAGCATTTGACAGTCCTGTCAGTTGCTGCAATTAAAATTTGACATTAGTAATAAACTCGTTTATAAGGTAAAATTCTGTCAAAATGCTTACGTTTACAAATAGCGAGTACACAGATATTGTAATTACTTACCTATAGTTTAGTTATTTATTCGTATCTTTACTATATTTTAATTTGTGGTTGATATAAAGACAATTATAGAGTTGCCAACGCATTTAGACGGAGCGTTTCCAAATCATACTGTTCCTAATATTCGCATTTGTTAATCTTGTACATCTTTATCACAATACGGAGTGTTACATATGACAATTTTAAAAAAAGCAACAGTTGTATCCATGCTATGTGCAAAAAGTTCAATGTTTTTAGCAAACAACAGACTTCAATTTTGGGAATAGCTCATAATGTTCATTAATGAGACTGAATTTACTTGGGAAGGTGTATTTATTATGCACAATACACATCTCGACAGACGAAAATGCTGTAAAAATTTTCATTAAAAAATGTTTGGGCGGGAACAATAAATGGACGACTAATTATTGGTACTCATGTACCTCGTTTAAATGAACAAGTTTGTACTTACATTTTTTGAATAACGTATTTAAACTATTATGATTTGTCGATGATAAATAATCATCTGATAACCTAATAACTATGCTTTTGCTTTTGCTCGTTACCTCGTCCCTCCTCCTCTTTGTCTTCCTCTAGTCACAGGTGATTAAAAGCCTGGTTTAATACACAACTTTATAATTTTGTTATCCAAAATTAAATTGTACTTTTACGAATTAATTAATAATAAATGTTATTTCCGTTGATTCGTTTATTAATTACTGTGACTGCAAGTGTAACCGATAACCGACAATTTTTGAGCTGTTTGTATCACACTTGAATACGGCAGCAGCCATTCGTTTTCCATGGGCGGGTAACGAAATATACAGCAAATCTTTAAAGAATTTTAACTCAAAATCTAAAAGACTTAGAAAAAAAGTTATTAAGAAATATTGTTGTTCTCGTCGAGTTACATTACTGGTTAAATTTAATGCACTTATTTCATTTACACCCTGTATATCATCACGGCATTGCTGGGTGTGCCAATCGCATTTGTATACAGCTTTGTGTCAATTAAAATTTACAAAACATATGAAATAAATTTTATTTACTTGTTTATAAATATAATTGTATGTTCTGCAAATTGTACCTAATTTGGAAAGCAACGCGTAAGAGAAAATTGATTTCGAAAAACAATCTCTATGTCAATATTATTATTATAATAAATTTATTGTTAATTTACAAAGTGTATTAATAATTGGTCAATTATGTTAGTTTAAATTGGTTGGGATAGTTTGATGAGTTGACATAGGTAATTATTTTGTTTGGGTACATATTGATGAAATTAATGCTAGTATTAATAAATAAATATCAATCTATTTACTTTTAAATTATTAATTAAATAAATGAAATGTATGCTTTTTTAATAAAAGTTATTAGTTATAACCTTTTTAGATAAATAACAATATTTACTAGACAAAAACAAAACTGAATTAACAAAATTATACTAATGTCCGCATTAAAATGATCATAAATGTAGCCCTCATCAATTTTTTGCCAGGCTTTCAACAAAGTTTTTTTTTTTTTGGTTGTGCGCTAATACTTCTATTATCTAGTGTTCCATTAACGCATTAGTTAATGCTGTTTTAAAATGTATAGCTCTTTGCTAAATACCCTATGTTGAAAAAGGGTATTTTTTTCAATAATCTCACTGATGTTAACGTTGCTACGTGAAACAAGTTGTCCATAACCGATTAGAGACTGTCGTTGTTGCCAACCTTCGTAAAATATATCACAAACTTTTACCGCATCTTGGTAATATGATTTTTTTATTAAAAAGTTTGTTTTTTCCGGACGCTTGACATCAAATGAAGGAAAATCTTATCAATTTGAAGAGGGGTTTTTTCCAAGAAAATTTAGACCTGTTACACTCAATTTAGGAAAAGTCAAGTTTAAGAAATAAGGTAACAGGATGTGAAATGTACAATTATTTTTTACCTCCCGTCACTTTATAACTAAAGGAAATATTGGTCAGCATTCACAGACCACCATTTGTTTCATAGGCGCCGACTTGTAGGGTGCATGGGGTCAAGTGCACCCGACAAAATAATTTGTCGGGTGCAAAAGTATAGATTTGCACCTGACAAAAATTTTATCCAATTATTTTACATCATATTTATATTATTGTTATTCATCTGAATTTTTATTTGTTACTAATTGATCAGGATCTTTACACATAAAAAAGTGGCATTTAATTTCGTAACCAACTTTTAAACTATTAACTATGATAGAGAAAATAGCTATGTATATGTCCCTATTTTTTCAATCACCTTATATACAAGTATAGTTATGATAATGGGGTGATGACTGGCATAGCCGAACACATTCAAAATCAGACTTTCGTAATTTCCCGCTGCCCTAATTATTTTAGGAGAAAAAAGCTACAAATAACGGTTATAGACGATTCAATTTTGCATCTTAATAAATAAGGAAAATTAATTTTGCTTTCTTTGGTTTGTAACGGCATTGAAACAAAAATTGGACATTTTTTAAAGTTTTATGTATCCTGTTTACCGAGAGTTTTTTTTCAGGGGACATGGGCGTATCTCCTTACAATACTTACGTTTAAAATGATTGATAGCAATGTATTACCGCGGTTTTTTAAAAACTGGACATAGAGAGTTGTCAGTCATCAAACTGTTATCTTCCTAAATGATGTATGAAAAAAAGTACAAATTATAACGTATAAGTGCAATATGAGTTTAAGGCAAATTTCCAATTTATTTGTTGGTACTTTTAATAAACGACCCAGGTCAGCAACTATAATTATAGAACTACAAGATGCATCAATGGACAGCTAAAAGAAAATTAGAATAAATAAGGTAATTAATAATTAGAAACATTAAATTATACAGTTAAATGAAAAAGACAATACCCTTTCAATATAAAAGGAATTTCTGCCATTGACACATGACAGTTTGATGACTTTGATAACTCCATAATAGTTACTGGCCTGAGTCGCTTTTTAAAAGTAGCAGCAAATAAGTCGGAAACTTTCCTTATACTCATATTGGACTTCTACAATGTATGATTTGTATGTTTTCTTCATACATCATTTTGGAATGTGACGTTTGATGACTTTGACAACTCCCTATGTCCAGTTTAAAAACAAACGCGATAATACATTGCTGTCAATCATATTAAGTGTAACTATAGTAATGACATACGCCATGTACACTGTTAAAAAAATCACGGTATGTATAATCACTATTTTCGTTCGGTGTGTGCACCCGACAAAATTTTTCAAAGTCAGCGCCTATGATTTGTTTAATATATGTTCAATTAATTGCTCTTGCATGTATACGAAGTGGTGGTCTGTTATGAACGCTTAAATAAACTGGAACCTACTTTCAATAAATGGTGATTCGTGAATACGGGTCATTGTCATTTTGACAGATATTATTAAATACACACGTTTCAGCGTCACTAATAGTATATTCCATAACTTAACCACGACCGTGGTTATGGTTCAAGTGGTCAGGTTATGGTCACTGAAAAGTGGTTGCGATTCGGAACATCTTGGTTAATTTATGTCGGTAAAGCAGGAAACCACCGCGTCATTAGAAATAAGTGATAACATAACTTTTGTCTATAATTATACTAACGTAAATATTATACTTTATTATTTATTATATTATAAGAAATAAGAATATGACCATAATAACCACAAAAAAATTTTGGACGTCGTTGTCACGAAAAAGTAACCAAAACTTTCAGGAACCATATTCCGAAATTGAACCGCGATTCTGAAATTATGTTTAGGTTACATTACAGAACGCATAACCAGAACCTTGGTCACCGCGGTTAAGTTACGGAATATACTATAAAATACGATTTTTACAACGGGGTCATGCAAAAAAATTATAAATTAAAAATTTACCTTATTTTATGCATACAGGGTGTAACAGCTAAACGAGCTACCTCAAATAATTTCTATATTATTAAAGATATAATAAAATACTACAAGACAATCTTATACAAGACCAAGGGGATATCACTGGTTTTAAAAAATATATTTTTCTCTAATCGGATGTCCCTTTGGTCTTCTGTAACATTGTCTTATAATATTTTATTGTATCTGTAATAATATATTAATTATTTGAGGTAGCTCGTTTAGATGTTACACCTGTATATTCATCAAAAATATTTAATAGTATTATACTTTATAAACATTCTGAGTCTGATGATGTGACGTCATCATTTTGTACACATAGCACGGGGGAAACTATCCAAGATCGCAAAATTGTGGCGTCATTTGAAATTATTTTTAAAAAACAAAAAACTTATGTGACATGAAATATATATTTATATAAGTAGTGTACTTTTAGAAAAAAAATGAAATTGGAAAATATGGTATGACCCCATTGTATGGTGTATTTATTTAAGCGTAATATTGAAATAGCAGAAAACAGTTGGCTTATATCCTTATATCTCCTTTTGTTTACTTCATTTGCCAAAAATTAATTAAACATTCATGAAAATGGAGGTAAATAATACAATTAAATATTCCATTTATATATATATATATATATATATATATATATATATATATATATATATATTTCTAATTCGAAAAATTGTATTGCAAAGCCTTATTAATAAAAATGTAATATATTAATCATTTCCCCATCTAATTTTTAAATAATACTGAGTAATGTATTGACTGCAACGGCTTTCATTTTGTACATTTGCTCTAAGATTCTTTTTATAATTTTGACCCAATAAAAAAATAAATACATACATACATACATACATACATAAAATCACGCATTTCCCTCTTAGTGGGTTAGCACAAACCCGAAAGAATAAAAAGAACATCAACCGAAAAATAATCACTCTCTCTTTCAACAACATTCTTACTAACCTGACATCATAGTACAACATATATTCCTCACTCTTAACATATTAAAGTGACCGATTTTCAGTAGCGAAATACCGCAACCGGACCACAATAATAGTTACGAAACAATCATCTTTCGCCACACATTCCTGTCTAAGCACACTTCTTTCTAGGTAATCTACTATTTCGTATTTAATCCTTGGTATCTCTGCTCGGAAGCTACTTAGAACTTAGAATCAATCAAAATACGAGATGAAAAAATCTGTGAGTATTTTAAAAGAAGTTGTGTTTAAACATGGCTATGATTTATTGCTTGGCAATCCATAAATTTCCAATGCAATATTTCTAGGTCTCGTGCACACATTACAAAGATTTAGCCGTGTTTTAAATTAACATAACAACTCAATAGCCCGCCGAACCGTGCCGAAATTACTGGCACGCCACGAGAAGGATCGGCAATCGTTCTTGCCGGAAAATGAGTTATAGCTGTTATTAGTTCTCACACTCAACTGGAGATTGAAGAGGTGAAATATTAGCAAGCAAAAGCAAATAGAAAAGATTTAATTTTACGAGTATTTATAAGGTAAAATTCTGTCAAAATGCTTACGTTTACAATAGCGAGTACACAGACATTGTAATTACTTACCTAAGGTTTATTTATTTATTCGCATCTTTACTACATTTTAATTTGTGGTTGATATAAAGACAGTGTTATAGAGTTGCTAACGCATTTAGACGGAGCGTTTCCAAATCATACTGTTCCTAATATTCGCACATTTGTGAATCTTGTACATCTTTGTCACAGTACGGACTGTCACATATGACAATTTTAAGCCATGTACAAAAAGTTCAATGTTTTCAGCACATAACAGACTTCAATTTTGGGAATGGCTCATAATGTTCATTAATGAGACTGAATTTACTTGGGAAGGTGTATTTATTATGCACAATACACATCTCGACAGATGAAAATACTGTAAAAATTTTCATTACAAAATGTTTGGGCGGGAACAATAAATGGACAACTAATTATTGGTACTCATGTACCTCGTTAAAATGGACAAGTCTTTGTACTTACATTGTTTGAATAACGTATTTAAACTATTATGATTTGTCGACGATAAATAATCATCTCATAACCTAATAACTAAGCTTTTGCTCTTCCTCGTTATCTCGTTCCTCCTTGTCTTCCTCTATTCACAGGTGATTAAAAGCCAGGTTTAATACACAAGTTTATAATTTTGTTACCTTAAATTTAAATTTCTTTATTTTAATAATTGTACTATTACGAATTAATTATTAATAAATGTTATTTCCGTTGATTCGTTTATTAATTACTGTAACTGCAAGTGTAACCGATAACCAACAATTTTTGAGCTGTTTATATGCCACTTCAATACGGCAGCAGCCATTTGTTCTCCATGGGCGGGTAACGAAATACGCAGCAAATCTTTAAAGAATTTTTACTCAAACTCTTAAAGACTTAGAAAAAAAAATCTGATGTGGCCAGCACATAACCTCTCGCCAGATATTTTACCTGGTTGTACGCATAAAACGAAAAATATTTTTAAATACAAATACATATATTCATGTCTCACTACAAAATAATTATTTTAATATAAATTATGTACAATACATACATTTTCTTTATATTCAATATCCTGAATTTTTTTTCTACTTTCCTTTTCTTTTTCTTTTATTCGTCATTTTTTCGCAAATTCCATTTATATTCTTTTTTAGGTATATTCTTTTGCGTTGTTGACTTATTATTTATTTTCAAAATCTTCATAATGATGTATAAATATTTTTGACAGTGGCATACAAATATTTTTGACAGTGACATTTATGTGTAAATTACAAACATTTGAATTTCTTGCCTTGGAGTAGTTTGATCTAAGAATTTTTACATCAAATTATTTTATATGCATTTCTTTATCTCTAAATCTATAGAAGATATAATAATGAATTTATATTTATCGAATAAAGAATTTAACGTTCTTTAATAGAAGTATTTACATACATTTTCGATAAATAATATTTATATGATTTTTTTCTTGTAACTACTACTTCCGGTTGTCCAAAACTCGACTCTTCCCATTATTGTTAGATTGAGGAATCCGTAGTTAAAAATGTCTTAAGTCTTATAGTATTTGAGTTATGGTGAATCCAACATCCACACACACACGTCCACACACACATCCACACACACATCTACACACACGTACGGACATCATCGTAAAAATGTTATAATCGGATTCTAGGGACCTTAAAACGTGCTTATTCACTAAAATCTGGATATGCGATTTTTAGCATGAATACAATACCTCTCTTAGCGAGAGGTAAAAAAGTTATTAAGAAATATTGTTGCTCTCGTCGAGTTACATTACTGGTTAAATTTAATGCACCTATTTCATTTACACCCTGTATAACTTCACCTTTTTAAAACAATTTTTAAAAAATCAGTGATTAACTGTTTCGTTGTGTGCTAATTAAAACAAATTAAAATCTTCATCTTCATTATATTCATAATAAAGTAAAGATGATTCACCCGTGAGTTATATTGAGGTACGCACACCCGCCAAGATCTCTTTCGAGTTTAACTTAAAATTCATGTATTCCTCAAAATGAATAACCATGAATGAAAATTCATGAGGTGCATTTAGTGCCTTTAAACATTAAACAATTGTAAAAACCCACTATAAAGCAGCTGGTCGAGCAATTCATTTCCTCTGCCATGAACAAAAATCCGTGAGAACAAAACATTTGAGGCGATAAACACCACACATTAGCACTTCAACGCATGTGGTCCTGGGCGTCTCATCGAGAAATTGTAGCAAACCTGTAATTATCTTAACACCTAACAGACATACAGGGGAGGAACGATCTGAACCACGACGGAATAATTGCATTTTAAATGCCGTCTTGACACCAACAATGGACTGAAGGTGTAAACATAATAAATGATTGTTGGATCTTTTAATAAGATGCACAATGGCTTGTGCTTTTATTCTAGAAAACGTCATCGTAAAATTTAAATGCATAAGCACAAGATTGAGATATTAACAAAATGATAATGCACAGGATTTAAATTATAGGGTACTAGATTAACTGGAACTTATGATTAACTATTTTCCTCTAAATGAACAATAATTAGTCTTACAATGAATTTATGGGAAGTGTATGTAAAGATCTGGAAATCTACAAGGATTGCATTGTTCGCTAAAATATGTAAATGCGCGCATATTTACAAACAGTTATAACGGTGCTGATATCATATAGAAATACGTTGATAATGAGATAAGAACATTCCAAGTAATATAATTTGTAAATAGATTCCAAGTTCAGTTGCAACTACTGTTTCACGTGCAAATATTTTCAATTGTCATTAATTCTGGAGTAATGCAGTCTGCACTGTCTGCAGTCATTATAAATAACATAGGCACACCAGTGCCGGATTAGCCATGTAGCAGGAGGCACCAAATGCTACGGGCCCCGCGCCTTGGGGGGCCCCGCGCCTGTACCCAAAAAAACTACAAATCAAAAAATTATAAGCATTTATTTGAGTTTGATGACCACAAACTGCAGGGGAGTACCTACGTTCTTTCTCAACATTAAAGAGAATTAAAAATGTGTTAAGGAACACGATGGGACAAGACCGTTTGAATGACCTCACTATTATGAATATAGAAAATGATCTACTTAAAAATATTGATTTGTCGAGTGTAATTTTTAAATTTGCCCACATTAAATCACGAAAATCCTTTTTTGTAAATGTTTTGTTTTATTTAAATCCTAAATTATAATACGTAATGCAATTCAAGGGCCCCCTGTTCACATTTGCTACGGGCCCCGCGCTGACTTGATTCGGCACTGAGGCACACACAGTGTGTATGGTGGGGCCGAAACAGTCTGCAAAGTTGTTCCAGAACTTTTCGTGAAAGTCCAGATGCGTTCCGGAATTATTTTTTCGAAAATATTTTGAATAAAGTAGTGTGTTCAAAAGAATTTCCTAACTCGGAGTAGGCTATGAACAGAAAAACGTATGTCTGATAATTATTCAATTCAAAAGTCAAGATATCAAAATTGATTATGAAATGTAATTTTAAGGAGAAAAGACAATAAAGAAGGATACAGCATATTGACAATCGCCGTTTTCTAATTTGTTTCCATTTCTATAATAAGATTCAAAAAGAAAAGCTTTGATATCTTTAGATAACATATTTGACAATATCTCATGTCAAATTGACATTTAATTAAATATTTTTAAATTGACATACGTTTCTGTGTTCATAGCTTACTCCGAGTTATGATTTTTTTGAACATACTGTATAAATTAAAATTTTAATGTAGTTGCGAAAAAGAGTGTTCGTTTGTGTTACCAGGGTCATGTTAGAGTTATTGAAAATAAAAAAAAGCAAGTAGGCCATGGAAATAACAAAATTAGTACCATCATTTTAAAAACAATAAGCTACATTCCGAATTAGTGCCGGTATTGACATCTTCGGATAAAGTGCTGGATAACTTAGCTGTCGGATAAATAAACAAAATCGCATCAAAAAATGACATTCAATATAATTTACATCATTCATGTTTTAGTTTCGATGCGATATTTTATCATTTATCAGATGGATAGTTATCCTGAACTTTATCTGGAGATGGAAATACCGGCCCTTAATGTTTTAATGTATAGTTGATAGTGCATAACGCATAAACGCAAACATAATTCGTAATGGTTATTACAAAATTTTAAAACCATTCCCTCCGAATGTTTTATAAATATTTTTCTACAATATCAATAAACTTGTAAGTACTGCAAACTAATAGCCATTTTAGCTAGTATTTTTGAACGACACAAATTATTGCAGAATATTCTTAATAATAATTTCGTTTCGTGAATAGACAATCAAAAATCACAGCCAAATAGGGGACTACAGCGTAATTGATTTAAGAGAAATTTGGAAAAATACTGAAAGCATATGCTTAATAATGAATATTAATAAAGAAATAAAACGATATACTTGAAACACTTCTTATAGCAGCTCATCACTCATATGAATTCCATATATATATTATTTTGATTGGCGACTCAAAGCCGACCTATAAATATATAACGAATTGCCAGTTATGGGGAGGAGCCTACTACGAATGAAAATAGAGAAATTCAAATAGCGGAGGCGTGGCTATCAGTCCAGTACTGCATTCTTAAACAGTTTTTATTTGATTATAGATATTTTGCATTACACTTAATAATTTAAATACACTTACAATTATAAATTATGTGGTCTTGTACAGTATAATAAACCCTGAAAGATTAAATGATTAAGTACGGACAAAAGATTTTTGTGAAGAATTCATGGATTAGTAAGTAGTAAGTAGAAACCAATATCTTCCTATGCCTAGTAGAGTGACGTAACTTTCTAATTATAGGAAGGTCTTGATGTCCAAGTCCCGGTGATATTTTTTAAAACAATCTTTCGTCGGTAATCCTATATTTTGTTTGAAATACTCGTAGGAGAAATATACATTAATTTATTTTTATTGTTTTAACTTTTGTTACCAAATTTGCTCTTTCGCTAGCAACGCTACCTCAAAAGCTGAGAATAGGATTCTTCAAAACAAACAGGGTGGGCATTATTTTTATACACAATTAATAGATTTTTATTAAATTACCTTTTTTTCATTTCATTAAATTTTTATCAGCCCATCGCTGTCAAATATCAGTGTCACAGAAGTCTTTCATACAATTTTTTTTCATAATGAATTCTTTAGCAACTTTTTGTGAATGTTAATAAAGTGTCCCTATGTTACAGTTTTGTATTTATTACCCAGTGCACTTGATTTTTTCATGTGGGCTGATTTAAATAAAGACCTCTAAAGCTACGTAGCATTTCAACAACGAGATGACTGATAAAAGAATCGGAAACATACAATCCGTTGCGCAGCGATGGCGATAACATCTGACAATAGTAAAAAACGCATGGTCAGTTTCAGCATGATTCGGTAGTTAATTAATATCAAACCCGGGAAGATTGATTGAAACAGATCATCAGATACTCGGTTAACATTCAGCCGACTGCTTTCCAAATGCCAAATGCCGTTGCGTTGCTACCGCTGTTGCGTTCAAACAGTTGACTCAATACAGTTCATTAACTCCAGAAAATCAACACCAAACCCAAATAAACTCCGTGCTAACATTGGCCTCTTGATAAAAATCCAATTCGCTACCGAAATATCGAATTTGAGTGAAATATGCGGGCAAACATGCTGAGCAAATGGGTTGCCATTACTAATCAAATATTTCACTCGACCTCTCTTGAAAATTTGTTTGTGTTTGCGTATAGTTGTGATTTGCTGGGTATTTTGATAGAATGTTTACATGACTCATGCTTAGCACAAATTTTATTTTCATGGGAAAAGATGGGAATGTGTAAAGAAACATGAATTTTAAGAATAGAAACTGACAGTATAATTGAATGAATAACATAAAGCCTGTTTGACACGGTCATAAATTTTTATCAAAGAAGAAGACTAGGTATGATTGTTTTATTATTATTATTATTATTATTATTATTATTATTATTATTATTATTATTATTATTATTAAATACAAAGTAGGTGGGTAAAGAAATAACTTAACGAGGTAATAACGAGGGATTGTGATTTGACCAACGGAAAACTTCAGAAGACAGTGATAAAATTGCTTAGACGATAGAAGGAAGATATCTAGAGACGAAAATTTAGAATTATATAAAAGACACATTTTATTAATAGGAGAAGAGAACAAAATATTGGTACGTGCTGCTGGTAAATAAAAAGTAAATGAGTATCTAATGAGGTACATAGGTACGTCAAAGTTAATAAGATTTAATGACTGTGGATCATCAACATTGTTGTGGATTATCTTAGAAAGATGGTTAACAGAATAAACTTTACGTCGCTCGCAAAGAGTTAAAAAGTTAAATGTAAGTACAAATGGTGATAAGACATGAAACGGTCAGGATATGTACCATATGTTTTAAGGAATAAAAACTTAAGGAACTTTTTTTGAATAGTGTCTATGCAATCCTGATGAACTTCAGCAGAAGGACTCCAAATAAGAGAACAGTATTCCAATTTTGATCGTACCAAGGAATAAAATAAACAAACGATTGCATTTACATTAGTAAAAGAACGTGTATTGCGAATGATGAAACCTAGTAAGCGTAAGGCTGCATTGCAGATAAAGATTATGTGTGATACAAATGTTAATTCCTTGTCGAATTTTACTCCAAGGTCAGTAACGAGATCATTACGGGTTAGAATTTTATTATCTAGGGAGTAGTTGAACAAAATTGGAGAGAATTTCCTGTAGTATGAAACTATTTGGCATTTATCAAGGTTTAAAAACAAATTATTGGACAAGCACCAGTTGGAAAGATTAATTAGGTCACGTTGAAGAATGTCACAATCAGAAGATGAAGAAATCGGGTGAAAAATTTTCAGATCGTCGGCAAAGAGTAATTTACCACAATGGATGACATCCGTGATGTCATTGATAAATAATAGGAAAAGTAATGGACCCAAATTGGAGCCCTATGGTATACCAGAGGTGGCAGTAAATGAAAAAGAATTGTATCCTAGCAATTGAACAGAAAGTAATCTGTCTTGTAAGTAAGAAGAGATAAGAGAAATTAAAGATGCAGCTAGAAGGAAAAGGTGAAATTTATTAAACAAAATGGTATGATCAATCCTCTCAAAGGCTTTTGCAAAATCGGTGTACACACAGTCAACCTGACCTCTAGAGTCTAGGGCAGTAGATACAACAAGGGTAAAAAAGGTGAGGTTAGTAGCAGTTGAGCGCTTTTCCATGAAGCCATGTTGGTTGATACTGATAAAAGTAAAGTGTACGAATAATTTTGTGAGCCACTGTATATATGTCTGCTCTTTCACAAAAAATAATTATAATTTTGCAAGTATGTAGGTACTTTTAATTCAATTATTCAAAGGTATTATTAAGTGAAATTTATACAAGGCGAATTTTACGCCACAACTAGTATTGTTGAAGGATTGAAATGAATTAACATTTTTTTTAGTATCAAAGAGCACTCGGTCAAAACGTAAACAAGTCTGACTGAATTTACTAAGGCTGCAGGTATGTTTACAGTGCCGTCAACGGATTCTGCAGGTCCAAATAGCGATACCTATCTTCCTACAGATATCCAAAATTCTTGATCATAGTGATCATAGTTTACAAATTAGATTATTTATCTTATATTAAATATTCCATAATCTGACAAATGCTTGCACCATGACTCACAATCTCTGTTCCAATCCAGTCTTCTTGATAATTGCGTGGGATTGCGCGTTGAGGTCCACCACCTTAGTGGGCGCAGGGTTGTATTTCACAATTTGCTCTCCGTCTGATTGTCTGAATATTTTATCCTTCGACGTGTGGACGTATCAATTTATAGTGATAACAAATATAGCATTGTTGACTGTCCCAGGCTGTCATTTATAATGGACCGCGCATTGATTTCAGTCCACGTCCACGTTCTTTTCGTTAGACGATCGCTATTGTTATGCGTGGCTAGGATTGTGTGTATTTGAACTCGTATGACTGATTGAATGATGAAGAAAATGGATTTGTTACGGTTGATTTACTGAGCCTGTATTGCGCAGATGTTGATGTTGTCTGTTGAGACATGGTTTAATGGTTTATAGATATGAGCAGAGGAACTTATAAATCATATAAATAGTTGATTAAAAATTATTGGTTTTATAATTGTTTTAATTGTGGAAGTGTTGTTTTTGCGTGGAAAATTAAACAAAAATATGAAGGAAGTCATTCAAAACAATGAGAGATATCTGAATAAGAATAAAATAATATATCCTGAGTTTATTATGTGACCGGTTGGTGTTCTGGCGGCCAGAGTCCATATCAAAACGACGTCAAACTTAAAAATTATTTCAATTTTCAAATATCAACCACAAAAATAAACCTTTGTTTTTAACTTCATTTTTGACATACCTATGTATGTCCACATGCCATCCTTTCATGAGACTTTTCATTTAACACTCTAATCATAAAATATTTCTTCATTGTCAAAACATTTTATTTGATACAAAATTGTCATGCATCTGACAATATTAAATAGATGGCACACTTGTAATCAAATTTAGTTGTACAATATATTGCCTAATTAGTGAATAATCAAACCAAGTGTAGCTTGGTTTGAAATAAAGACACATTCACTCATGATTTTCAAAATTTGAAGCTTGGCTTGGATTTGATTAAAGCAAATCTTGGATTGAGCTTTAAATTTCAAGCTTTTCAAAGCTTTGTAAATGCTCATGCGCGAACTCATTTAAGCATGGGCATGGGATAGTTTTATTTTATTTAACTTATTATATGTTAGCTGTGACGTAATCGCGGTAGCAGCCGAGCGATGGAAATAAACTGGTCGCGACGTGTTTAATTACTTGCGGTCGCCTGAACCTTTTGTGTTCATTGTTATTATGCGGTCGAACATTCTAAGGCTTTTCTAGAAGATAATGACAACTGTATAAAAGGGACGTAGCTATGCTCGAGTTAGTTAGTTAGTTACATGGAGAGACATAATGGAGGACATATGGAGACATTCACATGGAGTATTAGAGAATAAAGTGTTAGTGAAAAGCACAGCAGTATCGTAGTGAGCGTATGAAGTTGGTGTCGAGTACCTACTCGGGAAGATACTGATATATTGGGATAGCTGTGGATGTGAATACTCGGTAGTGTTGATGAGTAATGGGAAGCTATAGTGTACAAGGACAGTAACGGCGAGTCGGGAAGTTACTGGTATACCGGGATAGTTGTGAAAGAGAATACACACTACCCTGTTGAAGAGTATTGTGAAGCTAGGTATACGGGGACAGTAACGCCAAATGAAAGAGAATACTCGGCAGTGGTGTTGAAGAATTGTGGCATACGGACAGTCGGTGATATTGATGCTGTGGAAATTAGACAGAGAGTTAAATAAATAGACAGATAGTGTTGAGAAAGAGGAGACTTCTGTCCGTGCAGTTGAATATACAGACGCTGTTGAGTCAGTTGAGTATATAGACGCTGTGGGGGTCGGTATATAGTGATATAAATATAGTGTTATAAATACCGCGTAAACAGTCTACAGGAGTCTGCAACAGACCGGGAGTCTAAGATTGGAACGCGTAGTGAAATAAATATTAGTAATAGTAAATTTCATTATAGTTTAATAAACACTTAATTTTAATTAATAATATTGTCTAACATTTACACTTCACCAACTTGAAAATATTTTTATAAGAGAATATTCTCCCAATACCTACAGAAAGAGTCTTTTGCTTTTGTATCAGTGAAAAAAATGTGAAAATAATTAGTTACCTACCTATTTAAAGTGTTGAATGAATTAATTTTAATTTAAAATGTAATCAGATAAAAATATTTAAAAAAAATGCCATTTTAAAAATTTAACGTTTTTGAAGCTGTGTGCTTTTAATTTATTCAAGTTACTTAAAAATTTAAATAGTTTACTAGTATACCTACTAAATTACTAAAAAGTAAGATTTTATTTGATAGGGACTAGAGAAAAAATTGAAAATTAAATAAATTAAATAAAAATTGGAATGCGTGGGATGCCCTCATTAATTTATTGTAATTATTTTTTATTGCATTAAAATAATACAGAAGAAATATCATCACTCTTAACAATGAATCACTCGTGAGTATAAATTAAGTGGGTTGCATCAATTTAAATTACGTATTTATTTTTATTTCAACCATTAATTATATATGACAAATATGATCGTTCATAATATTAAGTCATTCACAAATACAAATACTAATTTTTTACAATCCAGTGATTGAACACTGGAACGAATTTCTTAACGACCAACAATAATTTAATTCGGAAATCATTAAATTAAGTCAGTGACAGGAACATAATCACCCTGTGCCCAATCGATATTTAATCCCTTCATGACAAGCTTGAGAACAAACCACACACGCCAAACAAAAAAGCATCGTAAACGATTTGCGAACCGTGAGGCAGACAGTTGAAAAATCAAGCAACCAAATATCGCACGTATGACAAATGAACGTCTTCCAATGCCGCCCACGACCCTTGCAAATTACTCAAGATTAATGTGTTTAATTCCATGCGGCCGTAAACACAAAAGAAGACATGCCCACTGCATATTTTGTTAATGTCGTAATTAACAAGTATAATGTTACCTCGCGTAAAAACAAACCGACTGGCGCCCCTGTCTCAGCTGCAGATAATGGCAAAGGGCGAAGCGATAAAGGGATTTTCAAATTATTTAAAACAATGCTGGTTAATTTATTGGGCAAAGGGTGCAGATCTGCAGATAGAATGATACACTGCTAAGTATTAAAGGGTTTTTTAAAGTAGCAAATTATTTTGCACAACGCCGATTAAGGACTGAACGTCGTGATGAGTTATTTATGAATTACGATGAATAAATGCCTCGGATTATTTTAACAATATTTAAATTAAGGGTACTGGAACTAATTGAATAAAGATTGAATGCGCAATGGGCGATTAATTAATGCTGACAATAGGACTATTGTTATTTGAGTTATTCTGTCAATCAACTTACGCGTATGGAATGAGGTCTTGCAAAAAAATTAACATCTTTTTTCTTCTGAAATTTGAATAAGTACGTTCTACAATATTATTAAATATGATTTTCTCTTCAAATCTCTGTATATATTAAGCTCAGTAGCAGTTTAAAAATATACTTTTTGAATTGGCGCCAAATTACACTGCCTGTGACGTTAGAAAGACATTAGCCAATGACAAAACTGGAAAGATGATGAAAAAAAAAAACAAATGTATCATACATCAACGTCAATGATTGCTTTAATGACAACTATGTGACATAAGGTCTGACTTATAGTGCAGCGTGATTTTTGGTTCTTTAACGTAGTTCTTAGTTATTTATTATTATATTATAGCGTTATATTTCATAGTTTTGTGCCCAATATTATAAAAGATGGATAAATAAATCACTAGCAAAGTAAAATTTACTCCTGAAGTAAAATACTTTATTCCAGAGATTTTCGTAAAAACAAGAATAAAAATATTAGCTAAGTAAATCTACAAAATAAATTACTCCACCGATGTTTGAGGAACTAAATTTTATTTTGTAAAATAAATTTGATAATGTCAACATTAATTAAATTAAATTCATTATAAATTTCATCCCATGTATTATTTTTACATTTATTTATCTCCAACATGCTTGCTTTGTCTATTTCCGAGTAATTTTTTCCCCGTTCTCTTTTTTTTCTATTTTAGTTTACACTTGACACTTTATGACACACGCACTTTATTTTCTATTTTGACTTTTGGATTTATTTCGTGTCAGGAACATACAGAATACAATATTAGTTGGAGATTGATATTGTCGTCAGTAGTGTTCTTAAGAAATACCGTCTAGTAATGTTTTATCCTGGATTTATCAAACTCTCTTATGCTCCAGTAGTGCAAAGATAGCCGGTATAAGAAACCGTAGCCTGAGTGTATCATTTTTCCAGCTAAAAAATAAATGTATTCAATAGTTCTTATTTAATTATAAAAATATTTATGTTTACTTCCGAAAACCATTTCATTCTTCTTTCTTCGTTTTGAGGCACTTTAAACATTACAAAAAACTATCAAGTTGTTTTTTCAATAATAAAGTTTATAAAAATGCTTTAGAAAAATCTGGTAACTAAAATGTAAAGATTGTAAAAGAGTTTATATTGGTCAGACTGGTCTGAAGTTCTAAACTAAATTCAAAGAACATTTAAGATCATATAAACTTAAAAAATCTGATGTGTTCAACACAATACCTCCCGCCTTTTACAGCCCAAATCACAAAAAAGATTAAGTGAATCCTTATTTTTGGATTAGCGAATTTTACTCTAATTTGGCAGTTTATTTCTTAAAATATGGTTTAATCTAATCCAAGTAACAATTTTTTTTAAACCCCTCAAAAATATTAAATCCCAATTACAGAGTGGGTTCACATTCACACACATCCATGCCTTAGTGGGATTCGAACCCAGAGCCCCGAGGGCACTCATGAGGCGTTGCTCTAACCTTTGAGCCACCGCAACTATCATAATATGAAGATTAAATTTTAAATACCGGGATAGAATAAAATTCACTAATCCAAAGGTAAGGATTAGCTTAAACTTTTATGTGAATTGTTAATTTTTATTAATCTAAATACATCCATACAGATTTACTTATGCTGGAAACTGTATTGAATTCCTTTTCTATTGTTCTATTTACTTTTTACTTTTTAAAACGTTACTAATATTATTTTGAAATGATTAGTTCTTTGATAGTGCCAGTTATATACATTTGAATAATTGCATTTCGTTTGTTTAAAGAAAGCGTAGGCTCTGGGATTTAAAGTATAGATAATTTTATAAATTTATCCATAAAATATTTATAAAAAGTATTCATGCAAATCTATAGAAAATTTAATAATCTTTATTTTTTATAATAACATTAATCTCGAAAAAATAACATTTAAAGGTAATTTTCGAAGAAAAACTATTTAGAGCTTCTTGTAAAGTACCATTTCCGGTTATCCGATTTACATCAAAATCTAATGGGCTCTTTCCATTACAGAAAAAGTTCGAAATACAAGGTTTCACAAATTTCTGAATGATAGTATTTGAGTTAGAGTGGAGGATTCACACATATACACAGACATCATCGTAAAAACGTGACAATTTGATTCTAGGGACCTTAAAACGTGCTCATTTATTAAAATCTCGATATGCGATTTTTAGCACGATCCCTATACCTACCTCCCTTACCAAGGGTAGCGGGAGGTAAAAAAAGATTGAACTTATGCTTGCCACCTATTAGAAAATAATAATTCACCTGATACTGAAATAATACCAATTCATTTTGTAAATAAAGGCATAATACTAAGTTTACTAGAATCCTGAAAAATTTACAAATATAATAAAGATAAAAATAACAATTTACTAAACGACCAAACGGACCTAATATATTCCCCTCTCTTTGATAGCTGTAAATAACGGTATTTTTACGTTATATAAATTCGCATGCAAAATTTATTGTGCTCATTGTCTGATGATGACCGAAATGGTTGAAACTAGTTACAAAAATTGTATAAAATAAAAAATGATATAAACAAAGTTACTGTTTCATTTCAACTTAATCTTTAAAATGTATCACAAAGTAAAGGCTGAAATAATAAATAATTTAAAAAATTATAATGTCGGTAAACATTTGCATATAAACATATTTTTGAATCCGTCTTTCCATACAGCCATTAGTATCTCAATCCTATCTCAACGTCGCCCTATTCACTGGTCATTAATCATATTTGTAATCCCTGGTCAGTGTCCACTATAAACAGACTCACGTCCCCGACACGTCTATAACTCACGCGGGCCGTAAAGATTAACACTCCTAAATTTATTTCCCACTATACCGTGATCCGCGGCGAACTTGGCCATTAGAGCTCTGCCCCGACCTCTAACAGGTTTTCAAAGTTTAGTTTATTGGGCCGGACTACCCACGGCCGAGCAAGATGGCGAATGAGGGAAAGATAAGTGGATATTGCTGTTTATCTGTAGATTGACGTATGATCGGGTTGATGACAGCCTTCGGGGATGGATAAAAGTTTGTGTAACGAATACTACGGGAGTTATTTGAAATGTAACAATATAAAGCCAGAAAAAAATATTCTCGGGACCTAACAATGAAAACAGCTTACTTTTATTTTGCAATATACAGGGTATTTATTTAGATTGGGCCACCATTGCTATCTCGAAAACTATAAGAACTGCAAAGTTGGTGTTTAAAGTTGTTCTTTTCACGATTTCTACAAAAATTATTTTACTAATTTTTACCTCTCGCTAAGAGAGATATTGAATTCATGCTAAAAATCGCATATCTAGATTTTAGTGAATAAGCACGTTTTAAGGTCCCTAGAATGCGAGTATAACATTTTTACGATGATGTGTGTATGTGTGTATGTGCGTGCGTGCGTGCGTGCGTGTGTGTGTATGTGTGTGTGTGTGTGTGTGTGTGTGTGTGTGTGTGTGTGTGTGTGTGTGTGTGCGTGTGTTGGATCCACGATTTCTCAAATACTATAAGACTTAAGACATTTTTAACTACGGATTCCTTAATCTAACAATAATGGGAAGAGTTGATTAAGTTTTGGTTACAATTGGACAACCGGAAGTAGTAGTTACAACAAAAAAATCATCTAAATATTATTTACCGAAAATTTATGTAAATACTTATATTAAAGAACGTTAAATTCTTTATTCGATAAATATAAATTCATTATTATATCCTCTATACATTTAGAGATAAAGAAATGCATATAAAATAATTTAATGTAAAAATTCTCTGATCAAACTACTTCAAGGCAAGAAATTCAAATGTTTGTAATTGACACATGAATGTCACTGTCAAAAATATTGTATGCCACTGTCAAAAATATTTACATGAAGATTATGAAAATAAATAAAAAATCAACAACGCAAAAGAATATACGTAAAAAAAATATAAAAGGAATTTGCGAAAAAATGACGAATAAAAGTAAAAGAAAAGGAAGGTAGAAAAAGAAAATTTCAGGATAATGAATATAAAGAAAATGTATGTATTGTAGGTACATAATTTATATTAAAATAATTATTTTGTAGTGAGACATGAACATATGTATTTGTATTTAAAAATATTTTTCGTTTTATGCGTACAATCAGATTAAATATCTAACGAGAGGTTATGTGCTAGCCACATCAGATTTTTTATCTTTTTTAATATCATTTTTCTTGAAATAATTGTTATACAACGCTATGCTATATTTATATCGTTGAAACAGAAAATAATATTCTATATAATTTTGTTCTACCGTTTGAGAACCACTGGTTAAATATTCGGTTTGTTACTATTGATACATTATCCCCTTATTCTTGATAATTTTTGGAATAAAACATTTTTCTCTAAAGTTGTTAGTTCGCCCAAAAAAGCGCTGGTTGTTTTAAAGAAAACACCCTGTATACAAAATTAAAGTAGATAAAATTTCCTACAAAACTGATTTCACTCATTTTTTTTGTAGGATTAATAGTTTCGAGAATTCAAGGCGGACAAAATATCGATTTGGCCTATTAATTTTAGACAATAATGCTTAAAATAATTGTTTTAGAAAATAAAATTTTACAACATTCACACACACATACACACACACACACACACACACACACACACACACACACACACACACGTACACACACATATGCGATTTTTAGCATGAATTCAATACCTCTCTTAGCGAGAGGTAAAAATGAATAAAATTATTTTTGTAGGAAATCTTATCTAGTTTAATTTTTCATATAAAGTGTTCTTCGCTAGGTCTTATAGTTTCGGAAATTTTTGCAAAAATTGAGAAAAGAACAACTATAAACGGGCCCCTACCCTTGGGGAGTTTTACTATGTTGTACAGGAGACATCAAGGAATAATTGTGCCAAGTTTTAAAACTCCGGTATTTTTTCCCCTCGATATCCTTCTATTGATATAATTTGACTAGGCTAAGGTACCTCGTCACAATTATTTGCTTCGCAAGACATTGCAAATGAATAGGAACTCACTCACCAAAATGCAAAACTGACAGTAATTTATTGTTCTTTGTTTATTTACTAATTTTTTCTATCACCTTCGAAACGAGAGAGGCGCAATACTAATACTACGTTTACATGCAGTTTTGAAAATAGTTTCAGTTTTCAGTCAAAATTATGCAAATCTGTTTACATGCAGTTTACAAAACAAGTTTAAAAATTGATTTGAAATCAGTTTCGGCGCATGCGCATTTAGCTGATGTGAGTGAGAGATCCTCTTCACTCCAAATACTTCGTTTTGCTATTATTCTAATTATTTTTTATACTTCGTACCACTACGCACTAAAACTACACAACTGTCAGTATATTTGGAGGTTAATAACACACAGCGACAGAAACGTTATGCTTTGTACGCATGCGCAGCATCGAAACTGAATTTTAAGTGTTTACATGAGTTGTTTTGAAACTAGTTTTCAAGTCCAACCCATGAATTTTAGTTTTGGTTTGAGATAATTCAAAACCGTTTTGACCCTGTATACATGGCGTTTTCAAAACTAAAAACGTTTTAAAAACGGTTTCAAAACTGCATGTAAACTCAGTATAAATATAAATAAATCAGATTTAATTATTAAATTTAAATAGGTAGATTACATGGAGAGTGCTTTAAATTTAAATTAATTTGGTTAAATTAGTTCCAGGGTATAAATATTTTTCCATGTCATCTTAAAAGCCCGTTAGGTGACATCTGGTAAGCATACTCTACGGTACAGTCATTATTAAAATCTGCGAATAAAATACAGACTGGCACACTCAGCAATTGGTAATAAAAATTGATTATATATGTATTTATATGTACTCAACAAATAGTGCAATAAAAAGATACTTCATTTGAAAAACATTAAAATGCTATAAACAATAGCTAATAAAACAAGCAGGAAAATTTAAATCCTGTAAGTTTTTACTAGAATCAATAGACCATTAGCACACAGTTATCCGCAATCTGTTCAAACGTATCCTACTCGTACGTATAAATACCATCTGCAGTGTAGATCTGCATTGCTGCAGTCAACGAAACACAATAACATTTATTTAAATCAGTAGGCAGTAAGGCAGTTCCCGTTTAATCATACGTAATACAAGATACAAGAGTAATAAAACTAGTCTATTATTATAAAACAATATAAATAAAGGTAGAAGGCTTCCAGGTAGAGTGGAAAGAGTTGGGAAACCGCTAGGCGATGTTTGTAATTATTGTAATTTCCCTTCTCGTATCTGCTGAGCGATCGTGGCTAACCCACGCGCCATGGACATCATAATAGTGGATCGCTAGCAATGCTGGCGCTGGCATGGCTATACCGTAATTGCTGAAGCCAAACCTGTCAGCTATAATGAAATAAGTCAAGTTACGGAAGATTAGCTGTAAAACGCGAGACCTATGTCTTATTACACAAAAGAAATATGTGCGGTTTTTTCTGCTAGGCTTAAGTACCAATTGCGAAGTTACTGATCAGTGAAGATGATAAAGATCTTCGATAAAGTAGTTCAGAAATTTGTTTTTATGCTTTTCATATTTATTGATACATTTTTAATTTTATTATTAACAACCGTAAATTTTATTTAGAATTTTTAATTTTCTATGTTGTTTATGTACTTCAATTACTCTTTTGAATTTGTAAAACAATATCATTTTTATTGTTTTGAAAAAAAAGTAAACATAAGCTTTAATAATCCTACTACCCCGAGGTAAATAAAGCCCTGTAAATTCAGTGCCAAAAAATATGAGTCAAGCCATGCGTCAGTTAATGAGGCATTTACGAAAATTCTACCGGTGAACTGTTAACGGTAAAGCTGTTTATCAGGTTATAGCTGCCGGAATCAATATTTTAAGAATGCAAGTGGTAAACAGGGGTTGATCCATAACCTATAAAAAAATTGAAAATTTGAAACAGGTTAGTAATTTAATGTAGTTAACAAACTGAGCAGAGTCCTACTTTGAACACATTTCCAATTTTAACGCGAGCGCTTCGCTTTGCAGCACTACCTTTTTTTGAGATTAGGTTCTTCATGAATCCGGTAACGAACACGGTAACTTTTTACCACTTGTGTTTTCGAACACAGTCAGTATATGTGGTATCTACCGGTAGAATTTTCGTAAATGTCTATGTATTTTCTATAAAATCCATACAGAAAGTTCCTTGGAAACGATTCTAAATTTCTTGTATGTACATTACCTTTCGACAGTTGTATGTATTTTATACAAATTGCATACAGAAAGTTTTGAGCTTAAAGATCCTATATTTCCAGTAAAATTATAACACAAATATACTACGAATAAGTCAATTGCACTTGACGTGCACATGATACTGACATCATTGAATCAGAAGGGCTGTCCTTAAATTACGTAACGCAAAATTAGTAAATTTTTGATACCCCCTCCCCCCTATTTAACGCAACCGTAACGCAAACATGAACCCCCCCCCATATATTACGTAACGCAGTACTTGACCTCCCCCAATTTTTTTACTGGATATAAAAGTATATGCCCTCCTTAATATTCAGTTAAAATTTTAATCAGAAATTATTTATTGTAGTATATAAAGATGAAAAATAACCGAAAAGAACAGAAACTATTTAAATTAATGTACATAAAGATGAAAAATAATGTACTACTCTTGCCCTACTGCTTGTCACCCCAATTTCTTTACTGGATATAAAAGTATATGGCCTCCTTAATATTCAGTTAAAATTTTAAACAGAAACTATTTAAATTAATGTACATAAAGATGAAAAATAACAGAACAGAACAGAAACTATTTAAATTAATGTACATAAAGATGAAAAAATAACAGCACAGAAATTAAAAGCATATGCATTTCCATATGCTTTTAACAAACTATTGAAAAGTTTTTCCTTATCAACACTACTTGAATTCATGTTTTAATATGAATTGCATTGCACGAATGAAAGACCACTGGCCCGAATTTGAACTGTGCCCGACATATTATGTTGACTGTTATTGAAAACAAACGACTGCCTGCATATACGAATTAGCACCGCGAAATTTGAATGTTTCAAAATTATTAAAGCAAGTTTAGCAATATTTTTTATATTTTATCGTTACGTAACGCACACATTAGCCCTCCCCCACCCCCTCGTAACGCTGCGTAACGCTACTCTTGACCCCCCCCCCTTGAAGCGTTACGTAATTTAAGGACAGCCCCTAACTAATTTATGAAATTTAATTTCTTTATAATTTTATAACTTTCTATCCATTTAATATGAAGTATAAAATGCAGTCAAATAGTATAGAGTATACAATGTTATTTAATATTTAGAACATTAAATGTGGAAAATAATATTTAACATAGTTTTTTCGAGAAAAACTGTTAAAATCTTCAAATGAGGGCACTTCCGGTTGACCAATTATAACCAAAATCTAATCAGCTCTTCATATGGACGCGACGAAGAGGAATACGAAAGAATTATAATTTTTGGAATTGTAGTATTAAAGTTATCGTAGACGAAAATTTTGTTACACACACACACACACATCCACACACACACACACACACATACACACACACACACACACACACACACACACACACACACACACACACACACACACATACAGACATCATCGTAAAAATAGTAAAATCGTATTCTAGGGACCTTAAAACGTGCTTATTCATTAAAAACTTGACCAAACACAATACCTTCCTTATCTAAAGGGGACGGAAGGTAAAAAGAAGAATTACTGGTCTGCTAGAGTTAAAAATAAAAAGGATAAAAATGTGACATTTCTGTCGAATTAGTCACTAAAACAAAGTAGCTGGAAATGGTATCCTAGCAAATTGTTATAATGCATTAAACCTTACGCATAAATCATTTTGCATTAAGCATTAAAACATTCAGTAGAAATGAGGCTTTGAAGAATAGGTAATTAAATAAAAATATACAGCTATGTATTCTTTTGCTTTTTATTGCAAGGATATAAAAAATAAATGAATAAATAAACAACTGTTCACTATAGAAGCATTCATGTAGGAAAGTAACTTTCCGATCACTTATAGACAATTTTCGAGCTAGCTCATTAAAGAAGAATTTTCCGGTAAAAGTGGACGACTGCGAAACAAAAATGTTAGAGATACATTTTTCTACTTTATCTAGAGAAGAGAGTCGTTTTACGCTAGAAAATGATTTGCAAATCATTCTGCAAAAATTTGTCCTTGTCTGTATTTATCAAAAAATCGTACGTTCAACTCTTTTTTGAAATCATTGACAATGACAATAAATTCCATTTTTAGTGCTACTACGTCAATATTCCTAACCTACATCACTTTTACCTGAATTGGGTAATACTGTTACGTATTTTTCCCGCTTCGCTGCAAGAATGTGTACCCAATGCACGACATGTGTGCTTCCACTTTTCCAACGCTCTGCATGAGCAACGCAAGCATTTCAGAAGTTTGCAACTTCGCCTGCAGCTGAATTTTGTAATAAGTTGTGTTGCTCGTTCATAGTTCATGCCTCAGTAACCTGGTGATGTTGGCATTCAATGTTCTGAATATTCTACACGCGTCCAATTCATGGAACATAATATGCTAAAGGTTTTCAAAGAAATAGGTTGAAAAAATTCATATAAATATTTAACTAACAAAATCTTTTATGGTAGTACAGAGTAACACTTATTGTAAACAGAAAATTTCTGACTAAACTTTGAAGTTTATTAAAAGAAAATATCAGGAAATGTAAACATTGTTCTTATGCAGAGTCTAGAACACTAAATTTATGTTAAGAAGTTTTTGAAAAATTTTCTTTGACAAAAAAGTTTCTTATAAATATACAAAGTGTAAAATGCAAAAAAAGTTGTAAAATTTCCTAAACATTCTTTTAAAATTGTATTTTTTGGTAAATACAAAATATTTTTTGCTAAAAGCTAATAGCTATTTATGTATTAAGAGCGCAAAATGGGACATTGTCGATTGAGAGGTGTTTGCCGCGCGACGCAGGAGCGAGGCATTCTCTCGAAATCGACAATGTCCATTTGCGCTCGAAACACACACAAGATTTTTTCTACAGTCACCACAATGGGGTTCTCCACCATAACAAAAATTTATTTTTTATTCATTTTTACTTATCGGTATTTTCTATTCTTCTTGAGCTATTGCTTCAATCTAATCTAAGCATTTTATACTTTCGTTTTTGTAAATGAATGCCCTATTTTATTTTCACAGCAGTACGGCATTTTGTTTGGTTATGTAACATACCGACAGAGCAGTTATATGTCAGATTGACTTGTTAAGTGGGTAATGTGTAACTACGGTGTCATTAATTCCTGACTAAACGTTTCCATTAAGAATGTAGCCAAGTAACATTTCTCAGCATTAGAAATTTGAGGAGCGAGCGTTTTTTCTACTTTGTCGCTCTAGAGCGGCAAAGTGACATTTTGCGTTGACAAAAGAGAGCGCAAATGGCTACTTTGTATATAGACTGTAGAAAAATATCTTGTTAGCTACCTTATCTCTTTTAGTAAGTCAAATTTCCTAAAGTACCTACTTGCACGACGGTACAGTGAAAGCATATCACATTCTTATTCCGTTGTCGTCTTTCTGACTGGTTTATAAGAGAGGACTGGGGGTAAGTTCATAGCTATAATTGGCGGGAGATGCCATCTACTTGGACATGGACGCCGGCTGCTGATTGAAATCACTTTGCGTGCGGCAGGCTTGGGCTGATTATTTACTACTGAGAAGTTTGCGACTGTGTTTACATGGAAATGGAGGAGAACGTGTACAATTTAAGAGGTGCTGGGCAAGCCAAATATACGCTGGGGAATATAAATATGGAATATTGTGGAACTGTAGACTTGAAAATAAAAATCTTCAAAGTTGTTATCCATATTTTTTGGGGTTTGGTGGTAGACACATAACATTTTACCTCTGTAAGTTAAGGGCGGACCTGAGGTACCTCCATTTATATCTAAGTTTAAGTTTATTAGTCAGAAGTTTCATTCCAGCCACTCATCACAGTAAGTAATGTTCGATGGGATTTTAAGTATTCCAAACACTCTACAGTTGAAATCCTTAATCTAGTAAGTGAAGTATCTCAATATATCGTTACGCAGTTGAGCTATAAAAGTGTTCTCAATGATATTGAGATCTGTGAGATCATTGAAAGATATACCCGCCAGAACCATAAATCCACCGTCTCTATAGCTTACTTTTGGCATTATGGTAGCAACATTAAACTTTTCATCTCGCCACCTCCAGATCTTTTCCGACATGCATGAATTTATCAGTAAAAATCTGGTGTGGCCAACACAATACCTCCCACCATTACTGCCCGAGTCACAAAAAAATTGAGCTAATCCTTATTTTTGGATTAGCGAATTTTACTCTAATTTTGCCAGTTTATTTCTTATAATAGAGTCTAATCTAATCCAAGTAACTTTTTCGATAATAAAATGAAGATTAAATTTTAATTTCTGGATAAAGTAGAATTCACTAATCCAAAAATGAGAACTAGGTTAAACTTTTTTGCGAATCGTTAATTTTTATTAATCTAAATACATACCTACATATTTACATATGCTAGAAACAATATTGATTTCCCTTTCTATTGTTCTATTTCCTTTTTTTCTTTTAAATACGTTATTATTATTATTAATTTGAAATGATTAGTTCTTTGATAGTGACATTTATCTGTCAGGAGTTTTGTTTGTTTAAAGCGCAGGATCCGGAAATTCAATTACAGATAATTTTATAAATTTATCCATAAAATATATTAGTTCAGATCTGTAGAAAATTTAATAAACTTTAATTTTTATAATAACATTAATCTCGAAAATATTTGAATGTATTTTTTGAAGAAAAATTATTTTGAGCTTCTAGTAAAGTGTCATTTCCGGTTATTCGATTTACACCAAAATCTCTTTACATTACAGAAAAAGTTCGAAATACAAGGTTTCAAAAATTTTTGAATGATAGTTTTTGAGTTAGAGTGGAGGATTCACACATACACAAATACACACAGATATCACCGTGAAAATGTTAAAATTAGATTCTAGGGACCTTAAAACGTGGTCATTTACCAAATTCTCGATATGCGATTTTTAGCACGATCCCAATACCTTCCTAACCAATGGTAGCGGGAGGTAAAATGGATATTCACTCCAATGCTGTAATAAAGTTGCCAAATAACCAATAAAAATTGTAAACACTAAAGAAAATATGAATATTACATTTGTTTCTATTGACTATTTTTTTAGCAATATTGCTAAGACAACAATTTTTTTACTGAATAGGGGTGATTGTTTCATTTGTCAGTTGTCTACTAGCGAGCAAATCTTGTCGCTTTAAATTTGGAACAATTGCAGGTCTTCTTCGTAACAAAACGATTTCATTACCCTTTTCTTAAGGTACGTTTACTAATATTGGCGAAACTGGTAGTCTCTAATTCGCCCCGAAGCGATACAGCATTAAAATGTGGATCACAAAAACACAAATGCCAATAAAACAATTTTTCTAGCTGTCTTTTACAGCCAGAACCTGGTCTTTGACTGAATTATCCATTTTCCAAAAACATTTGGTGTAGGTTTTCTATATACTGTAGTTTTTGGTATATGTAGTTAATGCTCTAGCAACATACCTAGCTTCCACCATCATCCAGTAACGCAGCACGTCAGAGTACATTTTTTCTAGGAGTTAGAGGGGATTATCAAATGAAATGAAAAACATTGTTGTGAAAAATTTGAAAAAAGAAAGTGTAAGTAATGGTCTTAATATGATTATCGAGTACTGGCCTAGGCTCATAATAGTTCGGCCGCCTTACATTTTTAACTAATTATAAAACCTACACAAATGGTGAAAAAATTCTACAAAATTCTTTCGATTACTTTAAACACGGATTTAAAATTAACGAAAAAATGACGGGTGATAATAGTTCGATCGGCATTTAAAGGGTCATCTTCTACCGAGGCGCTTTAACTTTTGGCACAATATAAAAAACTTCGTAAAAATCCAGTACGTACAGTAAGAAATATGAGGCAATACCCAATAGAAAAATTTGCAGGTTTTGTAGAGTTATTATTACTTATAACGTCGATGTAACCCAAAATTAAATGGCGGAATACTTGAATAAGATATTCAGTTTTTATAAGTTTAAAATCTATATTTTAAAGTAGTCAAAAGAAATTTCTAGAAATTTCTCATCATTTGCATAGGTTTTATAATTTGTTTTTTGAAAATGTAAACCGGTCGAATTATTATGAGCCTGAGCTTGTATATCAAATTTGATCATTTTATCTGGAACCATTTTCAAATTCCAGATGAAAATAAACAAATCTAGGATCATTTTGAAGTTGTTGCTTAAGGAGATGAGGTCGGGTACATGTTTATTAGACCTTTTTTGCTTAAAGAATATGTAGTTTCAGTATTGACATTCTTTCATGGGACATCCCTACTTTTTCTTAGTAATGTGGCAATCAAACGGAATAAAAGAGACAATTTCAGCTTCGTTACAGTGTCGTGTAATCGACCTTTTTAAGTTCCATCAGATAAATTGTGAAATACTTGAACTATAATAACACATTGCACTTCCTGGTTGCAATTTATTTCTATATTGAATGAAAGGTGCGCGCCACCCTTTGACAAAGATTCATTCCATCCGATAACCATATGATTAAATCGGCATTACAATACTTCATTAAACAACTCATCCTTATTTAAAATTCGACAGCGTAATACTACATCGTCGTAGGCCTTGGGTGGTCTACTCGCGAACTTCCTTTGCGTGTTTTAATAGATTGTAATTACACACAGAGGGACACGTTAGCGCTAACGTTAACCATATTGATATTTCCACAATGCATTGTAATTATAACTTGAATATCCACAAAAGTGCCATACCGTCCGTAATGAAAGGTTTCGCGATAGTTCTTGAGCTGGCCGCTAGGTACAGTTACGGACGCATGAGATGCAGGAGATAGTGGCTAATCACTAGGTCTCCTTTGTAACACAAGTTGATAACCAACGGTTTATTTAATTATTTTCTGTGTTCTCCACGCGACATTATGCTAATGCCGACTTGGGTTAGGTTAATGCTAAGTCAATAAATTTTAAGAAAGAATTGTATTGTCATTGTCATTATGCATTTACAGTACAGTAAACGTAAAGATACGGGGGAAACAGTTAAAGGAATTTGTATCATTCTGAAAGGAATTTATACATACAACTAATGCTGATTCACTCTGTGAATATAATACATATTGTAACGTGTGAGCTCCGCTGCTGCGCTGAACAAGCGATGTGCAATCGCGGTAGCAGCTGGGCTACGTAAACAAACAAGCTATGACGTGTTTAATTACTTCCGGTCGCCTGAACCTCTGGTGTTCATTGTTATTATGCGGTCGAACATTCTAGAGCTCTCTGGAAGTTAATGGCAGCTGTATAAAAGGGATGCAGCTATGCTCGGGAGTCAGTTATTAAGTTAGTTACATAGGTAGAGTCATAAAGACATTCACATGGAGTGTTAGAGAGTAAAGTGTTAGGAGAAGCACAGCAGTTTCGTGGTGAGCGTATGCAGTTTGTGTTGAGTAGCTACTCGGGAAGTTACTGGTAAACTGGGATAGCTGTGGATGTGAATACTCAGTAGTGTTGACGAGCTATAATATACGAGGACAGTAACTGCGAGTTGGAAAGTTACTGGTATACCGGGATAGTTGTGAAAGAGAATACTCTGTAGTGTTGAAGAATATTGGGAAGCTAGGCTATTATTATGTGTAAGCGCGAACTTTGGAGCAGCGAAGAGCAGAGCAACGAGGCGACTATTCACATAAGAATACATTGAATGAAAAAATTGCTCTTCGCTGCGCTTCGATTCGCCGCACTTCGCGTCGCTCAAGTGCGTGGCGGCCTTTAGTGTTATCTAGTTAACTATAGTTTTAGTTGTAATTAGTTTTTTAAATATTTGTTTAATATTAGTAATAGTCATTTTCATTATAATTTAATAAACACTTATTTTAATTAATAATAATTGTCAAATATTTACATTTCACAGAAATAAATTAAAACGTTACGATAAATTAATATATTATCTTAACACTAAGCTTGTAAGCTATACATAAATACACAAAATAAACTATGCACAGTAAAAGTATGAGAACCTCCAGAGGAAGACACTAAAGTATATTATTCTTTATAATATATTTTTGGAATAGAACCAGGGTTGCTAAATTTTTATTTTGTCAAAGCAGGACATTCCAAAAAAGGAGTGTGGTGCAAAAATATGTTAGTGGGTGTCTACTTGTCAAGTAGGCACGATAATAAAGTATTACTTAAAATATATTATATAGAGAATACAAGGTTAACTTTTATTTTGCAGTAGGTACTCGTAGTTATAGCGTTTTCAGCTTACACACCATAACAAAAAATAATAAAATGTACATTCATACTTAAAGTATTATTCAATAAATAGGGATTAAGATGAAGAAAACAATTTTTTAATAATTACTTTGCGAGATATTTGAGGTTTGTTGTCAGTGTCACTGTGACGTCACATTAGTGCTACCTTTCTCTCGCTGCCTACTATAGAATAGGTGTCGCCATGACGTCACGTTGACTTTAAAAACCAAATTCAGTTAAACCAAAAACAATTAAGACTTTTTAATACAACGAATTGCTTCAAAATTTAAAAAAAACTTTCATTTAAAATAATAAAAAAATCAGAGTCCAGGACCCCAAACAATAAGTAAATGAGTTTGAGAAATATGTGAAATAATGTTTATTCAAGTAACCATGTGAAAATAAATAAAATGCAACAATGTTATACAAAACAAGTTAAAACATTTGGTAAAACATCAAATTAAGTAATAAGATCAACTTACGACAAAAAAATGGCGGTTTATATTTAAGTGAAATAATTATTGTTTGCTATTTAAAAATAAAAGTTGATAATCGTATCTTTTAAACGTAACTTTATAAACAATATCTACATCTGCCATCAAATAGTATAATAAAAATAATAAAACTTTTATATGAACCATTTATTCTATTACTTATAAAAAAATCTGATGTGGCCAGCACATTACCTTCCGTCAGTTCGGTCAGTTCTATGTATTTTGTACAAATTTCATACGGAAAGTTCTTTGCTAAATTAAATATTCTATTTCTTGTACATTACCTTCCGGTAGTTGCATGTATTTTATGCAAATTTCATACAGAAAATTATTATTTTGTGACGTTTTCTATATACAGTATAATGTATCTGCAGAAATAAAAGATTTATTGTTATTATTATTATTATTATTATTATTATTATTATTATTATTATTATTATTTCTTGTACATTACCATAAAGCAGTTGTATGTATTTTATACAAATTCCATACAAATAAAATAAAAGGCAAACACACTGTCAATTTCACCTGACACTGACATCTTTCATTCAGAATTTTCTTAATATAGTAGCTGTTTCCATAGCTATGGCTACTTTATGAATTTTAATTTCTTTTTAATTTTTTAACTCTATATCTATTTAATATTAAGTATAAAATGCAGTGAAATCGTATAGAGAATAAAATATTCTTTAATATTTATAATAACATCAAATGTGAAAAAATTATATTTAACATAGTTTTTTCAAGAAAAACTGTTAAAATCTTCAAATAATGGTACTTCCGGTTGACCAATTGTAACCAAAATCTAATCAGCTCTTCATATGGATGTAACGAAGAAGTATACGAAAAAATTATAATTTTTGTAACTGTAGTATTAGAGTTATCGCAGACGAAAATTTTGTTACACACACACACACACACATCCACACACACACACACATCCACACACACACACACACACACACACACATACAGACATCATCGTAAAAATAGTAAATTCGTATTCTAGGGACCCTAAAACGTGCTTATTGATTAAAAACTCATCATCGAATTTTTTGACCAAAGACAATACCTTCCTTACCTAAAGGTGACGGAAGGTAAAAAAACTTAGGAGGGGGGGCATCTCCGAAATAATAAACAATTTGAAAAATAAATAGAAATTCTGTATTTTTATTAGTATCTTTATACTTTTAACTTTTTAAAAATAACAGGGGGGCACGTGCCCGAGTGCCCCCTTTTAAATCCGCCACTGGCCCTGGATTTACATGACCACACTGAACGAGTTCTGCCCTCATCCGGTAGCAGTCATTTTATGATAAAAACAATTTTATTTAGCCGTCATATCTCGCACTTTTTACAAAAATAAATATTCTGATTATTATTACACCAGAAAAAGTACTGAAACAGAGTAATATGATATGGTACCTACTTTTTTATTTAAATTTTTATGATTCGATTAAGTTCAACGTTTTTTAATTATTTTAATAGAATCCCCCCGTAGTTATCCATTTACTGTGCAGTTACAGTCACAGCTTTATTTTGCGATATCTAAATGGAAATATAATAGCAACAGTGCATTTAGTAGCTTGGCGGTAATCAGAAAAGCATAAAGTAAGAAGAGAACGCATGCATATTGACTGACTGCACCGAGTTGCTTGCAGGTTTTCCGTCTATATCTGCACTGGCAACGTTCTGCACCGTGCATTTACATCTGCTTCAAGTGTCCCTCAAGGAGAACAGAGTAATTCGTAGCCCACGGTAAATTGTTAATGTTCCCGCATATCCATTCAGCGAATCGTCTAACTGCTGACTAGCTGACTGAACTCGAATTACTATTAAACTGGCCTTATAAACCCAATTTAACTAACTTTAATAGCGTTATCTAACTCGTTTCACCTTATGAATGAATTAACACTGATTTCATACCTTCGCTAATTCAAATGTCATTACTGTATAAATGCCTTTCGGATGTTATCGCACTCAACTTCATCAGTTGTTTTAAATTAACATAACTCTGTAATGAACACAATCCGAAATCAAAAGTTAGTTAGCGCATTACAAAGTTACAGAAACTATTTTAAACCAAAAAGTTATTAAACAAACTAGTTGATTAATCTGTTTCAGATTACTTTTATATATCGTTTACTCGTCTAATAACTTCTAATTTATAATGCCGCAGTTTATTTTTATTCCTGTAACACTTTTGTTTCCATTTAATATCCTGATAATTTTAAAAAGTGCAAACTAATCTTAATATAGTAGAAGAATTGACTATTCTTATATATTTGGTGCAAAATAGATGACTCAAATTTGAATATAGGAAATTGGCATACTGCATTGTACAACGGATAAAGAGCCTAAGCGAGTTATTTTATTATTCTAAAATTTATGTGATATGTGGTAAAATTTGTATTTTCATTAAGAAAGGTCAAAAAACTATAAAGAGAATATTTTCAATATCATTTAAAAAAAATCTGATGTGGACACCACACGACTTCCTTGTACGCAAAACTAATATGAAGTATAGACTCGATCATGGGCGCCCACAGGGGGGGGGGTCGAAAGGGTCGACTGACCCTTTCAGTTATGGACTGTATCCATTTTTAAAAATAAAGTTATATTTTTTTTATAATTTTAAATAGCTAGATGGTCTATTTCGGTGTTGTATTTTCTTTAATATGCCGTAGTTTATTCTAATCATTTTATGATCACGTTCTTCTCAAAACTTTCACAATTATCGATTTTACTGTTATATAGAAATAAAGAAATAGAAAAGTAAATAATGAATAGACATTGCATATTTATTTATATTAAAAGTACCTACGTATGATTAGAGTTGCCGTATTTTGTGAGGAGCGCGATTTAATTAACATTTAATTATTATACATTTTATTTTGAGCAGTTCAATAGAATAATTATATTGTTACTCAGTAATATAATATTTTAATTTAATGCAACATTGTATTTTCAGATTGTCTGTTTCTGTAGTTATTGCTTATGCTCGCATCTCGCATCATAAAGCCTAGTAGAAGGGGCAATTCTACGCTTTTAGAGCGTACATACGCATTTTCGTCATAAAATATTGATTTTAATTTTTTAAGAATTTGTTAAATTTGCTTCATTGTAAAGAACTATATTATCTTACTTTGCATTAAAACACGTTTGACCTTGAAAATTATTAAAAATTCGCCTGCGGCGCATTTTTTTCTTACAACAAAAATATCGACCCACCTTGTAAAAAAGTCTGCGGGCGCCTATGGACTCAATTATAAAATTGCACATATTTGACGTAATTTGACATTAACATCTATTTTTTATTTTTTGTTATTTTTTGTCCTAATCCATAGCAAGCCTCATTACAAAAACCAAAAAGTTTATAAGTTTTAAATTTATATATCTCGCTTATACAAAGGGCTAATTTAATAATACTTGATGTGCTAGATGCAGAATTTAATTCTCTAAAACTCTTATTTGAAGCATTTATTTCTAAAATCAAAATGAAACCATTTTATTCAAGAAAAACTGTTAACAAAATCTGCTTTGTTATTCCAATTGATATAAAAGTCTTATATACCAAATTTGAAAAGTTTTGGATTATATTTTAATATAGTTTTTCATTAAAATCTATTATAGGTTTCAAATAAAGTACCATTTCTGGAAATTATGTAATGACTAAAAAGGGAGGTGCACAACTAGATATTATAGAAGTCCTAAATACAAAATTTCAAGTTTCTACGGCTTACCGTTTTTGAGTTATGCGAGATACGTACGTATGTACGTACATACATACCTACGTACGTACGTACGTACGTACAGACGTCTCGACGAAATTAGTCAGAATGGATTCAGGGATGGCCAAAATGGATATTTCCGTTGAAATCTGAAAACCGAAATTTTTCGCGAATACAATACTTCCTTTACTTTGTACAAGGAAGTAAAAAATGATTTACATGCTTTATGCTTTAATATCCTGAAATTTGATAAATGTAAACTTTTAACTTTTAGATACTCCTAAATGTGCTGATTTCAAAATTTGAAACCGCTCTTATACTTGTATCTATTTCTATTTCAGAGATCCATTTTTATTACACAGAAATTGTTGAACGTACAGTTTTGACGATATGGAATAAATTTAAAGAAATCAAAAGTAATCGGAGGGAATTACCAGGGGCAGAAGGGAAAGGCGCAGGACTGATTGATATAAAGCCGGAATTTCCGCTGAGACCTGTCCAAAGACAAAAAATCTGATGTGGCCAGCACATTACCTTCCGTCAGTTCCATGTATTTTGTACAAATTCCATACAGTTTCTTGTACAAGATTCCATATTTAAAGTACATTACTTTCTGTCAGTTCTATGTCAGCATTTACTTTATATAATAGCTGTTGCCATGGTTGTAGCATAGCTGGCTGCATTATGAAATATAATTTCTTTATGGATTTGTAACTCTATATCCAATGAATTTGAAGTATAAAATGTAATCAAATCGTATAGAGAATAAAATATTCTTTAATATTTATAATAACATTAAATGGGGAGAAATGATATTTAACTTGGTTTATTCAAGAAAATCTGTTAAATTCAAATACACGTGCTTCCGGTTGACCAATTATAATTAAAATTTAATCATCTCTTCACATGGATGTAAAGAAAAAGAATACGAAAGAATTATAATTTTTTGAGTTGTACCTAGTATTGGAGTTATCTTTGCACGTTCAACAAGTACTTATTGCTTAATTACGGAATGTGTTTCAGCACTGAGTAATGATTTATCTGATAAATTGTATGACATTATTAATGTCTTCATTTGACCACACAAAAGTTTTACGTCGTTCTAAACATATTGACTGGTTGTACTTAGCTAGTGTTTATATGTTGAGGAAACTGAGGGAAAATTAAAATCAGTATTATTTATTCTTTAGTAATTTATACAGGGTGTTTGGCGTAAGTCCGACACCAAGAATATTTCGTTTATCTTGAGAGATACAAGAAATTGTTAATAAGGAATCTTAAACCAGATAAAAGGGCTCAAAAAATGACTATAGTAATTTGATAATAAATTTTACCAACAAATAAAGGGTTGCGCGATGGGTAACCCGGCGTCTCCTATATTTGCGAACTTAGTTATGACTAAATTATTAAATACAGTAATCCCTAAATTTCCGTTTCAAGTAATTTTCGTACATTTATATGTGGATGATATTATTACTGCTATTCCTGCTGATTATGTAGATAGTACTCTAAATATTCTTAATAATTATGATTCCAACATTAAATTCACATTTGAACTGGAAAATAATAATAATATTCCGTTTTTAGATGTTTTAATTATTAGACAGGAGGATGGTACATTGAAAACTAATTGTTATAGAAAACCCACCTCTTCGAATAGAATTTTACATTATGAATCTAACCATCCACTATCTCAAAAAATTGGTGTAATTAGAAGTAGCATTAATAAGATCATCAAACTTAGTGATAGTGAATTTCACAAAGATAATTTTGATAAATTAAAATTGGATTTAAAGACTAATGGTTACCCAGATAAATTCATACAAAAAACTTTTAGACTTACTAATAATAATAATATTGATAGAGATAGAAATGTCGCTCAGAATCCAAATAAGATGTATTTCAAGATACCACTCATTAAACAATTGTCAAATCGCTTAGCTCATGTTCTTAACAATGAAAAAACTAAAATAGTGTTGTACAATAATAAAAAGGTTGGTAACGTTTTCAGTAATCTCAAAGATCCCGTGAACAGTGATGACATGTCATGCGTAGTGTACAGGATTAGTTGTACAAATTGTAATGGAGTATATGTGGGACAAACGAAACAATATTTAAAGAATCGGGTTAATAACCATATTAATGATTGTAAAAAGTTTAATGAAGATAAGACGGCTCTGTCAAAACACAGCATCACTTTAAATCATAGATTTGACTTTAAAAATGTTAAGATATTAGATTTTGAACCTAATTTTAGAAAGAAAAATTTTTTAGAAATGATTTATATTTATAATAACAAAAATAGTATCAATTGTCGTACAGACACTGAAAATTTATCAAAATACTATCAAAATGTTCTAAAATTGTTAAATAATTCAAACAGATAGTTCTTCTTTTCGTTTTCCTAAATGTATTTCGATTTAGTGTTTTTTAGTTTAAATTGTTGATAAGTTGGTTCTTGCCCTTATTGGAGGTTACTGAATTTTTAGTCAGTTGACATTACACTGTCACAGGTGATGCTGTCCATATGTTTTCTCGTTTGGCCTACATATCTCACAGGTATATTTTATAAATATTGTTTGCTTAAACTTGTGGTTTATTATTGCGGATTATAATCTGGAAAATGATTTTGTTAATTTTGTGTCATATTTTATAGCACTGATGAAGGTTAAATAAATGACCGAAACGTTTGCAAGAGGAGATGTAAAAATTTGTTATCTTCCTTTTTATTCATCATCCGATGATCTTTCGTAAATAAATTTATACTTGGATACGATCACAATATTATAGTAGGAATATCCGGTTTTAGAGGAAATGGTTACAGTTTTAAATCTAGCATAGGAAATCTGTATTTTTATATATTTTTTCTGAATTTACATAAAATTAGCTTCTCAATGATATCAAAATATCATAGTTTTACTGCAACCATTTCAAAATGGCGACCATTTATTTTCAAAATATGTAGTAATAAAATTCCATATAAAATTAAACATAGCAAGCTATGAAACAATTTTATTACCTTAAAACAAAAGAAAAGTATTTATGTACATAAAGTTGTAGTGCTCTAACAATTTTGTGATTTAATTTAAGGTAGTAAAATTGTTTCATAGCTTACTATGCTTAATTTTGTATACAATTTTATTAATACATATTTTGAAAATAAATGGTCGCCATTTTGGAACGGTTAAAAAATATTACGATATTTTCATATCGTTGTGAAGCTAATTTTATTTACATTCTGCAAAAATATAAAAATACCGATTCCGTATGCTACATTCAAACTTGTATCTATTTCCGCTAAAATCGGAAGTGATAGAAAATTCTTACTATCATCATCTTATGAGCCCGTTTGTGTAGTTTAAGTTTGCTTGTTAGCATTTTTTTGTATCTCTCAAAATAAACCAAATATCCTTGGTGCCGGACTTACGCCAAACACCCTGTCTGTATATATACCGTGTGTCTGTCTTAAAAGTGTACATAGGAGATTAACATGGGAAATCAGTTTTTTGCAATTTGCTGCTCGCCTAATTATTTTAAGCAAAAACGCTAAAAGTTTTAGGGCATAAAATTCTGCATCTAAATCAATAAACAGAATTACCTTTACATGCTTTGTAACGACATAAATTAATTATGAAAGTGTCGAAAATTACGTTAAAATATCGACAGCCATGGAATTGAACAAAAAATAAATAAATGCTTGACGTTTTATCAAATTGCCAGAAACGTCAAATAAGTTAACTTACGTTGTGACAATTCCATATTCCATAGCTGTCGATATTTTCAACGTAATTTTCGGCATTATCATAATTAATTTCTGTCGTTACAAAGCATGTAAAGGTAATTCTGTTTATTGATTTACATGCAGAATTTTATGCCCTACAATTTTTATTTGACGCGTTTTTGCTTAATATAATTAAGCGAGCAGGTAATTGCAAAATACTGATTTCCCATGTTAATCTCCTACACCTTTAAAACAGGCATGGTATATATATATATATATATATATATATATATATATATATATATATATATATATATATATATATATATATATATATATACTTAACGATACTTAAATACAGAATAAATAATACTGATTTTTATTTTACCTCAGTTTCCTCAACATATAATCACTACAATACAACCAGTCAATATGTTTAGAACGACGTAAAACTTTTGTGTGGTCAAATGAAGGCATTAATAATGTCATACAATTTATCAGATGAATCATTAGTCATTGCTGAAACACATTCCGTAATTAAGCAATAAGTACTTGTTGAACGTGCAAACAAATTTCTATAATGACTGCGAAGAATATGCATGAAGCAATGCAACATACGCCCTGAATATACCCGTATAAATTTCATTGGCATTGGCACTCCGTTAGTTGATTAGCAATAGCAATGCATATGCTCTTTGCCTGTGCATCTAGCATAGTCTCGTACTCAGATATCTGTCGGCAATCGGAGAGTTCTATATGTGATTTTAATAAGCAGTTGTGCGAGGGCCCGAGGAGTCTGATCTATTCTCGATTAGTATTTGCTTTTCATCGGTTCCACGTCTCCAACTTGGAGATGTAATATCCTGTTCTGCCATTCCTGCATTAGATATGAGAAGGATTGTATTGTTCTTTCAACAACAAAATAACAAAAAGCAGTTACTCTAGATATTTCCTCGAATAGAATTGTATTATGTTAACAGACCCACTATGACAAAAGTATGAGAATATAGTGATTTAATGGTTACATGTACAGGTGTCTCATTTTCGATTAATGATAGATCAAAACCGTTTACACATTCCAGGGTCAACTTTTCCAGAAAAGTTTAATAGTCATAACAGGAAATTTCGATCTTATTTTGTTTCTGAGCTACAGGCAAAAATTCGTTTTTCGCTTATTTTGAAAATATATCATATCTTATACAGAGTGTCTCACAACTCACGCCCCAGAGCGAATGAGGAAACACGAGACTGCACTCGGATGTGTAATTTCGAAGAAAAAAAATCTAGCTTAAAAGATATTCGAGAAAAGACGTCTTAAAATTGACCAATCAGAGACCTACACCTTTAACGTGTGTTTGCCGTAATTTTACGTTACTAGGGTTTTATACAAATCAAATCTTCTTTAAAATGTGTGGACGACTGTAGTTTTCGAAAAATGTCAGTGTCAAATTAAATTTGACAAGGTGAATAAAAAAGGCAAATTCTTACCATATATTCAGCCGCTGATTACTTAGAAATGATTATAATTTTCGGAGAATGTGGACATAACGCCAGAGAGGCAGCACGAGTCTATTCGGAACGTTTTCCGGATAGAAATCTTTTGGATCATAAAGTAATGACACCGTCGCTAACCTAAATTTGTTGACAGTGAAAAGTCAACTCTAAAGTGTCAAAATTATAGTAAGTCAAACAAATTTTGTAACTCGTAGTATTTTTAAAACCTAGCAGTTTTATTTTGTAATAATATCATCACACCTCAAGATATCCTTCCGGGATTGGTGGATTACAAAGTCTTGTAACTCCGTTATGCAAGCAGCCGCAAATTATTTTCTTCTATTTGTTGGCAACCTATTGTCGTCGGCAAGTGTCAGTTTCGTCTGGGGCGCGAGTTGTGAGACAGTCTGTATATTATGATAATTAGAGATAAATTGTTTTTACAAAAATTTTACCGTTTTTTAGATTGAATAATTAGATTTTTTGAAAACTTAATAATTTTCGAGATACAATACAAACTTATAATTTTTTAAATGGGAACCTATGTTGAAAATAGTTTCGTCTTTTTGCTTAATTTATAAGCTTTTCAATGATATATAACAAGTCTACAATATTTTGTTTTAAACATTAATAAACCACGAATTATTAATTTATTGGGGTAAAAATATTGGAAATTATTAAGAAACAAATGAAAAAAATTATTACAGTTCATCATTTGCGTATTATAAAAAATCTGATGTGGCGAACACAAAATCTCCCGCTATTTAATTTGTATTAATTTAAATATACATACTTACATATTTAGTTATTGCGGAAACTGTATTAATATCCATTCCATATAACTATGGTTCTATTTACTATTTACTTTTTAAAACGTTACGACTATTATTAATTTGAAATGATTAGTTCTTTACATACATTTGAGATATGAACTGTGTAACCAAGGAGTTTTGCTTGCTTAAAGCGTAAGCTCCGGGATTACAATTATAGATAGTTTATAAATTTATCCATAAAATATATAGAAAAAAGTATTTATACAAATCTGAAGAAAATTTAATAATCTTTAATTTTTATAATAACACAAATATTCAAAAAGTAACATTTGAAGGTATTTTTCGAAGAAAATCTATTTTAGCTTCAAATAAAGTACCATTTCCGGTTATTTGATATACACCAAAATCTAATGGTCTTTTCCCATATTAGAATAAGGTAGAAACACAAGGTTTGAATGATTGTATTTGGGTTAGAGTAAAGGATCTACACACAGACATCATCGTGGAAATGTTAAAATCGGATTCTAGGGACCTTAATACGTGGTCATTTATCAAAATCTCGATATGCGATTTTTAGCTCGATCCCTATATCTCCCTTACCAAAGATAGCGGGAGGAGAAAATCGGGTCAACGATTTTCTACGAGTAGAATTGATATCTACAGTAAACAGTTATTTTGAGGAGCTCCAGAGTATGGATTTTTTGGATGGCTTAATGGAACTGCATTGAAGTTCATGGAGAGCATATTGAAAAATAAAAATAAACTATACCCTAAAGATGTGTTTAATTGATAGGTCGCGAATTTTTCAAATGAACCTCGTAATATCGAAGGAATCTATTAAATAATTGATAAAATTGAATTATTAAAATTTATATTTTGGGGGAAGTCAGAAATTGATTACAATATTAATTGTTTTATGGGGTCTCGTGGCCGCGTGCCTGAGTGTCTGGTCGCGAATCTGGGGAACCAGGTTCGAGCCAGACCAGCGCCAAATATACCAAATTTTAAATGGCACGAAATTGACTCCTGTGGTGCACTCTTCACGCCAGCAATGAGTGCCCGAGAGGTGACGCCTGGTAAACGCCTGCACGGTACAAATATGTCATCATCATTACCGGATTCTGTGTACAAAGCAGATTGGCACACCCAGCACCCAGCAATGGGTAATATGCCGTGATGATATATTTATATTTATTTATTTATTGTACTTATTATCATTATTTCTAACAATTAATTTCTCTTACAGGTTCAGAGAATGACTTCAATGAATTCTATATATAGGTAAGTGAAAATATTTTACAATATATAAGGGTAAAAATATATACTTCACAAAAGAGGTGTAAAATATTTTTACAGGTTTCAGGATATTATTCCATTGTTTACATGTACAAAAGTAGGCTGGTATTATAACTAAGTAATAACTGTATCTGTGTGGTAATATTAGCTGTATTCTTTTTGGACAAAATCGCAGCTCATCTCAGATCACTTCAGATAAACTCAGGAAATTGTTGTTCTTTCTGACACAACTGATTTGAGTTGTTCTGAATAAACTCACTTCCCCCCTTTCCGATGCTACACTACCAGTTTACAAAACTCAAAATGATTTGAAACACTCAGTTTGCATTTTAAGGTTATATAATTCAACAAAATTTATATTCACATATATATATATATATATATATATATATATATATATATATATATATATATATATATATATATATATATACCTGTTCTTTTTGCAAAATCGCAACTCACTTTAGCTCAACTCAGTTATGTACTGAGCTGAGATACAATTGGTTCAAAAAAAATACAGCTAATATTACCTTACTGACTTGTCAACAACGGTCTACAAAATGAAAATAAAATAAAATGGAAATATGATGCTCTTCATTAATACATACAGATAACGTTAGCCTGTCGTTCTAAATACGGTCTACTTTATTCTAAAGTAATGAACATGTGGAACAAAGCACATAATTTGAATATTTGTCATATTGACATATGTCAAAATAATTGTTCTGTTAACCATAGCAATCTGAAAGTAGCATTAATGAGAGAATTTCAAAAAATGGTATTTATCAATAATGTCTTAATTTTCTGAAACCGATAAACTATTGAACAAACCACGGATGTTATTAATCACAACAAGCCTTAGATGTCTTAAAATCCTCGTTCTACGAGCTCGGATTTCAAACCGACATCTTCGGCAGTTATGATATACATAACATTCCTAGGTATGTTAACAGCTATTACAAATATAATGAGATATAAAAGATGTATAGGATTAAATCATATGCTTAACAATCATACCGCAAAATATTTTTATGAATATAATGAGCTATTTTACTTTTATTGTTCCAATTTAAAATCCCTCTTATGGTTTCTCAATCGTCCCGTCACATATTTCTCTTTCAACATATGGATTTTACGATCTTGCCATTCTGCGAAGTAAGAAATTTTATTTTCTGCCAAAATTGGCGTCTCCTCTCGTCCGTTTTATCTGGCTAAGCTCCTGGTTATTCGCGCTGGACCCACGGAGAAGATTTAATCTCTTCTGATTGCTTCGTCACTTCATATTTCAGTTTTGTTTCGCGGTCGTGGCTTCTTTTATTTTTCCTCTCAACGCCTTCTCGATCTTCGTTTTCTGTTTGCTCTTGCATTTTGTTTTCGACAACTTGTTATCTTGCTAATTGTACAATGAGTAATGATGTTGTCGTTTATGTTTAAAATGCGTTTAAGTATCTCATTAAATTCTTCAATTTGTATTGAATTATGTTTCGTTAGCGATCCTGTGAATTGAAAGTTTTTGTTATATACTTATCAACATTGGCGTAACAAATACAGATGTTACTTAAATAAGCGTACCACACTTTTCTATAGTAACTAGAGCACTTTAAAACTGACCAATTATGTCATAGTTAAAAATTTTGGAAAAAAAATCAATCAATGTAAGTTCTGTAAAAAAATTCTATATGTGAAGTCTGCATATGAAATGAATAATACAAATCTAAGTGAATAAAATGACTCAACATTTGTTACAATAATTGAAGAAGCGGCAATTACGGAAGAGCTTTAGATTTACTACCTATAAAATCGCGGCATTGTAGTCAAAGGAGATTTCAATATTAATGGAAAATAGGCTTGGCTTGCAACTGTTAAAAGTAATTACTAATTACATTTAACAAGATCCCTCATAAAATGTAATTTTTAAGTTACAAAGTAACCGTTAAAAATCCTATTTTTAACAACGGTCATAGGAGTTATATTACATCCGAAGTGGGATATGGTTCATTACATCCAAAAGCTTAGGTATAGTACCGAGCGGCAAAGTTTTGCCTCGAGGTGAGATACAGCGCGAAGCTTTGATGAAATTCTTACCGAGGTAATATGTATACTATTTTATTCTCAATCATCCTCTTTTCAAATCAATAATTTTGAAAATAAATCAATGAGTTATAACCTTTCATTTTATTAATACTTTTGACAGCTCTATTAAAATTTGTTTAACCTACTTGATTATAGGGATCTATGACAATGTTGCTAGGTAACACCTAAAAGGTTAGGAATCGACATATTTCTATAATGATTGTGAATAAAAGATATTTATTTAATTTTTTTTTATAAATTGCCTAGTCATTTTATAAAACGCAAACATTTGATTTTTTATCTCTTGGAGACAAAGGGTTTAAAAGTATTCCCAGAAAATTTCAAGCATTTATACAGGGTGTTTCCTTTAGAACAACCAGTGCTTTTTTGGGCGAACTAATGACTTTAGAAAAAATTGTCATATGCAAGAAACGATCAAGAATAAGGGGCTAATTCATTAATAATAACAAACCGAAAATTCGACCAGTGGTTCTCAAATGGCAAAACAACATTATATTTTTTTAAATGGTATCCTATATAATTTTTTAGCCCATTAGATAGAGAATTTTTTTCTGATTTCAACGATATTTATATGTTATAGGGTTGTATAATAATTATTTCGACAAAAATGGTATTAAAAATAATGTTATATTACAATAGGCTATGCAATACACGCGTCTGTTGCCTAGTTACGCTAGTAGTAAACCCATTGTTTATTACATTATTTCTAGTTTTTAATAACATTTTTCTCGAAATAATTGTTATACAACCCTATGCTATATTTATATCGTTGAAATCAGAAAATAATATTCTAGGGGCTAAAAAATATATAGGGTGCCATTTAAAAAAATATAATTTTGTTCTACCGTTTGAGAACCACTGGTTAAATATTAGGTTTGTTACTATTGATACATTATCCCCCTATTCTTGGTCATTTTTGGTATAAAACATTTTTCTCTAAAGTTGTTAGTTCGCCCAAAAAAGCGCTGGTTGTTTTAAAGGAAACATCCTGTATAGATGGGACAGTTTTTGTACCAATTTTGAATTTTCGTTATTTGTAACACTTTGACGAGTAGTCAGCTGATTATAACAGTACCTCACAGTATGAAGTTAGCAGCGCGTTACCAACATTCGCTAAAATACATTGACTACGTTTACACGTACGAGAAAAATTTACTTTAACTTGACTTTCAAAAGGCGACTTATGAAAAGTCAATTTAATGCTGCGTTTACACATAAGGTCAAATATACTTCACTTTACGTTTGTTACTTGTCCTTCACTCAACTTTGACAACAAAGTAAAGTTTGGTTATAATACGTGTGATGTAAGTTACCTATTTAACTATTATCATATAATCATAAAAAGAATAAATTTTTTATAGAAAAAATGGATAGTAAACTACAGTTACTAAATTTAAGCTCGATATTTTTAAATAATATAACTATGCAGCAACAATATTGGATGCGAAGTAGATTAAATAATAATCGCATAAAATATTTTAAAATTCGAGAATATTTTAAATTCAGATATAAAACACAAAATTGTGTAATTAAATATCTAGGAATTTGTGGATGAAAACTAGATGTCACTGTTAGTAAAGTAGAGTACATTTCGTTCGTTGGTCCTCACGACTTTTTAAAAGTCACTTCTATGAGTCAAGTCTACTTTATTTTGGACTTGACTTTAGGAAGAAAAGTAATAGGCGAGAGTGTTTACACAACGGCAAAAGTCGCCTTTTGAAAGTCAAAGTCAAGTCAAAGTACTTTTTTGCTGTACGTGTAAACATAGTCACTGTTATCTAGTTACTTATTGTTAACCACGTTGTTAGCTAACAACGCTGTCAAAATATTTTATGCAACGCAATTGACATTTGATCATGTCGTTAGGTAATCACATTGTTACTTGACAACGTAGTTAACGACGCTTTATGCAACCGGGCCTAACAGTTACGGATCTTCCACTTTCAGATTTTCTGAAAATTGATCCAGTTTCTATCACTTGCCAAATAGCACGTTTTATGTTAGAAAATGGCCATGTCCTTCTTCCAAATTCTTCCGCAAATTTTTTGCCGCACCAATTTTTTTATTACAAATTTCAATGATCTCTATATTAAAGTGAGGTGCCATTATTAGAAGAAATAATGAAATAATAGGTAAATATAACCATGTTACAACTAACTTGAAATGTCCCTAACAATTACATTTCTTTCAATAATAGCTTATTCATTTTAAGCTCAAATTATCAACGTGTAATAGTAGATTTGAAAGGCAAATTTAGAAAATCTCTATTCACTTGTTTTTCTATATAAATGTTTGAAATTTGATAGGAATACTTTTTAACCCTTTGTCTGCAAGAGATAAAAAATTAAAATATCTCAATGTACTCCGAAGTTATAGAGTTTCAAACATGATTCGTTTTTTAATAGATACTCGGTATTTTTATAAATACGAGAATAATACCATTACCTAACAACCTAACCTAACGCACAAAACTCGGCCCGACTTTTCCAATTTTCGTGTAGGTTAGGTTATTTGGAGGTGGATTTAGAGGAATTGCATGCTAAAATATCCTAATATTCATATTACAATTTTTTTTTACGTTAAGTCAATGAAAGTTTGACAAACTGGCCGCGTTTTATAAAAATACAGATTTTACAATCTGACTACCAAACATACAAGAATTAGAGCGACATAATGTCAAAGATCTTTTTGAGATTTCCATTTTCTCTTAGATCATCGTCAGAAACTAAGTAAAATAAATATAGGCGGTCCCTGAAACAAACGCCCCCTAATTGTAGTACGCCACTGAATCTTCTGTGGCAGAATATCTAACTCATTATTTACCTAGTTAAAAACAATGAACCAAACTCACAAATAACAAGTTGTGAACTTTGAGCTGCTGTTAGTAGTGCCGATAACATTAATTGATTAAGTTTATAGCATTATTAAAACTAAGAAGTTTGCGGACCTCTGACTCTTGAAATAATTAAAAGTCTTATCTGCAATAAAGTCCCTTTACTGTACAATTAGGTTAAGTAATAACACGACTAATATGAATAGTTATTTATGCCGAAAGTTGTAAATGTCTTTCAAAAGATAGGACGTAAATTGCATCTATTATAAATACAATAAAGGTAATCAAGTTAAGGCTAAATTAATGACGTCCATTATAGTAATAATAAATTAAGATATAATTATTTGGTATACATAAAGTATACGTTAATGTGAAAGCAGTAGGCTGATGTTACGCTCACTCAGTATAATTAAAATCACTTTTTATGTTTAAATTATATACCTTCACTCATTTAACATATTAATTTAATTACTTTCAACCCATTGAAAAAACTAGTTTTGCTTTTACTCATAATATTTATTATAATAGATATTAATTATAATTAGAAACATTTATACATTATCAATTGTCTATCACTTTTTAAAAAAGTCAATTGATTAGGAAAATAAATTCTGGAGTGCATTCATGTAATTATTTATTTGCTTCATCGTTTCGATCCTACCAGGAAGAAATAATCATTTTTGTACAATTAGAGAGGATACAAGATACTCAAATTTTGTCCACATATTCTCGGGTCATTCTAGTATATTTGTAAAATATTGAGTTGGTTTTTTAAATCTCTTATTACCTCGGAAAAAAATAAAGTTCTAAAATGTGCCAAAAACCAATGTTATTTAAATGGGGAAAAAATCAAGTATATTTAGGTACGGTCAAATATTAATATTAAGCGGAATCTTTGACAGCACAATTTTTTTATTTATTTGGAACCTCTTTAGGAGCGGGCCGGTTAAAATTCGACTTGATCCCTTTTAACGTTCATCCTAGTACGCATGCGCGATATCGAAATTGAAAATTAACAGGCCTATTCAGAAACAAAAATTTAAACAGTGTTTAGCTTAAATTTTGACATTTCGTTCATTTTTGTATTCAGTGATTACTTTTTTTAGACACTGTTATTTAAACACTGTTTTAATTTAGACAGTGTTTTTCCTTAGTAACCCTGTTTAATAGTATATTAAAGAACGTGTTTTATAAGACATGTTTTTTTCGCACGCGTAAAAATTTCTAATTGACAAGTGCGAAAGAAAGTCTTATAAAATGAGTTCTTTATACTATTTTTTATATTTTGCGCCTTCTACAATAACATTTACTTCCTCAATTTGTGATTATATTTGTAAACATTTGTACATTTTCATGTAAATAATCTTCCCTAAATAAAAAAAAAATAATTTCGACATTATATTATTAAAATGAATTGTCAATTAACTAAAAATAAATTAGGTAAAAATGGGTTAAAGAAACGTCATCTAGTACCAACCGTCTAAAACAAAAAATTGCGTATCGAAATGAAGGTCATTACGATACGCAATTGCATTATGAACGCAAAATATAAAAACGCATTTTACTCATTCATAGACACTTTTGCATCGTAGTCACCGTAACTAAACAGCAATTTAAACATGCAAATTTAAACAAGGTGTTGAGGTAGTTTATATTTTTCAAAATGAGAGGAATTGACGAGGTTTTCGAAATTATTGAAGAAGTTAGGGAAGTGAATGAATATAAACGTACGTGAACGTTAATTTAGACTTACTGGCAGTTTTACACAATATAGTTAAATTGTTAAATGAAGAAGAGAACTGGAATGATGGGGATCACTCAGAAATAAATCGTATTAGAAGTGCATCACAAAGACCAAATTTAAGAGACGATATTTTTAGAACACAGTATATTAATTTAAACTTAATGTTATAAATAAATGTAATTTATTTTATTTTGGAATCATAAACTTGTTTATCCGCCCTCAAAAACGTGCGCAATTTGGCTTTTATCGCCCGAGGGCTTATAAAGTTGCCAAGCAACAGTCAGTCAAATGTCAAAATCGTCGTTTTTAGATAAATGTCAGACAACATAATAAATTCGATAAATCACATTTTTTGAACTGCTCGTAAAACTATTCGTATCCTTTCTCGTTTACGTCTTTTCACTTCTGGCAAACCAACTTGCTCTGGGCAAATTCATTCGACATTTCTTTTGAATAATCGATATCTTCCATTTTCATTTGACACTAAATTAAAATTTGATATAAACAAACAATATAGGTAGAAACTACAGCATACTTAAAATTCACAACGCCAGCACAACGATACCGAATATATACCCATTGAATCCTTGAATTTCGAGAACCAAAATAAAATAAAACGTTGTATGTACCACGGGCATAATCAAGATTATAGCACTCGGGAAAATTAAAGCTCTCCGCTACGCGTCGAGCTTTAAACATTCCCCCGTGCTACAATCTTCTGATTATGCCCTTAATACATAAATAACTATTAAAGTTTTATGAATTATTATTTTATTTCTTCCGTTACATATTATTAAAAACAAAAATTGTTAAATTTCTATACATGAAATCTTTTACATTTTAAATTTACAATTAAATTTATAGTAGTTGTCGAAATAGTTTCATTGTTTGCCAGAGTTTTAGTTTACAGTACGTTGTATACGTCCATACCGTCCTCATAGTAATTTGTCTTTCGTAAACTGATCTTTTAAAATTTCAAATTTGCCAGTCAATGTCTGTCGATTTTTACGCCACCGGTTCTTTTCTTTTTAGAGCAACTTTAGATATATTAATTCTCAGCACGAACTTTTCTTTTTGTTCCAACTTCCAATTTTCTGACCATTTTCTATTTTAGCTTGTATCCATTTCTAAATCTTTTTATTAAAATTTGCAAATTCTCTTCAAATTATCTTTAATTTCATTTTTGTATTTAATGTCAACATGTATCTGTCCAATTATGATAGCAGTATGACAGATATAATATTTGAATTTACGTCCCAATTCGTATTTTTACGGTCTAGATTTTTTAAACAGTTTTTATTTTAAACGGTGTTTAAATATTTAGTTACCATGTTTCTGAATGAACAAAATTATAATCAACGTTGATTATTTTAAACAGTGTTTAAGTTATACACTGTTTAAATTTTTGTTTCTGAATACGCGTTTAAGTGTTTACATGGCAGTTTTGAAACTAGTTTTCAAATCAAATCCATGAATTTTAGTTTTGGTTTAATAACTCCCACCGTTTTCATACTGCATACAAATGTTTTCAAAACGGTTTAAAACTACATGTGAACTCAGTAATTCAAAATTTAATCGCACATTGTGAGTATCTGAATCTGACGAAGGCTATAAAAACTATATAGATTTTCGCTTAATCTATTCTCTTAATAATCTTTTTTATAAATGTTCTATTCCAAATTAGTTAATGGTTTAATATTACCTCGATGAAAAATGATCTGATATTTATTATACTTGCGCAAGAAAAGTGATACACTTTTTCTACCTTCATTTAATTTAACAAAAACGTAAGATTGTTAGGTAATCAGCACTTGATGAGTCCGCAGTAGGTTTTGAATCCATTCATTAATTATAACAACAGTATTTAAGAGAAAGCGCAATGGACTAGGTTAATTTAACGAGCATGAGTTGTGGAAAATGCTGATTAAATGTAAACGGAGCTTAAAATAATGCCTGTTATTAAACTAATCACGAGAGACGATATTAATTCTCTTGTCCTCCGTTTCTCAGATAAAGCGGGACATTTTTTAGATTAAATTTACCTTAAAAGCAAGTAAATTTCACAGATTATAAGACAAGAATAAGTAGAGCAATTATTAGAATTGTGAATAATGAAGTAATTATCTAATTACAATGTCGGATATTTTGCAATTAGAATATTTAACCCACAGTTAACCCTGGACTACTATAATAACAAACTTCTTCATTTCACTCAATTTGAGAAATGACGACCTTAATGTAGAGTAAAACAGATTTTTATCTTCTTTTCCTGTTAAATAATAGCTAAGATATTGTCAACTGTGATATACGTACTATAATTTACTTATTTATACATACAATTTTTTGTTTACATACCGGGTGTATACTTTCTTTGTGGACCATAGGAAATACAATAGAATTTTTTTTATATGGCTGTAAATTCTACCCTATTAATTTTAGAACTAAAGTGTAAATACAAAGAAATGTTAAGAATTAAATACTCCACCAAATTAGCCCAGTAATAGGTTCTTTTCATGAGATAAACGTAATATAAATTATCCGTCTAAGTTAACAGAGTGCCATGCAAGACAAAACATACAATTCAAATAGTATTGTTTGAATTTGACAGATAAAAGTTTATTAATTGAAATTTAATTGTTAATATTGTTCTATTGAGTTATCTGCTATGGTAAATGTATCCATGCTCACTGATAACTAAATTAATGAATTCAATAATTATTAAAAATTTATGACAGATGTCATCTACCAAACTTAAGCAATACAACTGTTTAAAATTATGTACACTGAGAAAAAAATCTATTAACCATTATTAAAAATATAATACCAGGTATAAGAATATTTATTACGAAAAGTGACAGCAAAACGGTTTTATAAATTCTAATAACCTCGAATTTTAAAAATAATTGTATAAGAGTTAAATATTTTATATTATTACTCTTCATTAAAAAAGGTGCATAGATTTTAATGAACTTATTTAATAGTATTTATTAACCTAAATGAATAACTATAAAAAAATAGTTTAATAGCAAGTATAAGTACAAGTATACAAGTTTTAAGTATGAGTTCTATACAGGATATTATTACCCTTTATTAAAAAGGTGTATAGATTTCAATGAACTTATTTAATAGTATTTATTAACCCAAACGAATAACTTCAAAAAAAAGTTTAATAGAAAATATAAGACGTGTTGTATAACTATTAAGTATATAAAGAATAAGGGATATTAAATAACATTTTTAATTATTATAAAATATTTTATTTAAATATTATTTAACATTATTATAAAACACATACTATTACATAACTGTTGTCTCAGATAGTTGTTAAGACTGTTTTTATTCGCCAATATTATACGACCGTGTGAACTGCATTGAAGAAGTTGCTCTAAGCCCTAGAATTTACAAAAATTATTTATGCAAAACAAAGTTCGAAATCATAGCTCACATTAGGAAAAACTGATTTTTTTCTGCATTTTCTTGCAGTTCCATCATCAACATCCTCATCTGAAATAACTTTTTTGAATATTATAATAAAAAAATGCGCAAAATTTTTCATATTTTTCACTCACGTTTTTGTGGATCTGCCGAAGTTGGCGGTGGAGGTGGGGGCATAACAATGACCGACAATAATTCTAGATCAGCTACTGCAGAAATATCAAGCGAAGTATTGTCATCATCAAACATAGAAGATGTAGCAGAAATAGTGCTATCGTCAGAATTAAAACTTGTATCAGTCTAAAAAAATAAATTTACATAAATTAATTATCATTACTGATATAAAAATATTCAATTACACTCGCACCTTCCCACTGCTTATATTACATGGGCCACAAAATTCGGCAAATTTAAGACGGGGTCCGGATTTCGGAATAATCGTTTTAATTGTCTCCTCATCCAATAACAAAAAAGCTTCTTCATCGATGCCTTCATCTGAAGCAATTAACTTGTTTATAAAAAAAATTAATGTCTATACGCAATTTAATTTCCCCGTGTTTAGCAAAATATTTTATTGAATTATGTATCTGTCGTAGGCTCATAGTGAAATACGGATTTTCATGAAATGCCTAGGCAGTTCATGTAGAACCGGTAGGTTGGTTAGGTTAGGTTAGGTTCGGTTCTACATGAACTGCCTAGGTATTTCATGAAAATCCGTATTTCACTATGAGCCTACGACATATCTACGTAACTATAAACATACCAAAAGGCAATGAAGTTAAATTTAAAACATCCTTTACAGAGACACTAACGACTAATGAGAATATTTATTTTTTAATGATGATGACCAAAAAAGTTATAGTAAAGTTATAAACACTATGACCGGTAGTATTTAATCAAAATTTTAGTTACCTTAACTAATTAATTACCATTGGTACCATTTAAAAATACATTGGGGTTTGGGGTGATTTAAAAAACAACTGAATTTGTTATTTTAGTCATAGCTTAATCACCCCTGGTTAAGAGTAAAATACTACCGGTCAATAAGAGTATGTATTCTTATAATTAACGCAATAAATGTACAATAATTTAATCACGATGTACATACATGTAGTCTCGTACTACGCAGTTGAATCACATTGCAGTCATATTTCACAATCACAACATTACGGTTACGTATACAATAACTAGCACTTACCTTCAAAATTTTGTATGTAAGTCTCCAAATTCCATTTCATTAGTATATCTTGAACAAATGTATTCATTTTATGTAATTAATAAACACAAGAATCATCAAACATCAAACAGCAAGAAGAATTGCCTCGTTCAGCATGGCACAGCACTAGCAGCACTGAGCACCGAAGTTTTCCGAATATAGTTGCTGCCAATCGCATTAGTCTATTCATTGCGTTCGGCAATATTCGGCGCTCACGTGCTGACCGCGGCCAATAAGAGACGCTACAACACGACGCATGTGCGATTGTGACGTAGTTGCGATGTGCGTTTGGGCGGGATGTCTTATAATACGTATATTAAAAACTATAAAATCGGCTTATAAAAGAATAATGCTATTGACTTGTTCTTATACAGTTAAATAACTAAACTATTTATACTGTATAAAAAACTGTGTTTATGTTCTACGGTATATAAAATGAATGTTTTATATAACATCATTTATTAAGAGATAATAAATTATTAATTTGATGATATAAAACACAATTTATACTGGTTATATAACTAAGATTTAAACATAATAAAATAGATAATAACATTTAAAAATCATTTCATACTTCTTATAGAACTAAAATTAAAAAAATTCTTGTATAAAACCTTTTTTCTCAGTGTACTATTGCTTATGGTACTCTCCTTCGCAAACGAAACGCATGTAAACAAAACTTTTATTTCTTATTATTTTAATTCTGAACATTTTTTGTATTTGTCTATACTGTTGTTCTAAAATAATTAGGGCAGAATTTACAGGAATATAAATTTTTTCCATTGTATGGTCTACAAAAAAGTAGGCATGGGGTATATGTAGTTCAGAACAAAGTGTTAAATTTTGACATATGACAAATATACAAATGTTATTAGAGAGTAAATTGTATTTCAGTACGTTTTAAATTAAATATGTGTTGAATCTGTATACAATATTCAATGTAATTGATTTATATACTAATAATCGTAATTTTTTTCACAATTTGAAAACCTTTATCTGGACATGACGGACTTTGCCCGGATGATTGAAAAGCCCGAAAATTGTCTGTTAATATACTTTTATATTTTTAGCACTAAATTATTACTTTAAACAAAACAGACTGAGCGAATTTTAAATGTGACAGTAAGATGAAAATATAAGTGGAAGGTTATGTAGTTTGAGAAAAAGAGAGAGTGCTCCCTGTAAACTATTGTGAAATCTATTGTTGTACTCCCGCACAATTTTTTTTTACTTTTAACATCGTTCTACGGGAGGTCATAAATAGATATGAGGAATTTTTTTAAATAATAACGAAAAATGTACTGGAGAAATGGTAACTTGGATGAAATGAAAAGCCAAATATGGAATTGATTTTATATAGAAACGATTGTACCTACCCGATAAAAATGATACGGCCGCAATACGGTTCACGCCTGGAGATGTCTACAAAACAGCCGTACTGGGTACATGTGAAATAAACACCACGAGCAGGCTGATCCAAACTGGGTCTCGATTTTGTAACTTTAAATTCTGATTTCAAATTCTGCCGGAATTGGATTTTCCCCACTACGGATTCTACCTGCTCCAGACCAGTAGAATTTGAAATCTGACAAATTTGAGATTACCCCCAATTCTTTTTCCGGATAGATATCAAATTCTACTGGTCTGGAGCAATAAAATTCGTAGTGGGGAAAACCCAATTCTGACAGATTTTAAACCAGACAGAATATGAAGTTACAAAATCGTGGCCCTGAGCGGACAATGCAAATATGTGGACCATACAGAAATGCGGGAATAAACGCAAAGAAAAGAAACAAGAAAAAATAATATTAGGTATTAAATCTGTCGTTAATGTTCCACACAAAAATGTCTGTCTAATACCCAATTGCACCAACAAAGCTTAAATTTTAAGAAAACCTTAAACAAAGAAAATACAAATCGATATTTTTGTAGGAGTGCTTAATAAATCATTTGACATTTCATTTCGATGCAATATTGTTGATTTAGTCTCGCTCATACCACTTCTAGTTAAAGTGACAGTGTTAACCAAGGGTCATGTTGTAAAAATTTCTTACCACCTTTAATTAGAGCTAACTGGAAGTTAAAACTATTGTTCGCAATGCTTCTAACCATCATTTTAATTCTTAACTAATGCTTAATAAACACTGTAAGTAGAGGTGGTAAGAACGGGTTTCATAATGAACTCTTTAAATAGAGAGACAATTGCAAAATGGTTTATTATTCAAATATTTTCAACGTCCACGAATATACGAATACTTTTGAGCCATCTATTCCCGGACTACTAATACCTAATGCCATTTAGCTTTGCTTATTAAAAGAACAGTGTTCACTTCTCTCATTACGTATAAGGAAACGATTTCTCAGTGTCGGTCTCCTAGCTCATTCTACACTATCCTATCATAACCGTGGACATGCTCTGGTTTAATGAACTCTAGAGGAAATCTAGAGGGCAGAAGGCATGACAAACAACAATACCGCGTCGGATTCGCGCTGCTCGTTTTTCAGACATTTATCATAGATTCCTTCTGTTCTCTTCTAAGCGCGCCCCAGGCAACTAGTGTCGGTTACTGCACCACTGATATCAAAGCAGCCTGTTATTATACACTGATTGTTTTGTTTTATACATCGCGGAAAAGATTTTACGACTAGGAATTACAATTTGTTTGTTACACTTACATTTGCGGTTTCAAATTGTGAAATTGTACTCTTAGGTTTGGATTTGAATATACCGTGGGTCTGTCTTAAAGGTGTACATAAGAGATTAACATTAACATCTCTCATGGGATGTCCCCCTTGGTCTCCTACAACTTTGTTCTATAGTATTTTTTTGTAATTATAATAATAAAGAAAATAATGACGGTGGTCGGTTTTCGTGAAACACCCTGTATACCATGTGTCTGTCTTAAAGGTGTAGGAGATTAACATGGGAAATCAGTTTTTTGCAATTTCTTGCTCGCCTAATTATTTTAAGCCAAAACGCGCTAAATAAAAGTTTTAGGGCATAAAATTATGCACCTAAATCAATAAACAGAATTACCTTTACATGCTTTGTAACAACAGAAATCAAATACGAAAATGTCGAAAATTACGTTGAAAATATCGGCAGCCATGGAATTGAACAAAAAATAAATAAATGCTTGACGTTTTATCCGTCACAACGTAAGTTAACTTATTTGACGTTTATATAGTTATTTATGTAACAAGTGTGTAAAGTAGTACTTTTTTGGTCGAGTGCGATGTTTTACGGAAATTGTAGCACGAGACAAAAAATACTATTTTACACACGTGTTGCATACAACATTTTTCCTACAACCGAAATGGTATTGATGTTACAAAATGTAACTTAAAACACTTGGAAGAATCTCAGACAGACGATGATTAGTCTTTTATAATGTACAAATTGTACATTTAATATTAATATTAATATTAAAAATTAGATTAGGTTAGAATCAGGGACCGGAAACCGAACCGAACCTGAACCGAAAACCGTTCCGAACCCACCTTTTTTGTGAACCTGAAAGGAACCCGAACCACAGTTAGTTTGGTCGACATGAACCCGAACCGGAACTGAACCCATTATTTTCTGGTTCAAAAAACCTGGTTCACTGAACCAATATGTTTTAATACTTCTGTGACACATAGTTGCAAATAAGATTAGTTTTATACTGAAATAATTACCTTTAAACAAAACCTACATTTTTAATATTTTATTTCATTATTTGAAGATGACGAAGATTCATTAGAAAGCTTGTGAAAGGTAATGAAAAAGCCCCACCAGAAATATTAAAATTAAAATAAACCAAACGTCCAAAGACTGCCAAAAACTTCTAATATTTTTAGTCTCTGTGACGTTTGCTTAAATTGAGATAAAAGTTACAGCTACAAAGTAAGTAATTCTTTTTATTTTTCATTTTTATTATTTACCTAATAGAGTAATATTATTTTGTTATTATTGAGCATATCGCCTTTTATTTATCTAACTTACTCGTATGTTTTTTTTTTATTTCAAATAAATAATTTTAATTTTTCGAACCTGAACAGGAACTGAACCGGTATACCGAACCACCTAAAACTATTTTTTCTGCACCCGAACCAAACCTGAACCCAATTTCATTTTTATTTCTGTACCTGAATCCAAGCCGAACCCATTTTTCTGCGGTTTCCGATCCCTGGTTAGAATACATGTGTGTGAATGTGAATCCACTCTATAATTCGGATTTAATCCTTTTGAGGGGTTTTAAAAAAAGGTAGTTACTTGGATTAGATTAGACTATATTTTAAGAAATGAACTGTCAAAATTAGAGTAAAATTTGCAAATCCAAAAATAAGGATTAACTTAATCTTTTTTGTGACTCAAGCTGTAAATGGCGGAACGTATTGTGTTGGCCACACCAGATTTTTATATTACATATTATAATAATTGCTCAAAATGATAACCACCAACTTCAATGAAAGAATTGCACTTTCGGAGTATATTTTGCTACATTCGTTCAAAAACGTCAGGATTTGTTTGAAATTTCTGTGCTTCCATCATGGCCTTATAGTACAATCATTTTAGACTGATTAGCTCAGTAAAATTCGACGACAACCTATTTTATATACGTTGTATAACACTCTGTATCAATTCAAACTAGCTGAGTTGTCTAAATTATTATTCTGAATATTATTGCACTAGACATACAAAGGTACTATCACAGCATGAAATAAATTTTATTTTATCTAGTATAATTTTATGTTAGAGCTTGCAATTTCATATGAGTCATAAGATGTTAATTCGATAAGATATTTATAATGTTCTGATGGAGTATAATTTACAGTGCTAATAAGAAAGTTATTATTAGTTATAAATTTACTTTATAACCGGAAGTAAATAGGTTTTATAGTTCAAATTATAGCTGTAATTTCGCATCTTTATAAAGTTAAGAATTCAGACTTAATTTAGCACTCAAAAAAATAATACCTGCAGCGTTGTTATATGCGACAAATAATAAAACATTTAAGAAATAACATAAAACATAGTCTGTATAATACTAGCCTTTGGGGCACAAGATTAATTTCTTCCTTATTACATACCTTTCTTAATTAGGTTGTTCAACTCGACCCTATGCTGGGCTAGGGTCTCCGTTTGCCTTCTCATGATGCTTCTCCGATAAATTTCGTCTATGCACTATCTCATATTTTACGCAGACTTTTTTTCCTTTTTCACCAACATTCTTATCTTTTTACCTTCCGTCACCTTTAGGTAAGGAAGGTATTGTCTTTGGTCAAAAATTTCGGTGGTGAGTTTTTAATAAATAAGCACGTTTTAAGGTCCCTAGATTACGAATTTACTAATTTACGATGATGTCTGTATGTGTGTGTGTGTGTACGTATGTATGTGTGTCTGTGTGTGTGTGTGTGTATGTGTGTGTGTATCAAAATTTTCGTCTACGATAACTCTAAAACTACAATTCCAAAAATTATAATTCTTTCGTATTCCTCTTCGTTGCATTTATATGAAGAGCTGATTAGATTTTGGTTATAATTGGTCAACCGGAAGTACCCTCATTTGAAGATTTTAACAGTTTTTCTTGAAAAAATGATGGTAAATATCATTTTTTCACATTTAATGTTATTATAAATATTAAAGAACATTGTATTCTCTATACGATTTGACTGCAATTTATACTTCATATTAAATGGATATAGAGTTATAAAATTATAAAGAAATTAAATTTCATAAATTAGCTAGCTATGCTAGAAACAGCTACTATATTAATAAAATTCTGATTGGATCTTTTTGTTCGAAACTTTCTGTATGGAATTTGTATAAAATACATACAACTGTCGAAAGGTAATGTACATACAAGAAATTTAGAATCTTTTGCAGGGAACTTTCTGTATGGATTTTATAGAAAATACATAGGCATTTACGAAAATTCTACCGGTAGATACCGCATCTACCGACTGTGTTCGAAAACACCAGTGGTAAAAAGTTACCGTGTTCGACAATTGTACAATATCTACCAGATTTATCTACCGGATTCATGAAGAATCTAATCTCAAAAAAAGGTGCTGATGCAAAGCGAAGCACGCGTGTTAACATTGGAAATGTGTTCAAAGTAGGACTCTGCTCAGTTTGTTAACTACATTAAATTTCTAACCTGTTTCAAATTTTCAATTTTTTTTATAGCTTATGGATCTACCCCTGTTTACCACTTGCGTTCTTAAAATATCGATTCCGGTAGCTGTAACCTGATAAACAGCTGTTTACCGGTAACAGTTCACCGGCAGAATTTCCGTAAATGCCTCATATAATTGACGGAAGGTAATGTGCTGGCCACATCAGATTTTTAGATATGTAACTGTATTGGTTAATCTATTCAAAATGTAACGTTTGATTTATTTAAATCAGGATTTTTAAATTTAGACCTAGTGTTTATTTACTTAATTTTTTTATTTTATACTGTCTACTGTGTACTACTTTACGTTGCTAATTTGAGTTCGGGAAATGGAACATTACAGTACCAGGGCCGGGAAATGTCTAGAAACATATCGGGGACTGTTTATTTAAAAAAAAAGAAACATGAAACGTCAAACTCAAATTCTGACAAATTTACGATTAATAAGGTACAATTAGAATTTTCGCCAATTCTAAAAGTATTTACTGAGAGTAGTGGAAACTAGGAAACTTCTTTAAGTTGCTGGAGCACTTGTACAAGTTAAAAATTGTACTTTCCGTCAATTACATAATAACTGATATTCTTATTCGACAGTTTGGTGGGAACAAGCTTCACCTTAACTTCGCCATATTTTGAAGAAATTTCACTCGACAAATCACAAATATCACCAAAAGAATATGCAGCTGTCATTTTTGACAATCAAGATAAATAAGACAAATAAGGCGATTTCGGGCGACAACCGTTCACTTGCGGTATGTTGCGTTCAGGTGCGTTCACACATTCGGGCGCTAGGAACAACATACCCGGTATGCTTGGATCAGTGCTCACAGCTGAACGGGTTTGCTAATCGGGTCAGCGCTCTGTTCACTATTTCTATCTCTTTTTATCATGTATTTTTTTGAAATGTCAAAAGTCAAAACAGTCGGAGTCGTGGTCTTATGTCAAACAGAGTGACATTATTTTCGTTGACTCTTTTTTGGACAAATATGGAAAAAACTATCTTTCTCCGTTAATGCATTTTAATTGTCAGACACTATTTTTGACAGTATTAAATGTCGCAGAATATACATAACCTCCAAACACGGTGTCAACAAGTGAACCATTGATTTTTGGCGCCACCACTGACCATAGCATACCGCAGGTGACCGTAACTGATCCTAAGAAGTGAACGGGTATGTCGCCCGAAATCGCCTATAATAATAATAATAAAACAAATACACACAAATGTCACAAAGATTATGTGACTTTAGACATGTTTTGAATTTATACAAATTTTTAAAACACGTAGACAGTACGAAATAAAATATTGTACGTCACACGGCCGTAAACACTAAATCGTCCAGAAATACAGTAGCTGGTACCACAAGCCTTGTATTAAAACGCGATTTTGAAAAATGTCAAATTTCATTATTTAATAAGCATAATAATAAATAATATCCCACAAATTTATCAGAAGTAGTATCACAAGACCTCCTACTTTATAGATAAATTTTTTAAATTTTTATTTTGCACGAATTTTTTTGCTTAGCAACAAACACGAAAGCAAACTGCTTAGTAAATACCGACTCCGAAGGAGGAAGGGTTTTACCTAATAGGTTTTTTCGTTTTGCTTTGCGTCTACGGTTTACTGCTGCGCCCATATACTTTTTACAAAGTAGTGAAACGAACAGACCTAATGTCAGTTTGCTTGAGTGATTTTACTTAAAATCAAAAAGTATGAGTGCTTAAAAATAAAAGTTTATCTGAGAAAATCAGAGAGGTCATGTAGTATTTGGTGAGATAAATTCCAAAGACAACGCAAAATGAAACAATTTAATTGTCATTATTTTATTTTTAAACTTCAAATATTAATTGTCACGCTGACAGTTACAAACAATAACAACTGTTTATTTACTTTGGTAGCGGAAAATTATCGGGGTAACGGAGTTTTATCAATTTAATACTGTTCCTATTGGTTGAATTTTCAAGTGTACTGCATCATGATTGGTTAAAAACTAGTCGTTGGAATTTATCATAAAAATATTTTTAAAAACAAAGTGTATGTTCAAACAAATATTTTAATTAATTTTAGGACTAAATCGCTAATTGTAACTTAAATGAACATGTTTTAAGATAAAGATAAGCAGGTACCTATATTTGAATTTGCAATGCAAAATGGTAAAAAAAATGTTGGTCAATTTATTAGGTTATGTTAATAAATCCGTGTAATGGGACATTCAAATCTTCTGATATTATTAACGTAAAAAATCCTAGTATTTAATGTTTTGACAATATTCATGTAAAAAAATTATGAAAAGATCGGCAAAAAATCTTGTGCATTAAATGTCCAGAAACGGCTTTTTGAGTCCTTGTATTTACAGGCTTCGCCAACGTTTTGTCACAATCTACTTAAACTCGCAAAAGTACAGTTTCTAGAAGCCTAGTGATAAAAATTACTATTAATACACATGACTAAAACGTTAAAATACTTAACAAAGACAATTTACAGCAATGTATAAGTACAAAAATTCGCAAAAAAACAGGTACGCATTATAGTGGTGCTGAATTTATGTTAAAAATCTGTAAGATCTTACTTAACCTGAGGAAGTCTGAAGTGTATACCGAAATGTCGGTTTTGTGCGAATACATGCTGTAGGACAGATTTCGAGAAATTACTAACACAAAAATAGACAATATTTGGAAACAAAACAAATCAGAGTTATAATAATAATAAAACATAGCAGGTAGGTATATCGGGGTGTGACTTTATGCCTATATTGGCAATTAAATAAAAAAGAAAAGATTAATGTTTATTATGACACTTTTTACTCAAAATAATCTATTAAAGTTTGTGACACTCATTATAAATGTCTGTATTATTATTCTTTAACCAAATCTTTACAAAACCAGAAATCTAATTTAGCTAAAATATATCCACTGTAATAACTAACTCCCTTTACGTCCTCAAATAAAAATAATTCATCACCACTTCCGTGGACCTTATTTCAAGTTTGTGTAATATTAATAAAATCTACGTTATGCAGTCCTTTTCAGGACTTCATCATCGTGAAAGCTGCGGAAAACTTGCCTTTGCCATACCTTCGCAAATCCGGGTTTCATCTGACACGACCACATCACAAGTTTTGTGGTCCACACTTCATATTTCACACTGTACTTAACACAGTACTTTCGTGTCAATCTGCAACACAAATATGTGTACAATTCTAAAGTGGGGAATGATGTAAAGCAGAGAGATCCGAGAATTTTGTTAGCAGTAAATATTTACTTTGTTTACTAATAAATAGCATAAAATAGATTGATGAAATGTAAGTGCTTATGATTTATGAATAACATGACTATTTTATCTCCAATTAGAATAAATGTTACCTGTTCTTCTGTATACAGGATGTCCGTTTTTCGAGGCTCACCGTTGGGATTTTGAAAACTATAATGGCCAGTTGCACATGCACCCAGGGGCGTCACTAGGTACTTTTAACAGGGAGGGCGCAACAGGGCGCACCTTTAGAACGAAATAATTTTTGACAGTCTGATTCTGCATTTAATTTTTTTCATGTTTAAAACATAAAAATATTTCTTTTGGAAGATTTTCAGATGTAATGAAGCGAACACAAATACTTATCTGTTCTTCTGCAGTGATGTCCCGAGGATCATCTGCTATTATTGCAAAATAATCACAATTATTAATTTCCGGAGTTATTTTGCGTATTATACATTTTGCACTACTCTATATATCATAATTTTGTGACATAGTGAACAGTAATGTGCATTTTGAGGTACATTGTAATTCTGGAGAAAAGGATCAAATTTTTTAATAACTAGAGTCTATAAAATTGACCCTATTTGTTGAATTTTTTGTTTCATTATGTCCTTGCAATGGCATAGCCTTAAATAATTTCGTCTCTTTTATAGCCTGAATGGTTGGAATCATTTTGATTTCTTATAGTACCTTTCTTAAGAGGAAAGGTTACCCCTGTACTAAAATATGAAGCGAAAATTCAATTAATTATTTCGAACTACTAACATTTTAAAAAACTCAACACACGACACGCATACTTCCGATATTAACCTGAATTAAAAAAAATATTATTGAAATCTATTAGTACTTGACTTGAGTTTAATGGCAAAATTAGAAAAGTCCAGTATTAATAGATTTCAATAATTTTTATTTTAAAATGCAGGTTAGTATCGGAAGGATGCTTGTCGTGTGTTGAATTTTTTAATGCGTTAATAGTTCGAATACAGGAATAATTTATTTGAATTTTCGCTTCATATTTTAGAGCAGCGGTAACCTTTCCTCTTCGGCTAAAGTCGTAGGTACATAATCGTCTCGCTGCTTATTGCAGATAAATAAGTGCATAATAAAATAGTAAAAAAATCAGATCAATTTTTAATAATTTATTTAAATAAAAACACGGAAAGGGGGCGCAAAATTAAACAGGGAGGGCGCGAGCCCCCTCAGAAATGGTCTATCGACGCTACTGCATGCACCGGTCATAGTTAAATTGTTAACCGTTAGTTAAATTAACAATATCTTATCGAAATGATATATCAAATAAGTTGTTAAATATTACAGTCGAAATATCGATACGTACTTTTTTTGTTAACCTGTATTTGAGACGTTAACTATTAGCTACGCAACTGGCCATTAGAGATGCGAAATCGGTTAAATTAGGAAAAAGTCGCCCCATTAGTAAACTATTTTAAAGATGTATTTGTTTTTCCTGAAAAATTCATAAGGTTACTAGATAAATGCAAAAAATCTAATTTTGCTGATTTTAATTTTTACAAATATTGAATCCAACCCATTGTCTGATGCAGAATATTTGATATTAAATTTAATTCTCGTCTTATACTTTATACATAGGTATACCTACGGGGTAATCATTAGGATAGGCTACAAGCAGTGTTGGGAAATATAATAAAATAAGTATCATATAAATATGAATGAAGACAAAGTGATTTTTTGTTAAAAAGATAAGGTCAAAGATTTTTCGTAATTAATTAGAAAACTGTATAAAAGCAAAACACATCCACTGCGGAACAAGAAAAGCTATTGTTTAGTTTTATAGACAACACTTAAGATTTTACAACTTTTAGTTAATTAATAAATATGTTGCTCCAAGACGAACACTTCCTGCTTTCTAATAATTCTCATAAAATAATATATTATCTACCTTTTTTGAATAAAATTTGTTGCATGAAATTAAAAAAATAATGGTTTACTGTCGGTTGATGCCCAATATGTGTGTCATGCCATATATATATATATATATATATATATATATATATATATATATATATATATATATATATGTATCACACTTTCCGCAGATTCTTATGGATTTTTTCCCGCATTGTGCTATAGTGTACATTTCCTCTGGATAGATTTTGGAATAGCGAAGTGACTATTTCCATCGTACCTCACATCAAGGCTAACACAACCTCCCAGTAATTAGGATTTTTTTGGCACTGGTCTTTTCTTAGGAAAAAATTTAAGTTCTCTTGAAGAGGTACAGAATGCCCGGTTGCACAAACATTCATCAACGCTTTGTTCGATTAACGGTTCATCAAATCGAACAAATTCGAATCAGTTTCCTTGTTCTTATGACATTTAAATCATTGCTGTCAAAAAATCGCGTTGCATTTGTTCGTTTTGATGAACCGCTAACCGAACAACGCGTTGATTAACGTTTCTGCAACCGAGCATTTCTCCGAATGTCCAATAAAGAAACATTTTCGTATGGTTTTACAATTTCAATAACTACTGCTAAATCTAATAGTTGTGCAAAGTGTAAACAGTGGGTACCGCCATTTCTTGGATCTTATTGTTGTTCTGTACAGTGATATTTGTTTGTCATATCAACACCGCCCATGTAAAAATTGTATTGCTTTATAAGATTTGAGCTTGGAATTGTGACATGTTTCTTTTATTTCACCGAAAGGTATAAATAATAATTAATATTCAAGCGTTACTACTACATCACGTATGTCTTCTTTATCTTTATTTTCATCAAAATATTGTGAATCAGTTTGTTCGTCTGGTCCAGGTGAAATTATGTTTATATCAACTTCAATTGTTTTCCATTGTTCCAAATCTTTGAAAAACTCCTCACTTTCAAACGACTTAAACGTTAAGAAATTGTTTTTCACTCATTGTGAGCAAAAATGTGCAACAATCCAAATATAAAAATTTGATGTGGCCAGCACATAACCTCTCGCCAGATATTTTACCTGGTTGTACGCATAAAACGAAAAATGTTTTTAAATACAAATACATATATTCATGTCTCACTACAAAATAATTATTTTAATATAAATTATGTACAATACATACATTTTCTTTATATTCAATATCCTGATTTTTTTTCTACTTTACTTTTCTTTTTCTTTTATTCGTCATTTTTTCGCAAATTCCTTTTATATTCTTTTGCGTTGTTGACTTTTTATTTATTTTCATAATCTTCATAATGATGTACAAATATTTTTGACAGTGGCATACAAATATTTTTGACAGTGACATTTATGTGTGAATTACAAACATTTGAATTTCTTGCCTTGAAGTAGTTGATCTAAGAATTTTTACATCAAATTATTTTATATGCATTTCTTTATCTCTAAATCTATAGAAGATATAATAATGAATTTATATTTATCGAATAAAGAATTTAACGTTCTTTAATATAAGTATTTACATAAATTTTCGATAAATAATATTTAGATGATTTTTTTCTTGTAACTACTACTTCCGGTTGTCCAATTGTTACCAAAACTGACTCGACTCTTCCCATTATTGTTAGATTGAGGAATCCGTAGTTAAAAATGTCTTAAGTCTTATAGTATTTGAGTTATTGTGAATCCAACATCCACACACACACACATCCACACACACACACACACACATACGGACATCATCGTAAAAATGTTATAATCGGCTTCTTGGGACCTTAAAATGTGCTTATTCACTAAAATCTGGATATGCGATTTTTAGCATGAATACAATACCTCTCTTAGCGAGAGGTAAAAAAAGAGCACACTAAACCTACCCTCAAATACACTTGTCAGTCTAATAATCCATTTGCCAATGCTTCCTGCCAGTGTCCTATTTTTGGGACGTAAATAAAAAGAATCGGTTTTTTAGAGATAATGTTATTTTTGTCAAATGAAAATTTAATTAATATATTGCACAAGGATGCACAACACAATTAACCTAATGTTTGATTCAATATTTAAATTCAAAATAAAATATATGCATGATAAAAATCATTGTATCTCAATATGGAAATCAAACCACTATATAAAAAATAATAAATCTATCTCTATAAATATAATTTCGCAACTAGTTATAAAAATGCTTAAATTCAAACCATAACAACCTGACAAAGTGGAGAAAAACTAAATCCAATGCATAGGTTCAAAAATATCTTAGATTAAAAAAACGTCCCAAAAATTGGACAATGACCGGTATTGGGTAAATTCAACTGCCCATTTTTTTACCATTGTGTAAAGGACAAGATGTTCTTAAGTTATTCACCATGTTTTTGGTATTAAGCGGTTAAGCCTTTTTTGTTCAGGTATTTGATTAATGCACTGTATCCTGTTTTTTTCGGATTTTATGTCAACGCAAACTATAATTAAAAAAAAATCTAATTGAGTCCCTAATTAATGGATCACAAAGAGACTAATAACAGCTCACATAAGCTCACAAAAATTAATTATGCGTATAGTGCTTCAATCCACCCTTGTAAGATAAAAAATAACATTTATTTATCTAGATGATTTTATCCAAATAAGTTATTACACAAAGTATGGATGTCGCAGACTTATCTATTTTAAATGACATTAGTCAACACTTTTTAGAAGAATTAAAATACACTGGAGAAGAATGTAAGATATATCTGTAAAGGTCAGAGTGCGCTACCCCAAAATTTATGAGATACAAGATGGCTTTGACCTTCCGACATTGTGGGACATGTGTAGAGGAAGGAATCTTCATATTTCCGTGCATATTCCGCTGCATTCGCACTCTAGATTTATTATTCACGTCTGCGAGGACGTGTGAGACTGTCCGTCACAATTTTAATCATTCATAACATGAATTATTTTGTTTTTGTTTATGTCTGTTCGTATTTTTGCACCAGTGCGGATGATGTATTTCTTTGAGAATTTTTCATCAGACGGACGGACGGATCCGCGTGGAAACTTGTGAAAATTTCATATTTAACGGTGCATGTACTACAAGGCAAGGCTTGACGGTGAAAGGTTGTGTTTTTAAAGATGCAACGGAATATTCTATAAGTGAATTATGAAGATGGCACTTCTATCGCAAGCAATACCAAGAATTGTATAATACATAACTTATAACACATTAAAAATTTAGAATATAATGAACATAATTCTGCCTAAAGATTGCCTACTTACTTAGTAGTAATTTGCCCAACTGTGACTCTAGAAATCGTCTTAGAGGATCATACAGGGTATCGGGTATTTAATAGTTGAAAACAAAAAAAAATAATCAAAATGATTGTTTATTTTTTCAATAAAGTCACCAAATTGGAAATTTATTTAGCAAAGATAATGTTGTCCTTAGTGACGCATGCGAGGCGAGACGAAACAAGAAATATAAAATATCGATCTCGTCTCGTTTTCGGATCTGTAATCTCGATCTCGCTCTCGTTCTCGTTTGGGTCTCATCTCGTTCTCGCACGAGAGTCTCGCTATAAAAATAACCGCTTGCGCACTACGTATTTACGTAACTATTAAACTACGAGAGACAAGTTCGCGTGAATAGCACCGTCTTTCATGTATTTGCAGTCGTATAACTATAATAAACAGACGAAACACTAAATTCTGGTCACCAAATTATTTCAATACGAACATAATGTTTATTCATTTACGGTTACCAGAAAATGTGATAAGTTAGTAAATAATCATCAAATTGTGATCTCTAAACTATTTCAAGAAGAACACATTCTGTCACAGTATAACGAATTAAATATTTAAAAATTATTTTTTGTAACTAAAAGTACCCACACTTTTTCATTAAATATATGCCACTATTTAAGTAAGATTAAGTCATAAAAAACCGCTACACTGGTAACCCGCTGGCAACCAATCACTCCGCTTCTCTCCCTATTGGCTCCCATTGACGCTTAATACAACATCCTTTACTTTTCAGGGGCGACAAGAGTTTTATTAACCGTGGTTTTAACTGGGGTTAATTAGGGGCTGAAATATTTGAGAAAACTAGTTCTATTGGATGCCATACCGATTTTTATCTTTATTTTTGCATTATCTCGCTCAAAGACCAATACTAATCGACTCTAAATAAACTCAAAAAATATTATGAATTAATATAATTTTCATATTTACTTACGTGTTCTATCTATGAATTAGCGTTGACTCTACTCATTGTACGGTGCATTTTTCATTGAATTTATGAATCAAAGCTAAAAAGTTACAAATACTTTTTATTGCGAGATTCTCGCGGTTGTTATATCGATCTCGCTTCGAATTTTAAACTGCAATCTCGCTCTAGTTCTCGTCTCGCATAATGCAACGAGACGAGACGAGATACGAGAGTACTCTCGCCTCGTTGTGCATAACTAGTTGTCCAGATGTTGGCTGCTGGCATTCCTCTAATCTCGAACGAAGATTGGCAATTACACGTTGACAGAACGACCTCATCTCTAATGTAATATTTTCTGATGCCTCTACCGGCTACTGGTCACAGGAGAACCCTAAAATAAAGCACCAGCGACCTCTCCACGGTCAAAAGGTCATTGAGCTGAAATCACCGGTAGAGGCATTATTGGCCCTTATTAACGCGAAGATGAAATATCGCATCAACGCGTAGTTGCCAATCTTCGTTATATGTTTGTCCTTTTTTTCAAAAAAGAAAATATGGTCACCGTAGTTATGCTATGATATGTTATGCTGTATAAACTCTGAAGTAGACTTACGCAATTATAGAAAAGACATTTATTAAAAGCATTTCAAATTTTAATGATCTGATGATAAATAATTTTGCAGAGACTAAGGAAAAACTATTTAAACCAATTTTTCATGTTAATAAACATATTACTATTTACAATGTGCCCACCAAATATTCAACCCAGGAGCCGCCACTGGTATTAATATAATAGCTAGTAGGTAACATTGTACAAAGAAAATGTTATTTATCATTAAAAGAAGAAATATCGAATGGAAAATATCAAAAAGAAACCGTAACAAAAAGGAATCGTTTCTTTGAAAATTTCCATCGCGAAAATATAACAGGGATTTAGCTGTGGAGTTAGAAATATTTTACATAAAATATATGGCACACGTGACATCATTACAAAATAAATTACGTGGAAATCCGTGTTTGACATATCAGTGCTACTTCACGTCAAAATAGCTCCATAAATATATTTGTAAACATGTTCACAAATCTGCGTACAATGAGAAGAATAATGGAGACACACATTGCGCCGAGGAATTTAAAAATGGTTCTGGCTGCGCGATTTTTCCTCGCTTTTGTTGCATCATTTTTCGACGACGTATTGTAGACTTTCTGACCTTGTTTGCAAATTTGCTCATTTAAATTCTGACAAAAACGTGGAACGGTTACGCAGATAAAGACATGAATTATTGTTGAATCTCTGGTGCCTTGTTTATCTGCTTTTTATGTTCGTTAAAATTTCAATGAACGCTCTGAATAAACAAATGACTACACTTAACTCGAGAGCTAGGATACACAACGATTTTTATGCTTAACTTTGCCGATTTTTCATAGAAATGTTTATTATTATCACACAGGACAATTTCAAAGAAATGGGAGTTGTTTAGCAAAATCGTGCCAGGAAATTTCTCTTACAGACTGTGCAGGAGTATAAATGATACTTTATATTAACAGTGAGATATTCATATCTGTCTTTTGTACTTCACAAACAAAGTATAAATACTTAATAACAATTTTGTTATGCCTTTATATTTAGACTTTACATATTTTTTATAAAGTTCTTTTTCTGTACTTATTAAAAGATATAAAAGAAACACTTGGTTTTTCCAAAAATATTTATTAAAGCGGCAACGAACGTTTCGTCTTTTCGGACATCATCAGATAACTAGCATACAATTAGCACAATCATATACATATTTAGGATATTATGGAGTCCATGGCTAATACATAAAGAAAGTTGTTGGGATCTCTGACATGGTTGACTTGTTGAACAACTCTTAATTTTTTTTACGCTCTTAATAATGTAGCGCAAATCATTCAATAAATATTTACATCTATTTATAAAAAAAAATCTGGTGTGGCCAACACAACACCTCCCGCCATTTACAGCCCGAGTCACAAAAAAGATTATTTTTTTTTGGGTTAGCGAATTTTACTCTAATTTTGACAGTTTATTTCTTAAAATATAGTCTAATCTAATCCAAGTAACTACTTTTTTTTAAACCGCTCAACAGGATTAAATCCCCCGTTGTTCTTACCATTGAGGCACCGGAGTTATAATAAAATAAATATTAAATTTTAAATACCGGAATAGAATAGAATTCACTAATCCAAAAATGAGGATTAGCTTAAACATTTTTGTGAATCGTTAAATTTTATTAATCTAAATACATGCCTACATATTTACTTATGCTGGAAACTGTATTGAATTTCTTTTCTATTGTTCTATTTACTTTTTTCTTTTTAAAACGTTACTAATATTATTTTGAAATGATTAGTTCTTTGATAGTATAGTGACATTTATCTGTCAGTTACATACATTTGAATAACTGCGTTTTGTTTGTTTAAGTTTAAAGCGTAAGTTCTGGGATTTAAAATATAGATAATTTTATAAATTTATCCATAAAATATATAGAAAAAGTATTAATGCAAATCTGCAGAAAATTTAATAATCTTTAATTTTTATAATAACATTAATCTCGAAAAAATAATATTTAAATGTATTTTTCGAAGAAAAACTATTTTGAGCTTCTAGTAAAGTGTCATTTCCGGTCATCCGATTTACACCAAAATCTAATGGGCTCTTTCCAGTACAGAAAAAGTTCGAAATACAAGGTTTCAAAATTTTCTGAATGATAGTATTTGAGTTAGAGTAAAGAATCCACACACACATACACACATACATACATACACATAGACATCATCGTGAAAATGTTAAAATTGGATTCTAGGGACCTTAAAACGTGGTCATTTACCAAAATCTCGATATTGCGATTTTTAGCACGATCCCTATCCTATACCTCCCTTACCAGCGGGAGGTAAAAATGCAAAAATAGTTTAAATGTAACTTTTAATTCTTAACTCCTTTGCACTCAACAGGTTTTGTTGTAAAATGAATAGGAGAGCAGGAAATCACGTACAACTAAAATCCCATGTTAAATCCTTATGTTCGCATCTGACCGTAAACATCCTGTATATACTGGCAAATTGGCAAATCTAATAATATATATTTTTCTATTTTGTTTCTTTAATATGTACTTTATTAAACTCATTTGGACATTTCAGCGCACTTATCACTTTAGAAAACTCGCGGCAAGCTCGTTTCTAATAAAGACGCGTGCGCTAAAATCATGTCTTATGAAACTTGTATTTTAATATACCATTATTTTATTATCGTTATTTTTTTATCAAATTTTTAACTCTTGATCCACTCTTTCGGAAACATCTGGAATATAATTTAGAAAATTCTAAGGATGTTTAGGATTGAAATATTTTTTTTCCGCCATATATTTATTTTATTAATAATGATTTATTTTCTTTATGAACTACAATACGATAAAATAGAATTATAGCTAATATTTACTGAAATTTTTACAATCTTTGATTCTAATTTCCAGTTTAAGCTAATTAACAATAGATATCATATATCATTATGGACTATGTTAAACTAGCATATAGATAAATATAAATAATTATTTATAGAAAACGAACATGTTTCCGTAAATTTAGGGTTTAGATCCTTCTTTTTTTTATCCATGAACGAATTTTGCTCATTTCTTCTTGTTTTTCGCGAATCTTCTTCTCTACATACCAGTATATATTTGTTTTTAATATTTTTTTTCCTTCAGTCTGCAACAATCTCTTCTTTCCTTTCCCTTTGCTTGTCAGACCTGTTTTCTTTTGGCATAAAACTAGTTCAATGGATGCCAATTTTTAAAGCTTTCTTTACAGTTAAATATAGGTTGTATTTATTTATAATAATATAATTGGTAGTCGGTTATTTGGTAGTGTTTATTCTTAAAAATGGAGCTATGGTTATAATAAATTCAAGTTTTTTTAAATCATACCATATTTTAAATGATGATTAACTAGGGTTACTAAATATTTGAGTAAATAAGAACTACCAGTTAATATCGTTTTTTACAGCATCAATAGGCATTTAGCAAACCTTAGTTACATATAACGTAACGTGATGTACAGTTGGATATTGTCACGTTACGTTAGAAATAATTTGCGAAGCTTATTTTGTTTCAAATCGTAACTTAAATAACTGGTAATAACTGTAACTAACTGTATCGTAGAAACGTTGTTTGTCACGTTATGTTATATGTAACGAAGATTCGCCATCTGCCTAATATCCTTTTGGTGAAATATTGACATTGGTCGTTCAAGCATTATGCCACAGATTTATTCTAAATCTTTCAGAAATAAGTGTTTTTACCTCCCGCTACCCTTGGTAAGGGAGGTATAGGGATCGTACTAAAAATCGCATATCGAGATTTTGGTAAATGACCACGTTTTAAGGTCCCTAGAATCCAATTTTAACATTTTCACGATGATGTCTGTGTGTATGTATGTGTGTCTGTGTGTGGATCCTCCACTCTAACTCAAATACTATCATTCAGAAAATTTTGAAACCTTTTATTTTGAACTTTTTCTGTACTGGAAAGAGCCCATTAGATTTTGGTGTAAATTGGATAACGGGAAATAGCACTTTACTAGAAACTCAAAATAGTTTTTCTTCGAAAAATACCTTTAAATGTTATTTTTTCGACAATAATGTTATTATAAAGATTATTCAATTTTCTACAGATTTGCATTAATACTTTTTCTATGTATTTTATGGATAAATTTATAAAATTATCTATAATTCAAATCCCGGAGCCTACGCTTTACACAAACAAAACTCCTTGGTTGCGCAGTTATTCAAATGTATTGTTATATATTCAAATCACTCATCTAGCAATCATGGCTGTCAATGTCATTATCTTTTGTCAAGAATCGAATTAATAATTTTGAATAAAGCATAATACAATTTATTTAGACTTATTTATCACGTATATAAACTCAAAACACAACATGTATGTAACTGACAGATAAATGTCACTGTCAAAGAACTAATCATTTCAAATTAATAATAATAACGTTTTCAAAAGAAAAAGTAAATAGAACAATAGGAAAGGAAATGAATACAGCATATGTAAATATATAGGTAAGTCTGTTAGGTTAATAAAAATTAACGATTCGCAAAAAAGTTCAAGCTAATTCTCATTTTTGGATTAGTGAATTCTATTTTATCCCGGTATTTAAAATTTAATCTTCATTTTATTATCAAAAAAGGTAGTTCCTTGGATTAGATTAGACTAAATTTTAAGAAATAAACTGCCAAAATTATATTAAAATTCGCTAATCCAAAAATAAGGATTAGCTTAATATTTTTTGTCACTCGGGCGGTACATGGCGGGAGGTATTGTGTTGGCCACACCAGATTTTTATTTTTTGTTGGGAGTGTAGGTATGTACACCTACTCAAAAATGTCAATAATTCTCCTATCACTAATGCTATGAATATTATCATGCAGAAATAAATTTTGCAAATGCTAGCCAATAAACATTACTTGTCATAAAAGTATCACCTTCGAGAATTATTTATTGGACAATTTGTGTATCTTCCACATAAACAACGCATAATAACATGTATGTATGTGCATTTAGATTTCGCTTTCCTCCATATTTGCATCGCATCTGTCATTTCACTTCTTCACTTTTCAATATTCAATCCGTCCGTTGTTTACATTATGTAAAACATCGTTGTGTAGACAAGGGTATATTTTCGTAAAACTGTTTAAAATAAACCATCTGTCAGCGAGAGAACATGTGGGTTCATCTCCGACACTGCCTGGTAATGGATTGTCTGATAACCTGTTGAAATCTTTCAAAATGTTTATTTGAAGGTGTAGGAGGACTTGGTAATATGCCCGCACTAGCATTCGTGATGAATTGTACCTTAGGTTAGGTCAAAAAGAAATTGTAATACAACTGGGAAGAAAAGTTAATACATTTCGGAATGTATGGGTTTCTAACTGGAGTCTTGTGGCGCAGATGATTGTTCATGTCAAAAATTAGTTCTATTCTTATTTCAAATGAAATTTGTAGCACCTCATTTACATGATAATTTTTTAAAATAGTAGTATCCTAACTGTTCTCGTTTTATGAGAAATATGGTAAAGAAATAAATAAAAAGTAAACGTTTATATTTCTTCAGACATAGTGGAGAAGTAGAGAGTAAAGCGTTTAATTTATGAGGTACATTAGTGGAGAGCAAAACACGAAACTCTTGTTTTCAGATAGAAATGTGAAATAAGACAAAGGCATTTTGCCAGAAAGCCAATACATTTAATATCAAGTTAGCATACAGTATGTCCATTATATCGTCCAACATGAAAATCTCGAGAACTACAAGAGATACGAAGATGGTTGTTAGGCAAAAGTTGCGCCATTAGGAGACCATTTTAACGGTTAAGTATTTATCCAGAAAAGAACTCATGGGTCACTATAAATAGTAGATAACATACATTTTGTAGTTTTTATTTTTGAAAATAATTTTCAAGTATGAAATAATACCGAGTTTTCGTTTGCTTCTTCAGGTATTCAATTTTTTCATCAATATTAGATTTTTACTTATGATGCCAAAGGAAATATTTTTTTAACTTTCCAAAGATGTATAATTTACCTATTTATTTTTTTCCAAACAGTCAAAAATGTAAAGGTGCATTCACGATTGAAAATTAGGTTGATGGTTTTTGTTTAGGTTTAAGTGTCATTCATAAATGTGTGCGCCGTGAAACTGTCATTCGCTTGGCATTATTGGTTATATTTCTGCAACTAAGTTATGACAGTCTCCATGTTCTTCACGCATTTGTTTAAAAAGCCGAATCCACATCTGGATACTAAATAAAGATGGATGTATATATCTATATCATTTCAGACTCGTTCTCATTGGTGAAGTTTGTGACGTCAAACTAAATCATAAACCTAAAATTTGGAACTTGCAATGTTTAGCTTTATGATTTGGATTTAGAGACCCTAAATTCTGAAGTGTGAATGGAGTCATTACATAGTTTGCGGCCAAAGTCTTTAAATCTAAAGTATAAACCAAAAATCTAAACCTATTTTCACTTGTGAATGCACCTTAAGTCATTCATAAATGTAAGTTTAAATTACTTGATAATTAGTTTTGATATGTGCAGACATCTGTGTAAATACTTCAAACACAAGATTAAAATATCGGTAGAGCAGTACTCATTAAGACACCTGTGCGCTGAGAAACTCATTCGTTTGGCATTATTTGTTATATTTCAGCAATTAAGTTATGACAGTCTCCATGTTCTTCACGCATTTGTTTAAAAAGCCGAATCCACAAGTGGATACTAAATAAAGATGGGTGTATATATCTATATCATTTCAGACTCGTTCTCATTGGTGAAGTTTGTGACGTCAAATTATATCATAAACCTAAAGTTTGGACCTTGCAATGTTTAGCTTTATGATTTGGATTTAGAGACCCTAAATTCTGAAGTGTGAATGGAGTCACTACATAATATGCGGCCAAAGTCTTTAAATATAAAGTATAAACCAAAAATCTAAACCTAATTTTCATTTGTGAATGCACCTTAACAATTATTAAATTTTAAAAAACATTAATATTTATAAACCTTTTCAGTTTAACAACTATCTCTTTCTATCTCTGCACATAGTAACTAAAATGGCGCCTGCAACTGTTAACTAGGCTGTCAAACGAAACGTCAAAAATATTGCATTTACTAAATACGTGTATTCTCGGAGAAAATTTGCATCATTAGACATTTTAGCTTCAATAAAAGCTTTTAAAACTTCTTTCGAGAACTTTTTAAAATTTGTTAGATAATTTTCTCACATTTTACGGCTACTACTAAACAAACGTCATGAATCTCGTGACAAGCCCGTAACCATGACTCCCGCCAGTTGTTTGCTTACTATGCGCAGGATCCTATTGCGCATATTTTCTATCTCTTTAAATTGTAAAGGTCTATTGCATTGAATAAAAGTCTGAGAATTAATTTAGAAAATTACCAATGAAACTAAAGAAAATATAATATATAATTATGTTTTCATTTGTTTCAATGCCACATCCATAGTTGTTGCCCTACAAATTTAATAAGTGATTGTTACCTTTTTGCTGTTTGAAACAAAGTTCTTCACTTGTCCATTTTTATCTTACCCATGTGCTCTATAAGTTTCTTCATGGCTACTATTTATTTTTTTTCCTCACTGATGACCTTCTTTCAGTCTCATTCATTTAAATTACATATACATTTTTCTTTCAATCTTACTCCATCATCCATATTTTTCCATGGTAAGTTACCTCTTGACGGATGATGCCTCCTTCGTGGCTAATTTCCCGTGCCGGCTCATGAGTTTGAGAATGTCACCAGGTTAGCTCATGGCGTTGTTACCGACCGCGGAACCCAACACTCCTACGCAATGACCCGGTAAATGTGCACATTAGCATTGACTCGGGGGATGCTATTGTAAAGAAGCGCAAGATTTATAAATTGGGTTGTACGTTGTACCTCTACGTTATACGTTCATATGATACCATACGAATATCGAATATTTATGCATCTATTCTATTCCAAATTCTTAGTACTTTCAAGCCTTCTGCGCACCTTCTTGAAATCCGATATCCAAGAGAATGAATGGAGAAAACAAAGAAACAACGACAGTAAACTAAATACTTGTTTCAATTTATGATGTCACGCCAGATAGATATATCGTGCATTTGTATGAATATGAAAGATATGTATGTTGATTAATATAGAATCCCAGTGACAATCCATACTTGGTATATATTATAGGTAGTTTTTTATTAAATATTTTATTAAATTGCTTTATTATTCGTAGGGATATAAATCAATTTGTGTGACTTCAATTATTAGCTAGCTCCACTGTTTTACAACAAAATGATCTACGTCACAGAAAAATTTATTGTGGCTTAACAATTAACAGTTAAAGATTTTAGAATTACAAATCGCTTTTAGTTTAGATGAAGATTTAAAGTTAAATAATAAAAAATCTGATGTGGGCAGCACATTACCTTCCGTCGTTTCTATGTATTTTATACAAATTCCATACAAACAGTTTCTTGCAAAATATTCTATATTTCCAGTACATTACCTTCCCTCAGTTCTATGTATTTTGTACAAATTCCATACATAAAGTTATAAAATTTATAACAGAAACATACAATCGCACTTGACATTGACATCTGTCTATCAGATTATTTATTTATATTAGCTATTTCCAATGTTATTGCATAGCTGGCTGCTTAATTAATTTTTTTATAATTTTTAGCTCAATATCCATTCAATATGAAGTATAAAATGTAATGAAATCGTATAAAGAATAAAATATTCTTTAATATTTATAATAATATTAAATGTGAAAAAATGATATTTAACAGTGTTATTTTCATATGGATGTAACGAAGAGTAATACGAAAGAATTATAATTTTTAGAATTGTAGTGTTGGAGTTATCGACGGAGAAAAAATCGTCACACCCGCACACACACCCACATCCACACACACCCACACACACACCCACAAACACACACACACACACACATATATATACAGGCTGGTGGCGGTTAGGGGTGAACATAGGGATTTAACATGGGATTTTAGTTTTTTGCAATTTCCTGCCCTCCTGTTCATTTTATGGCAAAAACTGTAGAGTACAAAATTGTTCCGAATTAAAAATTGCACACAAAAATGTATTTACATTTATTATTATGTTTTTGGTTTCTTCACAATTTTAAATAGAAATTTCAAAATTTCTGTTAATTTGTAGCTATAGCCATGACTTATAACTCAAATGTTTATACATAATAATGTCATTCAATTTCTGTCAAATTTTCGAAATTTTCTCTAATAAAAAGTTAATTTAATAATGAATGTTTATTCGAATAAGGAACGAGTTTTCGTTATAAAAAATTATTATGGTGGGAATAGTTTTAGAAGAATACGTGATTTATTTTCCATAAGTACGAAAATACACCAATTCCTAATGTAGCAACAATTTCTAAACTTGTTAAAAAATTTGAGAACACAGCTAGTGCAGCTATGCACGAAGGTAATGAAGGAAATAATAATAATAATAATAACAATAATATTAATGATAATAATAATAGAAGACGTCATAACGAAGTGAACGAAGAAATGGTATTGGCTATGATAAATCAAAATTCTACGTAGTTGATACATTTGGAATTGGTTTATTATTATTATACCTAATAAAAAATGCGTATTAAAATTAAGTTGTTTTTATTTAATTTTTAAGTTAGATTAACGCATGATTGACGTTTATAAATATTTTTTGACAACCAGAAAAAAAAAAATTCCATGGCTACTGCTACAAAATAACAGAAATTTTGTAATTTCATTTTAAAATTGTGAAGAAACCAAAAACATAATAATAAATGTAAATATATTTTTGTATTCAATTTTTAATGCTCAACAATTTTGTACTCTACAGTTTTTGCCGTAAAATGTGCAGGAGAGCAGGAAATTGCAAAAAACTAAATCCCATGTTAAATCCCTATGTTCACCCTTATATATATATATATATATATATATATATATATATATATATATATATATATATATATATATATATATATATACACACAGACATACAGACATCATCGCAAAAATAGGAAAATCGTTTTCTAGGGACTCTAAACTCACCATCGAATTTTTTGACCAAAAACAATACCTTCCTTACCTAAAGGTATGACGGAAGGTAAAAAAGTCGAGGACGATATTGTTGCAATTTAGTTAGATGTAAGTATTTTATAGATATTCAAAACAACCTGTTTTGCTGCGACTTCTTTTGTTATTTTTATCTATTTTGTTCAAATACATGGTAAACACTTCGACATAAGTTAAAATGTTTTAGTATGTACCTAACTTGTTTTTGTTTAAGTATAAACCTCTTTTATTTATGAAGTCAGATTCACCGTTGGCTTTACAATTTAACCATCTTTAGATTATTTTTGAAACTTTATATAATGTTTTCATGTAAAATTCTAATACTTCAGGATGCAACTTAATATCATTAACACTTAACAAATGAAAAACAAGGGGAAAATAGGATGAATGTCCATTTTTTTAGAAAGATGAGATGAAAGGTCCTACTAATAAACTGAACGTGGGGCTTTCAAATATTTAAAGAAGGTAAAACGGTAATTGTCCTATTCTAACATACAGGAGCTAAAAAGGATGACAGCCCATGCCTTTTCGCTTAGTAGATTCGGTAGTCAGACTGATATGATTCTATTACGTCCCACATAAGTTGTAACCTGACCCATCTATGAGTATAATAATGTATAATCTAAGTTTTGGACTAAGATTGAATACAGTATCTTACTTCAATAATAAGGTTTCAGTCTTTTAAATTCGCGTATCGCAAAAAACACATTTTGTGACATACATCTTTTTTCCCCTTACCAATCTGAGAAAAAAGCTCGAATAATCAACATGAAATATTTTGTGAAATTTCAAAAAAAGTAAAGGTAAACAGTGGCATAAATAAGATAAAATATTGAATTTGATAATTTCAGTAGGTACATCGATTTCTGTAAATCAGCTGGTACAGCCATATTTTTGGACGGTACTGTATTTCAAAATTATTACCATTAGTTTTGTTATAAAACAATAAAATTATTCATCGAAGATGATAAGGGAAACTTCAAAGTTTGAAATAAGTCGTCTGGGTTCGAACCGAACATCCCTTAACTCTTAACACGTTACACTAACATTTCCCTTGCAAACCCTAGACAGACTTTAGACTCTCCACAGTCTGCAAAGCGGCTTAGCATTTTTAAGGATAAAGTACTTGTACATCCAACAGTGCAATTCAATCATCCATTCGCTCCGTTCCGTTCGCGACATATGACCTCCACTGCAAATTATCGAGCAGTCGCAGGCGAAATTCGAGCTAGGGACGGGTAATCACAGTTCCAAAGTGAAGTATCATGTTTTCATTGCTACATAAAATCCCCATAGAAAACTGAATCTTTTGTGCCGGCTCTAATGATTGCCTATATATTATAAGTTTAAATCACAAATTCTTTTTTCAAACTCCCCTAACGATCTTAATGATTCTACCTATTATTTTTCTCCCTTTCAGACTGTCGTTTCAGTGCTATTGTTAACGGCATAAAGGAGATATTACAAACGTACTATAAATGTTCTGGAAAAAATATGCGCTTTGCATTTTTTACTAAACAATGCAGATTTTGTTTTGTTCTACGGTGCATGAGCGAAGATATAAAGGACTCAATTGCTGGGTTCATTTTTTATCGACTTTATCGTTAGTAGATATTATTGCGAAAAAGATTAAATAACTTTTTTTTAAAATTTGTAACAAGAACTCAGCATATAGTGAAATATGAGTAGGAAGTTTAAATACTCGTATACTGATTTATACAATATGACATATTTCTTTGTTTAGTACGATTTCTTTTATGAACCGACAGTCAGTGACTTTTTTATGCCTTTGATATTTAAATATATATTTTATTCTCATCAAATTATTTCCACAAGTGCTATTAACTTTGATATAAAAATATATATAATATAAATACATAAAGTTCTTGATCTACATATATAAAGTAAATCGTTTTCTCTAAAGCATATATCAGAACTTATATAAATCAACAAGAAAATAATTACAAAAAAATTATTATTAAAAATATCTAATACAACTGTATACTTTTTGATCTTAAAGTACAAGGGTCTCATTTTCGATGTTTTTTACCTTCCGTCACCTTTAGCTCTTTGGTAAAAAAATTCGTTGGAGTTTTTAATGAATAAGCACGTTTCAAAGTCCCTAGAATACGATTTTATTATTTTTACGATGATGTGTGTGTGTGTGTGTGTGTGTGTGTGTGTGTGTGTGTGTGTGTGTGTGTGTGTGTGTGTGTGTGTGTGTGTGTGTGTGTGTGTGTGTGTGTGTGTGTGTGTGTGTGTGTGTGTGTGTGTGTGTGTGTGTGTGTGTGTGTGTGTGTGTGTGTGTGTGTGTGTGTGTGTGTGTGTGTGTGTGTGTGTGTGTGTGTGTGTGTGTGTGTGTGTGTGTGTGTGTGTGTGTGTGTGTGTGTGTGTGTGTGTGTGTGTGTGTGTGTGTGTGTGTGTGTGTGTGTGTGTGTGTGTGTGTGTGTGTGTGTGTGTGTGTGTGTGTGTGTGTGTGTGTGTGTGTGTGTGTGTGTGTGTGTGTGTGTGTGTGTGTGTGTGTGTGTGTGTGTGTGTGTGTGTGTGTGTGTGTGTGTGTGTGTGTGTGTGTGTGTGTGTGTGTGTGTGTGTGTGTGTGTGTGTGTGTGTGTGTGTGTGTGTGTGTGTGTGTGTGTGTGTGTGTGTGTGTGTGTGTGTGTGTGTGTGTGTGTGTGTGTGTGTGTGTGTGTGTGTGTGTGTGTGTGTGTGTGTGTGTGTGTGTGTGTGTGTGTGTGTGTGTGTGTGTGTGTGTGTGTGTGTGTGTGTGTGTGTGTGTGTGTGTGTGTGTGTGTGTGTGTGTGTGTGTGTGTGTGTGTGTGTGTGTGTGTGTGTGTGTGTGTGTGTGTGTGTGTGTGTGTGTGTGTGTGTGTGTGTGTGTGTGTGTGTGTGTGTGTGTGTGTGTGTGTGTGTGTGTGTGTGTGTGTGTGTGTGTGTGTGTGTGTGTGTGTGTGTGTGTGTGTGTGTGTGTGTGTGTGTGTGTGTGTGTGTGTGTGTGTGTGTGTGTGTGTGTGTGTGTGTGTGTGTGTGTGTGTGTGTGTGTGTGTGTGTGTGTGTGTGTGTGTGTGTGTGTGTGTGTGTGTGTGTGTGTGTGTGTGTGTGTGTGTGTGTGTGTGTGTGTGTGTGTGTGTGTGTGTGTGTGTGTGTGTGTGTGTGTGTGTGTGTGTGTGTGTGTGTGTGTGTGTGTGTGTGTGTGTGTGTGTGTGTGTGTGTGTGTGTGTGTGTGTGTGTGTGTGTGTGTGTGTGTGTGTGTGTGTGTGTGTGTGTGTGTGTGTGTGTGTGTGTGTGTGTGTGTGTGTGTGTGTGTGTGTGTGTGTGTGTGTGTGTGTGTGTGTGTGTGTGTGTGTGTGTGTGTGTGTGTGTGTGTGTGTGTGTGTGTATATGTGTGTGTGTGTGTGTGTGTGTGTGTGTGTTTGTTTGTGTGTGTATGTGTGTGTGTGTGTATTTGTGTGTGTGTGTGTATGTGTGTGTGTATGTGTGTATGTGTGTGTGTGTATGTATGTATGTGTGTGTGTGTGTGAATGTGTGTGTGGATGTGTGTGTGGATGTGTGTGTGGATGTGTGTGTGGATGTGTGTGTGGATGTGTGTGTAACAAAATTTTCGTCTACGATAACTCTAAAACTAAAATTCCAAAAATTATAATTCTTTCGTATTCCTCTTCGTTGCATCCATATGAAGGGCTGATTAGATTTTGGTTATAATTGGTCAACCGGAAGTACCCTCATTTGAAGATTTTAACAGTTTTTCTTGAAATAACGATGTTAAATATCATTTTTTCATATTTAATGTTATTATAAATATTAAAGAATATTTTATTCTCTATACGATTTGACTGCATTTTATACTTAATATTTGATGGATATAGAGTTAAAAAATTATAAAGGAATTAAATTTCATAAAGTAGCCATAGCTATGGAAACAGCTACTATATTAAGAAAAATCTGATTGAAAGATGTCAGTGTGAAGTGAAATTAACATAGTGTGTTTGTCTTATAATTTTCCTGGAAATATAGAATATTTTGCTATAAATTTTCTGTATGGAATTTGCATGCAATACATGCAACTGCCGGAAGGTAAGAAATAGAATCTTTAGCAAGGAAAATTCTGTAGGAAATTTGTACAAAATACATAGAACTGACGGAAGGTAATGTGCTGGCTACATTAGATTTTTTTTTCATCAAATCCATAAAAATAATTGGATTGCAATTATATGAGCTTATTCAGTTTGTTTAATTTCATGAAATAGAATTTACGTTTATTATACCATCCATATTCAGAATAGATATTTTTATTTGAATTATAGATTTATTATTTTTATCAGATAATGAATGAATTAATTCAGTAATTTTCCATCGCTTTGATTTTGAATTAATGATATATTTAATCTAGATATTGACACAGCCAAATAAAGCATGATGTATTTGTTTTGATCCAGACATAATCATGCCAAATTTATTAACGTTAGTGAAAAGCGATCCTGTAGCCGAAAATTGAACTAGGATCATATAATAAATCACCATTCAGCAGACATTTTAATTTAAAATATTGATTAAAAATTTTAATATTATTTTCAAAAAGCAATTGCTGTAAAATTTAATTTAATCAGCGGATTCAATCGCACCATATTGAATTTCAAATATTTACACCGTTATTTTGATTTCAACTCTGAAATTCGTTGTTATTATTACTCATTTTACATTTACATTATTCGGTTTTTACATAAAGTTACATGAAATTATAATTTCAGTTAAGGCAAACATTTATTTTATCTATCAGTTCTACAAATATTATCTCAGCTTTGAATAACTTTATTTTGTGACTACATAATATGATATTTCAAAATTATAAGGCCAGGTATGTTTTATACGTTTATCAAATATAACTCTGACATAAAATAGTTATTTATGTAACACGTGTGTAAAGTAGTACTTTTTTGGTCGAGTGCGATGTTTTACGCATGAGGAGCAGCCGAATGCGGAAATTGTAGCACGAGACAAAAAATACTATTTTACACACGTGTTGCGTACAACATTTTCCCTTCAAACGATATGGTATCGATGTTTCTCATAATACTGAGTGTACAGGTATCCAGCCGTTTCTTAGTACTCTTTCTCATAACACTGTACAAAATGTAATTTAAACAAGAATCTCAGACAGACGATGATTCGTCTTTTATAATGTACAAATTGTATATTTAATATTAATATTAAAAATTAGGTTAGGTTAGAATACATTTCAAAAAAATGTTAATGTTCTTAAAAATTAGATCAGTACTCAATCTGTTCAAAAAATATTAGATTTGTTTTATTTACAGTGTATATTCATATTTCTTAATAAATTTTCTTAATTTTATTATTATTTACTACCTAATTATATACTTGACAGGTAAATTAACCGAATTTTAATGTTGCCTAGCAACGCTTATTTACTTTTCACGCACTAGTGTTTGGAAAGTGACACTTTACACACTGTAATGAGTGCATGAAAAGTACTTTTCACGCACGGTTGTAGGAAATAAACACTTATAATTTTATTCAACGACGAATATAATAGTTCAACACTATATAATTTTATAATATAATTTTTGAAATTGTAGTATTGGAGTTATGGCAGACAAAATTTTTGTTACACACACAAACACACACACACACACACACACACACACACACACACACACACACACACACACACACACACACACACACATCCACACATACACACATCCACACATACACACACATACAGACATCATCGCAAAATAGTACATTCGTATTCTAGGGACCCTAAAACGTGCTTATTGATTAAAAACTTTTCATCGAATTTTTTGACCAAAGTCAATACCTTCCTTACCTAAAGGTGACGAACGGTAAAAAACAAGTAATGGATTACATATCTAATTTGAAAAATTTTTTCAAGTATGATGCGTTAATCTTGTACATTACATTATTTTTCTAAATTAAATCTAGTTGCAATATAGGAATTAGATTTTAACAAAAAATAAAGTACACTGGCTTGCAAGAAAATCGCGTACACCTATTTTTTGATGTATTGAGTCGATCTTGATTTTGAACTTGTCTATGTCTCTAGTGTCAATTAAGATGTCAAAATTAACAGAAATTCAAATACATGGTTGTTCTTTCATATTTCTGGAATATATTTGTAATGTAACAGTAGGTAAATTAAACACAATTAAGAACTAGCTCCATAATAGATCAAATAGTGATGACAGTGACAACATTGTCAGTTTTTACATTCTTTACAGGGCTAAAAAAATCTGATGTGGCCAGCACATTACCTTCCGTCAGTTCTATGTATTTTGTATAAATGTCATACAGAAAGTTCCTTGCAAAAGATTATATTTCTTGTACATTACCTTAAGGCAGTTGTATGTATTTTATACAAATTAAATACAGAAAGTTTCTAACAAAAGATCCTATATTTCCAGTAAAATTATAACATAAACATACTGTCAACTGCACTTGACACTGACACCTTTCAATCAGAATTTTCTTAATGTAGCAGCTGTTTCCAGAGTTATAGCAAGGCTGACTAATATATATGATATTTAATTTCTTTATAATTTTTTAACTATATGTTCATTTAATATGAAGTATAAAATGCATTCAAATCGTATAGAGAATAAATAATTCTTTAATATTTATAATAACACTAAATGTGAAAAAATGATATTTAACATCGTTTTTTCAAGAAAAACTGTTAAAATCTTCAAATGAGGGTACTTCCGGTTGACCAATTATAACCAAAATCTAATCAGCTCTTCACATGGATGTAACGAAGAGGAATACGAAAGAATTATAATTTTTGGAATCGTAGTATTAGAGTTATCGCATTAGAAAATTTTGTCACACACACACACACACACACACACACACACACACACACACACACACACACACGCATACATACACACACACACACATACAGACATCATCGTAAAAATAGTAAAATCGTATTCTAGGGACCCTAAAACGTGCTTATTCATCTAAATCTCACCACCGAATTTTTTGACCAAAGACAATACCTTCCTTACCTAAAGGTGACGGAAGGTAAAAATACAAAAACGCTGTTACTTGATTTTTAAGGTGTACGCAGTTTTTTGCAAGCCAGTGTACGAAGTCTACGTCTAAATATTAAGCGTTTCTTAATATTGCATCAAATTGAAATGAATTATTCAATTATCCTACATGACTGTAAAATTCCCATTTTGCATTTCTTTCTGTAACGGTCGCTTAAAATGTAAACCTTGTTGGTGCAACTGGGCATTAATGATGCAATTTGGAACGAATAAATTTCTTGATTTAAATCGTTCGATTAATCCCAAAAGTCGGTGTTTCAATTAGAATGCTCTGCACGTCTTGGCTATTAATCGCAGCTTGAGTTATATCTAATTACGCCGTCACTTTGATTTACACAGATTTTACTTCAAATCGCTGATCAATTATAGATTTCTAATTGTAATCACTGCAATAAATAACAGTAATCAAGATAGTCTCATTTTACTCTTTGCGGAATTTAGCAGAATTCTTCGCCTTTAATTTGAGTACCTACTGTCTTTTACTTACATTTTAATGGCAAAAAGCGATAGATAAAAAGCATGAATGAAAATATTCACTAACTTTTTTACTAATAATGAAAATTTTTCTATGGATATATTCAGTTTCTTTTTTGTAGTTAGTTAATCAATTGAATGCCTCCCAGTACAGAATTTTAATTATTCTTTGAAAGCTTTGTTAATATTTTGTCGTACTTCAAAGAATTTTAAACGCGGCTAAAAAACGTAATGTCACAATGTATCACAAAGGCTTCATTGTATGTGATATGTTAAACAATTTGTTAGCTCTCCTTCTGCAGTTAATAGCGTTTTGATGTTGAACACAAAGTATAATGGCAACTTTGACAACTTTTAATATTTTGTTTTATCTGGTTATGTAAGTAATTGCCATTGGCGGCAATTTCGATTAAAATTATTGTAGTTTTTGAAAAATATATCAACATTTATGCAACATAGATGCATTTTTTCAATAAAGATATTGTAAATGTTTTTAGTTTCGTTTTCAATGAATCATTAATTTAAAAATCTGATGTGGCCAGCACATAACCTCTCGCCATTTATTTTCCCTGGTTGTACGCATAAAACGAATAATATTTTTAAATACAAATATATTCGTGTCTCACTACAAAATAATTCTCACATATATTTGCAAAATCTATGGGATATTTTAATATAAATTATGTACAATACATACATTTTCTTTATATTCAATATCCTGAAATTTTCTTTTTCTTCTTTCCTTTTCTTTTCCTTTATATTCGTCATTTTTTCGCAAATTCCTTTTGTATTCTTTTTTACGTATATTCTTTTGCGTTGTTGACTTTTTTTATTTTCTTAATCTTCATAATGATGTACAAATATTTTTGACATTTATGTATCAATTACAAACATTTGAATTTCTTGTCTTGAAGTGGTCTGATCTGAGATTTTTTTACATCAAATTATTTTATATGCATTTCTTTATCTCTAAATCTATAGAAGATATAATAATGAATTTATATTTATCGAATAAAGAATTTAACGTTCTTTAATATAAGTATTTACATAAATTTTCGATAAATAATATTTAGATGATTTTTTTCTTGTAACTACTACTTCCGGTTGTCCAATTGTTACCAAAACTTAATCAACTCTTCCCATTATTGTTAGATTGAGGAATCCGTAGTTAAAAATGTCTTAAGTCTTATAGTATTTGAGAAGTCGTGGATCCAACATCCACAATCCATACACACACACACACGCACACGCACACGCACACGCACACGCACACGCACACGCACACGCACACGCACACGCACACGCACACGCACACGCACACGCACACGCACACGCACACGCACACGCACACGCACACGCACACGCACACGCACACGCACACGCACACGCACACGCACACGCACACGCACACGCACACGCACACGCACACGCACTCGCACACGCACACGCACACGCACACGCACACGCACACGCACACGCACACGCACACGCACACGCACACGCACACGCACACGCACACGCACACGCACACGCACACGCACACGCACACGCACACGCACACGCACACGCACACGCACACGCACACGCACACGCACGCACACACACACACACACACACACATACATACACACATACACACACACACACACACGAACACACACACACACACAAACACACACACACACAAACACACACACACACACACACACACACACACACACACACACACACACACACACACACACACACACACACACGGACATCATCGTAAAAATGTTATAATCGGATTCTAGGGACCTTAAAACGTTGTTTTTCACTAAAATTTGGATATGCGATTTTAGCATGAATCCAATACCTCTCTTCGCGAGAGGTAAAAAAAGGAAACGTTACCCAATAAGTAGGCAGGCTTATTATAATTTTGAATTTCTAAACCAGGACAGAAATAGATATTGAAAATAAACATGCAGAAAAGCACAGAATACTGTCTGAACTGTGGTACTTTAATCTAAACTCTCTTCAACTGAACCACGGATTTTAAATGCACGCGTTTTTTTTTTTTTAGAGAGATGCTATTGTTAATCAAATATTCATTGAAGGGTAACTTTTAAGAGAATAAACTTTGAAGTATGACGTTGTTTAATTTAAAATGACATCCAAAATCTTTCCAAACAACGTTTCTCAGACAGCCTGTACCTACTTCAACACCAAATCTTTATCGCTTTAAAATATAATAATTACCTAATCCAAAAATAAATCCTTTGGAGATCGTAGTAGCAGACTATAAGAATTCTATTATGGAGTCCATTTTAGTGAGTGGTAATTTCTATTCGGGGTGGTGTAGTATTCCAACCCCTTGGCAAGCGGGTATTAGATTGTCGTTAGCGAGATGAAGTGGGTGAACGCGACAGCTGCGCACAGCACCGACGACGAAGTGGTTTTTCTCCCACAACACACTTACATGGAATTAGGCGAACTCATTACCCTTAAATAGGTCACTAACTTGTATCCTTTAATGAGTTTCTTACGGTTTGCTGATCGGATACTCTAAAATGGATTGCTCGTTTGGTAGATTTGCTATCCATGTAACGAGAATCAAAATATAAAAATGTGGCCAACACAAAACCTGCCGCTATTTAATTATTATTTAAATATACATACTTACATATTTAGTGATGCTGAAAGCTGTATTAAGATCCATTCCATATTATACAATGGTTCTATTTACTATTTTCTTTTTAAAACGTTACTATTATTAATTTGAAATGATTAGTTCCTTGACAGTGACAATTATCTGTCAGTTTCATACATTTGTGATATGAACTGTGTAACCAAAGACAACCAAGGAGTTGTGCTTGTTTAAAGCGTAGGCTCTGGGATTTAAATTATAGATAATTGTATAGATTTACCCATGTGATTTACACCAAAATGTAATGGCTTCTTCCCATATCAGAATAAGGTAGAAATAGAAGGTTTCAAAATTGATAGTATTTGAGTTAGAGTAAAGGATACACACACACACACACACACACACACACACACACACAAACACACGCACGCACACACACACATACACACGCATGCACGCATACACACACGCACACACACACGCGCACACACACACACACACACACACACACACACACACACACACACACACACACACACACACACACACACGCCCGCACATACACACACACACACTAATTATACCTTTTAATAAAATTATGTGAATGATATTAAAAACAGACACACCTACTAAAAGATATGTCAAAATTCAAGGCACAAAGTAAAATAATTGTCATTAGTAATCGTATTTTAATTCCATCTTTTATCAACTTTCAATATTTGCATTTGATTTTTATAGACTGAAAAACTTAAACTTTGATCTTGTAAGAACTATTACTAATTTTCTATTTCTGCTTAACTTTCTGGTCATTTTTGTTTCAAAAATATAAGTAAATATTTATTGAATGATTTGCGCTACTGTGCACAATCATATTTGTAACATACTCTCATCTCAATGTATGTCCACAACCAAACAAACAAGCCAAACCGAACTGAACAAAAAGTGTTTCCATCTCTATGTCACATCCTGTGAGTCACCAAGGATTCCACTAATTGATTGATGGACGTTGCTTTCCTCCGATGCTTGCATAATTGAAATGCATCTTTGGGACAGCCGCCAACAGCACTCCTGGCCTTGCTGTAAATCTGTGTTTCAACCATCGCATCACGAGCCGTCCATAATGCAATGCACACTTGCATGGCTAATAACTCCGGCAACTGCTGCCGACTTCAAAAGATAGATGAGCTGGTTTTGTTTTTACAGAGTTGTTCGGGGTTTATGAATAGTTTATATGTAGGGTGTAATGATGTTTGCAAGTGCATATGGCTAGTTACATTCATTGTTTAATTATTAATCAAAGGAAAAGAGGCTAAATTTATTCCCAGAACATATGGCCAATAGGTTAGGCTACTAGGCACACAAACTGTACGAATATACGAGCCACATCACACATCAATTGGCCTCAGTGTTGGATGTTTATGTGTAGAAAACTGTTTTATACATGCATCTACACTTAGACAATGCCGACATCGTAAACATTAAAACATTTGGTGACCTGGGGTCATTTGTTTTAAATATTTTCTGTTGAGTAAAAATTGATATTGAGTGTATATTTAACTGTCTGGGAGAGTAAATAGCCTCTATAAAAAATAAGGAATGGCATTTTCTAAATTAAATATGATTGTTGTAAAAAAAATGGGATCACAAAAGGCACTACGTCACCAGTTAAATATAATTGTCTGCGTTGTCTACCAGTCTACATAATGTCTGATCATTTTCATGATGTAGACTACGTAATTGTTTGCGTGTAGACAATGTTCTTCCTATATTAAGTACATTACGTACCCAACACTGATTGGCCTACCCGCTTTAATTTCATTTTATTATATCATAAAAAATAGAAATTACCCTAAATTATCGGCAATTTTTATTATAAATATTCTGTCTGTCTAGTACCTCTATTGAGCTACATATGTTTTTAAAAGTATTATATATTTTTTTATTAAATAACTAACCGCCAGTTGCATCAATATTTAATTGGGAATTAAGCAAGAATTAAATTGAAATCTACCTTTATCTATGTACGTATGAAATGTATTGTGTTGATTTTAATTTATCATTTAATTTCCAATCAAAATGCCAAAGATGAATTAAAAGCAATTATTAATAATAAATGGGGACAAATTAAACGAAATTAGCATACAATAAATTATTCAATTTTTTTTTTTTTTTTTTTTTGGAAAAACAATTTAAATTTACTTTATAATGTTGAAATATAAAATAATATATTTTTTTAATGAGCCTGTTTCACATTTGTCAAAAAGTATTTTAAATGCAATATTTTTCTTATTAATAATAATTTTTTTAATAATTTGTTGTTATTTTCGTAAATAATTAAATATTGGCGCCAAAAATAGTCATGAAAAACAGCCCTCAACTCCTGTCTCCTGTGTCGTAGAAGCACATACATTACGTCATTCACAGCCAATAGAAAAACAGTTTTTCCATCACCCATGTTTACTTTTGTTATTTAGATAAATAAATGTAGGCGATAGTTTGTCACATGTTAATAACAAACTTCTAACTTGACATTTGACGCTGACGTTTTCCATTATAAATAAGTAATAAAGTAATAATGGCTAATGCAAACTACTCAAGCTAACTCCGATAGTTTACCAAAAGTCAATAGCTGGATGGTGGCCGAATTTATATCAGAAAACGATTGTTTTACTGTCGCCGAAATAAGGGGTGTTAAAGAGTTAAGGTAAAATAAAATGTAAAAACCCAACCATAGGCTCTTCGACCTACTGCTTCCAGCTACAATTTTCTTTTCTTTGCATCTTTTGGCTTATTTATAAATTCAATAGTAAGTTTGCTTCTAGCAGCATTTTTGCAAGAAGAAACAATACGATAATGGAAATTACTCGTTTTATATTAAATTTTTTATTATATAACACGAACCAAACTCAAAAATTTGACACTTATTTGACAACTTTGACAATATATTTATCATAACATTTGTAACAAAACACAAAGAATTGACATTATAAAAGGACCAATTGGAGCTGATGAAGATGTATGTGCTGTGACGTCACATTCTGTTTTAGATCACGTGACTTTTTTAAATATGAAAATTAAAAAATTAATTGTAAAATATCTAATAGATATTTGGTGATATTTTCAAATTTAAAGCTATTTAAATAATTATATCTTTTTAAATTTAATACTTAGAAGGCATATAAAAATTCTTGCAACAGCCCTATTTACATTACGTATTATTCTATTGATTTAAGTGACGATAAATGAATTTGTAGCAGTGTGTTTGTGTAATGTTTAAATTATTATTATTTTTTATTAATATTGTATAATTTAAAAAGAGTTTAATGTACACTAGTGGTCAGTAGTTCCAGGATAATTTTTTCATTGATATTTGTAAGATATTTTGATAAGTATTACATGTTAATAAAAATAATAAAGACGAACACTATCATGTATGCCTGAGCGGGATTCAAACACGGAACCTTTGGATTGTGAAGCGACTACGATGCCCTTACCTACATGTTACTTTATTGATTTTATTCGTGTGTTCATTATGTTTTACATTTTTACTCGTGCTATGTTACATATGCTGTTTTGTGCTCCAAAAATACTTCCAACAAATATTTCTATTTCAGTTGTTTTATTTATTGAGCTATGCACCCTCCAAGACAATTTTTTTTTTTTTAGAAACGGATATTTGATACATTTATGATTTCGAGTTTATATTGATCCGGATTAAAAAAAATGTATTTAAATTTGATTATAAATATTTTATTTTAAGATTGCTAATAATGTTTATTGCAATAAATTAATCAGTAATTAATTTCAATTGCCAATGAATATCTGGCAATCAATATTTTCTGGGAATCAATTTTCCTAATCTCATTTTCTGACGATTTATTTTCCTTGCGATCAATTTTCTTCGCTATCAATTTGCTGACTATGGCTATGAATTCTCTATGCCGCAAATATTCCGGCGGTCAAATTACCGGCGATAAATTTTCGTCGCGATCAATTTTCTGCGTTTAATTTCCATGTGATCAATTTTGCAGAAATTTGAAAATGGAACAGTCGTACATACAAACTAACAAGGAATTTCTTAAGAATTACCTACTTGCGCTGTTCCATGTTATATTTTTTCAAAATAGTATATTAAAGAACGTGTTTTATAAGACATGTCTTATAAAATGAGTTCTTTATACTATTTTTTATATTTTGCGCCTTCTACAATAACTTTTACTTACTCAATTTGTGATTATATTTGTAACCATTTGTACATTTTCATGTAAATAATCTTCCCTAAATAAAAAAATAATAATAATAATTTCGACATTATATTATTAAAATGAATTGTCAATTAACGAAAAATAAATTAGGTAAAAATGGGTTAAAGAAACGTCATCTAGTACCAACAGCCAAAAACAAAAAATTGCGTATCGAAATGAAGGTCATTACGATACGCAATTGCGTATCGTGATGACTTCATTATGAACGCAAAATATAAAAAGAAAATTAGGATATTCTATTTAGGCCCGGTTTTTCCATCTGTGGATAAAAAAGAAAAATATCGCATCTTATAACCGACATGTGTATAATTTTGTCAATTTACGTTCTAATGTTCATGCGATATTTTAATTTTATCTGGCAGTTAAATTAATTGACACTTTATACAGAGATGGAATTTTATAATTTAGGGCCTGTATTTTCACTTGCGAATAAAGGTTTAGATAAATGTATCCTTCGGATAAATATTTGGATAAATATTTTTGCCTTTTCACTTGCAAATAAATTTATTCGAAAGAATAACATCTGTTATTCGCGGAATAAATTATTCGGTACTTATGGGTAGCGAAAAACCTGTTTATTCGTAAGTTGATTACATTTCCACATAGTGCAGATTTGTAACAAAATGTCGATCACACACCATCAGACAGCGACATAACCACATACATGAAGGAACTTTTTGACAGATTGTGATCATGAAATCAAAGTGTTTTCAATTTATTATTACATATTGGCCAAAATCCATCCTTCTCTACTGACACAAATTCACTCCGCAAGGCTACCAATTCGCGAACGTTAAAGTTATTCGTTAGGTAGCTATTTGCTTCTGTCAAATGTGTGAAAGGACGCAATGGAATTATTCGTTGGATAAATACATAGAATAAATTTATTTATCGAATTCTTATTCGAAACTTTATTTCGAAATGAAAATACCGGGACTTAATGGCATAATAATAATAATTTTATCTAATTCAAGACTTGACAAACAATTTCTACAAAATATAAATGGTTAAATAAAAATAAATAAATAAATAAATATATGGTAAGATTAGACGTGTACCTACTTTTATTTTAATTTTAATGTAATAAAATGAAAAAAAAAATATTTCTTAAAAAACAATGTCTAACATCGGTACTTTCCTTGTCTTTCTCTATTCTTTTTACCTTGAGTCGTACGTTGTTAAAAGTTTAAAGAACTCAATTTGCCAAACGATCTGTACTTTAAAAGAAAATCTGGTTTTTATAAAATCGGAGCGATGCCTCGTTACCTTTAATAGGATGTACAAAACTATGTATTTTGTTCAAAACATCTTTAAATAAATAAATTGTTGATAATTTTTTGATACTGTTAAAAATAAATCAATACTTGCAATTTCTTTGAAAGCATGTCATATTAAATTCTCCTTATTCTTTACCAACAACTCAATATATTTGGAGAAATAACAATATACATTTCGTACATATTTCCTCTGTATCAACACGGAAGTTTACACAAAGAAAGCGGAAAAGTTTTTATTGGATTGGTCTAGACTGGAGATGGAGACTATCAGTGCTGAGTACTGGAAGAAGCAGAGGAAAGCTCAAAGCTCGTTGCTGCAAGCTCGGGAGTTGAAACTACAGTTTTCTTGCAAACATAATGCAGCTCACACCGCCTCAGAATTGAGAGTGATTGCTATAATTCGATTATCAATTAAGTCTCTCGGTGATAAAATTTATATTTTTTCTTTCAAGAATTTTTCTATTGAACTCAATTGATTTAAATATTTTCCAATTTGTGACAAGGCGAGGGTAAGCGCAGTAACAGATAAATAACTTTTTATAAACTCTTCTAAATTATAGTTTCAATATTCATATTTTAACTCTGTTTATCTATTTAAGTAAAAATTCAGTTTAGAAATTCATATCGTATTATGACAGTCAAGACATTTATTTGTTGATCTTAAATCTGGAAATTATTATGTATACGTGCCCTAGCCTATGCACCCCATACCCCTAAGATAATCCAGTCCTGATGATAGCGTTATGTTTTTTAAAGTGAGTTGAATTTAGATACTCGAGAGAGTAACATATGTAATAGTCGGTTTAGAGACTCGTGAGAGTTAACATGTAAGAGTTTGAGTTTTGGGGCGACGCTCGCCCGCTGTGTTACGGAATGTAACAATTTAGTACTTGCTTAGTTGTGTATGTTAGGCTTAGTGTTAATTAATAATTATGTAAAAAATGGTTTAGTTATTAAATCCCAAGTTGTGTCCATGTCCGTAGTGTTCATCAGTGTAAAGTGTAAAAGTGTACGCGTGTTTCTTCCTTATCACCATCAGTAAGTGAAAAGTGTATCATCGTTGGCAGTTATCAGTATTAGTATCATCATCATCTTCTTCAGCACCGCACCCCTCCCCCCCTCGTGTTACAAATTCAAAAAAATCTGGTGTGGCCAACACAATACCTACCTCCCGCCATTTACAGCCCGAGTAACAAAAAAGATTAAGTTAATACTTATTTTTAGATTAGCGAATTTTACTCTAATTTTGACAGTTTATTTCTTAAAATATAGTCTAATCTAATCCCAGTAACTATCTTTTTTTAACCCCTCAGCAGGATTAAATCCCAATTACACAGTAGGTTCACATTCACACACATCCATACCGTAGTGGGATTCGAACCCAAAGCCCCGAGCGCACTCATGATTTATGAGGCGTTGCTCTAAACAATGAGCCTCCGGAGATATAATAAAATGAAGATTAAAGTTTAAATACTGGGATAGAATAGAAATCATTAATTCAAAAATGAGGATAGCTTAAACATTTTTGTGAATCGTTAATTTTTATTAATCTAATTACATACCTACATATATATTTACTTATGCTGGAAACTGTATTGAATACCTTTTCTATTGTTCTATTTACTTTTTTCTTTTAAAACGTTACTAATATTATTTTGAAATGATTAGTTCATTGATAGTGAAATTTATCTGTCAGTTACATATATTGAATAACTGCGTTTTGTTTGTTTAAAGCGTAGGCTCTGGGATTTAAATTATAGATAATTTTATAAATTTATCCATAAAATATATAGAAAAAGTATTAATGCAAATCTATAGAACATTTAATAATCTTTAATTTTTATAATAACATTAATCTCGAAAAAATAACATTTAAAGGTATTTTTCGAAGAAAAACTATTTTGAGCTTGTAGTAAAGTGCCATTTCCGGTTATCCGATTTTCATCTAATCTAATGGACTCTTTCCATTACAGAAAAAGTTCGAAATACAAGGTCTCAATTTTTTTTTAATAATAGTATTTGAGTTAGAGTGGAGGGTCCACACACACATACACGCAGACATCATCGTGAAAATGTTAAAATTGAATTCAAGGGACTTGAAAACGTGGTCAATTATCAAAATCTAGATATGCGATTTTTAGCATGATCCTTATACTTCCCTTACCAAGGATAGCGGGAGGTAATATACAAATTAAAAAATCTTTACAAAACTATCAGCAAAAGATATTGAATATTATACAGTTTTCATTTTCAAATTCTAAAATGATATACATCTTTGGCGATCTTTGCTTCTGGAGCAACACTGCATCTATCTTGGCTTATAAGTTTTCAGCAGATTTTTCAGGCGATTCACCTAAATTATTAGTTTTAATTTTTTTTCTAAGTTTCCTTCATATCTATTATCAATTTGTTTCTCCGGTTTTAAATTTGATCACTTATCAAATCATAGTTCAAAACTAATAAACCAAATTTGAAAGAAATACACCTGTTGTGTGAAGAGTGAAGATGCAGAATGTATTATTTATTTAATTAAGTGGCGATCGATTTCGGACGGTAGTCCTTCATCAGGCCGACGCTTCAAAATAGCGAAAATATATATAGTAGAAAGTCTTTGAAGGACAAAAACATCTTATGTTCATGCCGAGAATTTAATGAAAATGAAAAGATTATATTGATAAACGAAGAATTGTAAAAAACTTGTTGATGCCGAAAATTTAATGAAAATGAAAAGAGTACAATTCTTCGTTTATCAATGTAATATTATGAAGAGGTGTAAATGACAAGTGTAGAATGAACTATATGAGTTCTAGCGAAATTATTAATTTACCTATTGTCCAAATGGATCGATGTAAGTAGGGAGTGAAATTGCATTGACTAGAATCGAAGTTATCTGTGTTAGCTGCTGATTGTCGCGTTCATAATTCACGAGCTAATTGCTGTTGACATCCTCGCGTGTCACACAATTTGGACTAATGGCATTGTTGGATATTTTGTATTACTAAATTACCAACTTTTCAGTTAGTCTTATAATTACTCAGTTCCATGAACCAAAAATTATATAAAGCGTGTTCTCTGTTAAAAATAGTGTCATTAAAATTAGCAAATATAGTAATTTGATTTTTTTTTGTAAACATAAGGAGTAATTTAATATAGTCGCCGTCAAATAAGTATGCACTTTTCCCTTCTCCGAACTCTGTCCCTCGCCATGCGGTGTTTCCGATTCTTCATAACGTAGCATTTCAACATAGCCACTGAATTGGCAATAGTGTTGAAATCTCTAGTCCATACTCATCTGACGGCAACTATAGTATAGTTGGAGCAAGGAATCTATGAAAGTCATTATAGAATGGGCCAAGTGCCCGTGAGAAAGTTTTATGGGACTTGTGGTAAGGTTTACTAGAGACAGGTAGAATTTCTATCCTGGACCGTATCGGAAATTTACGTTCAAGACATTTCCTAATTATATGCTTTTAAATCTGTATTAAAATAATAATAAGTTTTAAATGTTATTCTTCTAACTTGGGTTGTAGAACGGGAACCATTTTGTAGAGTTATTAAATTGAGAAAAGGCCTTTAGGTTCCAATTTTTTTATTTATAAATTAACTAATTTGGACGTTTCGGGCGAATATCCGCCCATCATCAGCAACATGTTGGCATTAATTTTTTTTTCTTTTGCTGCTGTGCTACCGCACTGTTGCTTGTTAGTGGGTAAAGATGCCCATATATATAAAATATTTATTTTAATTAGCGTTCCGCATTTATATTGTACAACTTAATGTCAAACATTTAATGCCATTGTAATATGTTGCTGATGATGGGCGGATATTCGCCCGAAACGTCCAAATTAGTTAATTTATAAATAAAGAAATTGGAACCTGAAAAGCTTTTCTCAATTTAGAAATTCTTCTAACATCAATTTGTAAATAGAAAAGACATGAAAATATTATGATTGTTCCTAATTATGTACTTTTAAATCTGTATTCAAATAGCAATGCGTTTGAAATATCCTTCCTCTAACTGCAATTTGTAAATTGAGAAGAGATTAAAATATTATAGATATATTTTTTTCTAAATCTGACTGCACTGTTCTATGTACTCTGAATTTATTATAACGTGTTATTTTTTGTTATATGTAAATAATTTTTAATCCAAGAAGATTTTACCTCAAAGAAATTGCAACAAAGTTTTTTTTACGGAATCCTGTTCGGAAAATGTGCTGAACAACATTCAAAGGTTCCATGGGAACTTCTCGCAAATTTGTAAAATTGGCGGCATTTTAATGTTTTTGGCCGTTTTCTCGAAAAAAAATTTAAGAATACCAAATTAAAGCTCAACTTTTTATACAAAAAAAAGATTCTTACACTTCTTACCTATAAGATGAACTATCAAGGAGTTAGGTTAAAAATTATTTTACCAAAATAACAATTTATGAAAGAAATTTAAATTACGCGATAAATATTAACTATTAACATACCTAGGATTGTTATGCACATCATAACTGCCGCAGGTGTAAGTTTGAAATCCGAGCTCGTAGAGCGAGGATTTTAAGACATCTAAGACTTGTTATGATTAATAACATCCGTGCTTTGTTCAATAGTTTATCGGTTTCAGAAAATTAAGACATTATTGATAAATATCATATTTCGATATTCTCTCATTAATGCTACTTTCAGATTGCTATGGTTAACAGAATAATTATTTTGACATATGTCAATAGAACGATAGGTTAACGTTATCTGTATGTATTAATGAAGAGCATTATATTTTCATTTTCTCATTTACTATTCTAATTCTGTTAAAGATAGAAGAACACGGTTTGAAAGTTTGGATTTAGTATGAATTACTTTCATGTAACTTATATTATACGATTTTTGGTGATGCCACTTCAACACGTATTAAATACATAATATTGGTTATCCCTAATTGTATAAAAATTTTGGATGGAAAAATGCGAAGTGAGCCGAACCGCTCATCGGCAAAAATCGTATAATACTAAGTGGGAATGCGTGATTTTATGTATGTATGTATGTATGAAAGAATATTTCATGCTGAATGCAAAATTTCAAACCGCGTTATCGTATCTTTAACAGAATCAGAGTAGTGAATAAAAAAAAATTGTAGAAAAGCATTGACAAAAATTATTTAAAAATCATTGATAATTTCCTTCTTTCGATGACACGATGAATTCAAACTATTATAAACATTAAAACCTGTTAGACTAAGTATTAAATATGTAATATTGTATATTTTTTGAGTAATTTAAATTTCTTTCCTAAGTTGTTATTTTGGTTAAATATTTTTAAACCTAACTCTTTGACAGTTCATCCTATGTAAAAGTATAAGAATTCTTATCAATTTGCGGGAGGCTCCTATTGTCCGATTTCCGGAAACTTTTGATATGTTGTTCAGCGCATTTTTCTGAACAGGATTCCGTTTAAAAAGCTTTTGTTCCAATTTCTTTGGGGTGGAGGATCTTTTTCAGAAGATTTCTTGGACTATAAAAACAAATTATTGTTCCATTTTAAACTTCAACAGTACAACAACAGGCCACCTATTCAACTTTTATAGATCTAACTACTCGTACTTGTTTAAAAATATAAACAATTGTTATTTTTGTCCGTCACTGTCAAAATTCTCCGTGCATATTATCACATTACATTTTCTATTTAATCATAATAATCAAATGAAAAATATATAAAAAGGTAAAATATACACTCCATTTACGAACATATTTCTTTGTATTGTATAATAAAAGTTGTTTTAGGATATACTACCATCATTTTAGTCATTTTGAAACATTGAAAATCTAATTCCTATTGAACTGGTGTTAGCAAAATCTGTGAAAAATGGTACCCGTATTTATAACAATTCTTATGGTTGTATTAATAAGTTTTTACTACAAATTTATAGATGATCCTATGAATGAGTTATGATCTAATAATAAAATATAGAAACTGTACCTACAAGATCAGAATACTACACTTTTTATATAAAATGTATTTGCAAAAGTCAAATCAACTGTAACAATATCTATGATAGAAATTAAAAAAAATATGAGTAATTTTGAAGGTGTTTTATTTATTTGTAACTTCGAGTACGATACTAAAATAAACATATCATCACGGCATATTATCCATTGCTGGGTAAGGCAATCTGCTTTATACACAGAAATCGGTAATGATAAATGTATTTGTACCGTGCGGACGTTTACCAGACGTCACCTCACAAGCACTTATTGCTGGCATGGAAAATGCACCAAACGGGTCACTTTTGTGCCATTTAGAATTAGAAAAAATAATATTTGGTGTAGGGATCGAACCCAGGTCACCAGATACGCGACCAAACACTCATGCACACGGATTACAATACTACTTGCACTTATGAAATAAAACGAAGTCGCGGGCCCGCTATACTCAGTGGCGTCAGATGCGCGCACGCTACAACAATTTAACTCAAGGCAGCGCAACAGAGAATTAATCTTGTTCAAAAATTGTTTCATTAAGGACTCCGAAGATGTTTGAATAAAGGCCGTGGCGCACTTGAGCGAAGCGCAGCTCGGTGAAGCGAAGGGCGGCGAAGAGTCATTTTTAGAACAAACGCGCATGTGCGAGCAGTTTTCAACGAGAAACGGCCGCGTTTGCTTCAAAAGATGGGCAGCTCGGAGGAAACGCAACAACGCAGGCACTATCTATACGAGACAAATTTATAAATTATTTTGTTTCATCCGTAGGTTCAGTGCAGTGGCAAAATGCCATGGTACAGAGAGGCCAAAAAAATATTTAATTTTTTTGATATATTCTACTACATTTTGTAACCAAGTAGTTAATCTCCTTTTTTGTTGAGTCTGCAATACTATTTTGTGCAATAGAAATCGTTTAATATGTGAGGAATTTTCTGAACTAGTTTTATAAACTGTTTCCACTTTTAAATCAAATTTATATTTTGTACATTCATTTCTTTACATTTTGAAACCAAAATAACTAATTTTTCACATTTTACCATAATCTATACGTATTGTTTTGCTATGATGTGTGAAAGGTGTGAAATTTAGTTTTACATCGGCTATTTCCGATGGGTCTGAGGCATATTCATTCTGATTTAGGTAGCTGCGCTATCGCACACTTCAAATAAGCGAAGAGAAGTGCAGAGAAGAGCAGAGAAAAATATTCTCCTCGAAGTATTCCGGCAAGTCGCTTCGCTCCATTGCTCTTCGCTGCTCCAAAGTGCGCGTATACACATAATAATATATTGAATGAAAAACGGCTCTTTACCGCGCTTCGCCTCGCCCAAGTGCGCGACGGCCTTAAGGCTTCTTTACGCTGAAGACATTAAAGGCCAACGCGCACTTGAGCGACCGAAGCGAAGCGAGGCAAAGAGAAGTTTTTTCATTCAATGTATTATTATGTGTATACGCTCACTTTGGAGCGGCGAAGAGCAGAGCAGCGAGGCGACTATACACATAAGAATACATTGAAAGAAAAAACTTCTCTTCGCTGCGCTTCGCTTCGCGTCGTCAAGTGCGTGTCGGCCTTTAAAGTTTAAAGAATTATTAAGTCCAATTACGTTATAATTTATAATATAAAAAGTATTAAACAAATTATCTGCTTCCAATAAAGAACGTAAATTACAAATACCCCATCGTTTCAGTCCAATCTACTTTAACACAAATTGATCTCAGTCCAATCAAACTACTGCAATCCAATTTAAACCATTCACGATCATTAATATCTATTCATTTATCTCAAGAAATCCCTCCAGATGCATTTCCTCTATCAGTAAAAACTCTCTGGGGTAATCAATACTCCTCTGGATTTTTTCCTTTCCGTGTCTTTCGCCACCTCAGTTTGATGTGGTCACAAAAACGGTATCTGGGAGTAAAAAAGTCGGAAGCAAAAGGAGGAACAAAACACACACGGCTTGTAAGTAACCGGAGGTGAGTTTTTCACTCTGAGTTAGTCCAGTGTGAAGTTCAGCAGTCAGGCTTGCCAACTGGGTGATTCTGTGAGCGTCCACCACAATTCCCTACATTTTTTAACTAGTAATCTGAGTGTTTTTGTGCACTGACACTAATGGTGAGGTGGTTAATGTGGTGTAGGGTGTCTCTCTCTACCGGAGAATTTGCAGAGCTTTTACAGTTTGCAGTAGTTCCGGTCTAGTTATTTTAGAGAAGGAATATAATGTATTATTTCTTTTGTTGTCTTTTTTTATACAAACAATAATTTAAGCTCTGGTTGAGCCATATGATATTTAAAATAGTTGCATCCTCTTCTGTTAAGGTGCATTCACAAATGAAATTAGGTTTATGGTTTTTGTTTAGGTTTAAGGAAGTCATTCATAAATGTAAGTTTACATTATCTGAAAATTAGTTTTGATATGTACAGAAATCTATGTAAATGCTTAAAAAACAAGATTAAAATATCGGTAGAGCAGTACTCAACAAGACACCTGTGCGCCGTGAAATTATCATTCGCTTGGCATTATTGGTTATAATTCAGCAATTAAGTTATGACAGTCTCCATTTTCTTCTCGCATTTGTTTAAAAAGCCGAATCCACCAAGTAGATACTAAATAAAGATGGGTGTATATATCTATATCATTTCAGACTCGTTCTGATTGGTGAAGTTTGTGACGTCAAACTAAATCATACACCGAAAATTTGGACCTTACAATAGCCGTGTTCCTTTGGGCTGTGATTGTGATTTTGTGAATCCTGATTGGTCTAATCGTGATCATTTTGAATCATGATCTAAAAATTATATCAAGAAAACAATAAAACACCATCTAGCGTCAAATGCTTAGACGTCAAATGTTATAAGCAATTAAATGCAAACTAACCTATTTTATTTTATAAATAATCTACTGTCATTACATTCTTTTGTAGGAAAATCACATTTCCCATGATGCTACAAACCCTACATTCATAAATTTCTACGCTCGAAAAGCCATTTTTAAATTTGCTCTGAACTGAATCCGTGTGAATCACTCAAAATGGTTGATTCAGAAAGGAAAGGGGAAGGTTGTCTAGTGATCACAAAATGAGAAAGTGGGGCTACGAATAGGAATCGTAAAAACATTATTCTTCTTAATCATGATTACTTTTATCATTTAGATTACAAATCACAGCTCGAAGGAACACGGCTAATGTTTAGCTTTATGATTTAGATATAGAGACCCTAAATTCTGAAGTCTGAATGGAGTCATTACATAATATGCGGCCAAAGTCTTTAAATCTAAAGTATAAACCATAAATCTAAACCTAATTTTCATTTGTGAATGCACCTTTATTATTAATAATTATAATTAAAGTGTGTTTGTACATAACATATAGAAAATTTTGTCCTCTACAAAATAATTCATAAATCTTTTTCCCTAATACCTACTGTTGAAGAGATATTTGCAGAAAACGATTTTTTGCACTATTTTTCAAGATGATGCGTAATCGGCAGTGCATCAAGGTTAAAAATTTGAATGGAGAAATGGGAAATAATCGGACACGCAGTCTAATGTAAATAATTTATTTCCTGGCCTACGTTTCGACTGTTACTACAGTCTTCCTCAGGGCTCTAAAATGTATACATGGAAATATTTCATTTCAGTTCCATATGTCAAATATACCTGGTGGATGATATTGTTTACATACTTACTTCCCCCACACCCACATAACATCATGGACAATATCATCCACCAGGTATATTTGACATATGGAACTGAAATGAAATATGTGCCAATCAGCTTTGTATACAGATATCGGTAATGATGAAATATTTGCACAGTGCGGGCGCTTACCAGGCGTCACCTCACGGGCACTCATTGCTGGCGAGGAGAGCGCATCACAGGGTTCAATTTTGTGCCATTTAAAATTCGAAATATTTGGCGTCGGTCGGGATATAATAATGAATAATAAATAATAATATAATATAATTGTGAATATATTTAATTATTCTATACACTTCATTCTTTCAAACTAATAAAGCAATATTACTGAAAACATAATACAATGTGAAATATCATATTTGAAAGTAGACATATACTCTTAAGATGCCAATTACTATATCGCTTACTCTATTCCTGTTAAAATTTTCTAAATATAATTTCGTTTAAGACAAAATTTTCATTTAACATCTTACTGAAAGGAATACGTAATACGTGTACGGATTAGCGTATCTTTCAAATCGTTCAAATTAGTCTAGAATAAAAAGTAATAAATAGTTATTTGTATCACTAGGCCATAAACTAAACATTTATGAGAACGAGTTTATTTTGACAGGCCGAGCTGAAAGCGAGGCCTGCAAATACCAGATCTCGCAAAACAGTTTCTGGGCGTGTGCTACACAAGATTTTTTGTACCGACTTCTCCATAAATTCTTCGTATATTTCTCTACACTTTATCTGTTACACAATCTAAGAAATGAACATATGTATATTATTATCGGTTTTGCATTGCAAGTTTAATTATAACTACTTATATTTGAGCTTAAAATGCGTAATTATTTTATATCTATTGAAAATATAACGTACAAACATTAGTTATATATATATATATATATATATATATATATATATATATATATATATATATATATATATATATATATATATAACTTTTGTAGGATTTCAGTGAAAGGGCATGAAAATAGAGCTCGTTCTTGATTATTTCATCTAGCTTTCGGATTTATTTAATCCTTCATCAGGATGCTGTAAAATTATACATCAATGTAACAAAATAGTAGTTAACATTTAAGTATGCAAACTTACAATAATGTGAAGTTTAGTTATAACATAGCTTCATTGAAAAATATAAAAATATATAGGTGTTTGGTACAATTTTGGTCTGCTGGAAACACAAGTTGTACTGCGGAGTTCTTCTCTCAACAGGTAGGGGGTTGCAGATGTTACTGTGGTGGGAGAATGGCGCTGAATTCAAAACTAAGAAGTTGGAAATAGCAAATAGATGTCACGATCAAGAACTTGTTTGAGTATTATTATTTTGTTGTTGAGTATTATTTGTATTTTTGTTTTTTATTATATCAAATAGGTTTGTGTATATAGCGCTCAAGCCATCTATGTCTGTTTTTTTATTAATTGTGTGGGGTGTATTATATATATATGATACATTTCTAAAAACGTTCGTTTTTGATAATTTGTTTCTGTATCTAAAATTTTGATATTTTTATAGTCCATTGTGTGTTTTTCATTAGTGACATGTAATGAAAGTGCTGATGCATGGGGTTTAATTTTAGTGTCACTTTTGTGTGATGTTATTCTACTGGACAATTGGCGTGATGTTTTGATGATTTTACAGCATCCTGATGAAGGATTAAATAAATCCGAAAGCTAGATGAAATAATCAAGAACGAGCTCTACTTTCATGCCCTTTCACTGAAATCCTACAAAAGTTATAATTATAATTAAAACAGTGACGAATTCTCAACACGTATATATATATATATATATATATATATATATATATATATATATATATATATATATATATATATTATATACTTCGCATATTTTTAATGACATGGCGGAAACTCAATTGTTTCACGTGAAGTTAGTTGTAGTTACAAAACAAACTAGTCCTAAAGTTGGAACTTATAATTAATCTATACGAGATGTCAGTAATGATAGCATATTATTATTTTTATGACAAAATTTACAACAATTAAAGATTTAGCCCTAAAATTTGTAAACATTTTGCTAATTCTTATGTTCAAAATAATCTTAAATTGGTATATCACCAGAACAGTAATTCCAACTCCTTTTGCCGGCCTAGGTCAGCAACAGCGCGTTTCTGGACGATTTTGAGTTCTGTAATACTAGTCAAAATGGACGGAGGTACGAAAAAATATTTTGTCAGCTGTAACTCATCTAACCTTTGCCCAGGCTTCAACCTACCACATTTACAATATAACACCACAGTATTCCAGATCCGTATAGTGTTTCATTACTTTTAAAATGACCCAGACCTAAGTTCACTTTAGTGAGCAAAAAACGACAATGGCCTGTATTAAGCATCCAAACATTGGCTGCTGCTTGTGTAATTGATATAGGTTATTCCACAGCAATAGTGGTGTGAGAAGGGCACAGCTCCACAGGGCGCAGGGTGTGCCCTTGTTTGTTTAGGCTATTTGAGTTAGGCGACCTTAAAAAGCATAAACGAACTCGTGTTTACTTACAATCGACATGGGGCGACCACAAAGATTCAGGTTTCCTCTTCTATTTACAGAGGGAGAAATGTTTAAACTTATTGATTAGAGAATTAGTTTTTTGGTTAGTTGGGTTTGCTTTAGATTTTGTTTGATCTTTACATTTTACTCAATTATCATTCGTAATATAGTATTAGCCACAGCCAGAGCTGGGCAAATTACTTTTAAAATTAACTAGTTACAGTTACAGTTACCTAAAAAAAAGTTCCAGTTACTTTGGTGAAAGAACCAAGTTATTTACTAGTTACTCATTAAAAGTAACTTAGTTACCTTGAGTTACTTTCTAACTACTTTTAATGGAGTGAAGTGTAGACTTACACTGTTGACTTAGATATTCTGTAGTATACATATCAGGGAGTTTTTGCACTAACTACGTTAACCTAAATTTTAACGTTATTGCTTGGCAACACCCAATCAGATTATTATTGTTAATGTTAACGGTCCTACATTATAATATAATATAAAAATTAAAAATGACATTTTATTTTGTGAGAAGGGAGTTTGCAGAAATAAGACGAATTCTACCACCAACATATATGAGATGTTCACAGCCTTTGTAAATAATTATTTATTTTCAAAAATTATAAATATAAACAAAGCAAAACGTCTTTACTGCACCACGTATGTCGTATGACGGGAACTTTGTTTTCCTACGTACACGAACATTTTGTGTACGCTGATGCTGCCACCTACATTTAAGTTTTTTCGCGGATAAATACAGCTTAGAAAATGAAGGGGTACCCCTTGCGATTTTTTCAGTTTTCAGACTTTTCGCGCATAGATGTTACTTTAAGGTAGCATCTATGCACCCCTAAAAAAAATTTAATTGTGGATAGATGCTACTTTCAGGGATAAACGCTCAACCCAATCGAAGTACATGTATGATTCACTAACGTTAGAGGATATCTGTCAGCTGCATTTTAACAGTCAAATCGTATGTGATTAGAATTGAATTATGCCCAAAAAAAAAAAACATTTTGCAGAATCAGGAAGTAACGTATTTTCTTTCCTTAATGAAGGAATTGAAAATTCTAGGTCTTATGTACAGAAAAAAGCTTAGAATACTTCATATTCTCAATAGCTAACGAGACAATATAGTAAAACGGCAATCTTTTTCTCAAAACTTACAATTTTAGAAGGGTCGCTTAAAAAATTATATTTTGGTTTCAATTTAGTATTTAGTACCTCGCAACTATAATTAAAAGTACTTTTAGAGACTCTAAAATTTTCTATCCAATCTGAATTTGTAGATTCAAAACTTCGTGTTTTATTTTTCATTTGTAACCTTTTATTTTAAAAATATGTGCGTTATGTCATTACTTGTTCTTGTTCCATTTTCGATTATATTCGTCCGCAAAAATCAAGTAAACATAACCAAACAAATTGACATTTCGCAAACGCCTTTGATCGGGTTCACTCGACCCGCTGTTACATTGAAATTCGACTGGGTCGAATTTCAACCGGGTTGAAACTATCGGGATAAACTTAGTAACATATACAATTAAAATTTCTGTACCTTGAGGTATACCAGAGACATTCAAACTAGGGCTATGTTTGCTGGGATAGCAAAGTATACAAAAATAGAGACAAAGAAGAGTTGGTTTCACAAATTTAGTAGAATAGTAGGTTCTTCAATAAATACAATCTTTTTCTTAAGTTGAATCTGTCGATTAATAACTTAATTCAAAATTTAAGCAAAAGCATTGAAATTATGTGACTTTGCACACGAAACTCCAACACTAGGTTCGCTGCTCTATTTTATTTTATTTTATGTAAGTTTCAGGTGCAATATTTCTTGAAAAGACGAAGTAAACGACTAATTCTGGTTCTTCAATTGAGCTAAGATTACGTGTAATTAGTTCTTTCCATCAATATTAAGATAATTCATCTAGATCCACACTTATCCACATATACATACACGCAAACAGATAACATCGTGAAATGTTATAATTGGATCCTAGGGACCTTAAAACGTGCTAATGTACTAAATTTTATTCATTAACTTCTCTCATCGGTGGTGGCGCGATGTAAAAATATGACATTAGTAAAGTTTTGCGCAAAGTAATAAAAACATCAAGAATCACAAAAGTGGAATCTGAAATTAGTAAATTAGTAAAACTTCATGACAAATGCAAGACACGTAGATAAATTAATTAAATCATTTATGAAACAAAGCATACAGCGCAAAAAACCGAAACTTCCTCGGTGTTCGTTTAATTCTAACAGACTTCGGTGGTACGAAATAATCTTGAAGCTAATTTAATTGAGACGCAAGTTTTATTCGTTTAAATATTCTGTATCAAACTTTTTAGTTATGCAAATTTCGCATTACTGAAGCAAGAAAATTAACCAGCGGAATGAGAAGAAGACTTTGCTTTCCTGCTCCATGTTTCATATCCGAGGATTCCTTAAATATTAACATTGCCAACTAAACGAGGAAGCCTGTGTCTGACTGTCGTTACAATACCACTGCGTATTATTTCAATGTAGTTCTGTAATAAAAATAATAAAATGCTTATGAATTACTATTTAATTCATTGTAAAACATGAATTGTTTTATGTTCGTAATGCACAAGAATTTTATGCAAGACTTGTTCGTCTGGTGATTATCATTAATGTATGAAATGTATATTTAATCTTTGTTGTTATAATAAAGTTCACTGATTAATATTAATTTAATTAAAAGTATGATACGTTAATTCATCTGAAGTTCATTTCTGGTTAACTATCTGGCAACTAAATCGCCTAGTTTCAAACCTGACAAATCCACTTAGGTCAAATTTTGGGAAATCGCAAAAAACTGTTTTGATATGTTTCATATAAATAATTATATAAAAACATCAATACACATATAATTATGATGATAAAGAACCAAAAACTACTTTTTCCGACGACCACAACGAAAAGTACATAAATTCACAGGCTAAACTATAACTGAAAGTTGGTCATTGCATATCACTTGCAATACTGTGTGATATGAAAGCTCGTTAGCCAATCAGATGCGTTCGCAACTGTGTGATATGATTTTATCACACGCTGTGATAACTGAGCGAACTAACCTAAAAATTTGTATTTAAAAGTTTGACAGTTGCAGATAATTTGTTGAATTTACACGGATTAAGAAGATTGGACTCTGATTTATCAGACTTTAACATAATTTTTCTAATTATAATTCTGATAGCAATGATGTTAACATAATCTGTTTTAATATGTATATACAGTTATGTCAATTCAACAAATTATGGTCGTCGGAAAAGTATCGTGTACAACACGTGCTGAAAGGGTATTTCATATTCGTGCGATTAAACCACTCGCCTTCGGCTCGTGGCTCAAACTTCACACTCGTGTGAAATATCCAACTTTCAACACTAGTTATACAATATACTATGTTAAATAAGATAAACTAATTAGTAATGCCAGAATTTATATTTTGTCGAGTTTGGATTTTTCTGATTCTATAATTGATTTTATTGTACTTACTTCCTAAACTTCTTTTATTTTGGATTTATAAGAAAAACTTAGGGGTATATTCTTTATATTTCAAAAATATGTTAAATTACACTATTAAAAATTTAAGAGAATTCAAGAATTATGTCTGGGATCTCATCACCTGTTTCCCACAAATTGATACTGCATACAGAATCTTCTATAAATATAGAAGCGTCTTCTGCAAGATCATTGTATTATTCTTTGTTTTTCCTATAAAACATCTGTTAATAAAACGTGAACACTATTTCCTTATTAAATTACTGCAAAGGAACCTTTAACATTATTGAACAAAATGAATCTATACTCAGTGGGGACAGGTGATTCCCAATATTGCAACATGATTGTCAAATCGGGCTTATAAGATCGTAGTATTGTTTTTATTTAACCCTAGTTTACTGACTTTGAATATACATTAAATTAACGAGTTTAATTATTTTATAGTGAAAGTGATTACATTATACTATTTATGAAATATTATTAGATTGTCTCTTTTGGATCTTCTTAAACCATATTATGTCTAGTCCATTCTCATCTAATAATAGAGACTCTTTAGTTCTTCTTTCCCTGCTAGATAATCTCAAATGTTCTAAGGTTTCTTCTAATTCTTCGCATAATCGGCACATGCTCTTCTTCTAACAAGTATTTATTATACTACTCTTTATTTCGCAGAATTTTGCAGCTAAGCTATTGCTTTGTTTTAAAAAAATATTTCCACCGCAGAAAAACCATTTCTATCGTAATATTTTTTCTTGTTATAGACATTTTCACTTCTTTTAAGGGTCTTTTCGAATATCGAGATTGATGCGCTACGCACACCTTTGCTAGCTTGCGTTTTTCAACTTTATTTATGAAATTATTAATTTGAAGACTTTCACTGTTCAAAAATTGGATAAAATGCACTTTTTCATCATGAAAAAAATTATTTAATTTTTACCTCCCGCTACCCTTGGTAAGGAAAGTATAGGGATCGTGCTAAAAATCGTATATCGAGATTTTGGTAAATGACCACGTTTAGGTCCCTAGAATCCAATTTTAACATTTTCACGATGATGTCTGTGTACACTGAGAAAAATGAAAGTTTTGAATGAAATAGATTCACTATTTTCAATTTTTCTATTTTGATTCAAAGTAATATATTTTGATTAAAAAAATATAGTTTTGAAATAAATTTTTGAGCAATTTTGTTAAAAAATATTTTTAGTTTTAAATTTATATTTTGTTTCAATATATCAACACTTTGAGTCAAATGCCTTTTTTCATTTGAATTTGCTCATTCAAAACAAAAAAAATTAAATTTTGAATTAAAACTGTATATTTTTTTTAGAAAAATAAAATAGTTTTAATTTAAAACCTATATACATTCATTGAACTTGTGAACATGTTTAGTACAAAATATAAACGTATCCTTACAAAATTTTTCTTACTCAACTCAAAACTAAATGTTTTCCATAAAAACCAATACTTCTGCTTACAAAATTGTTCTTATTTGAGATAAAACCAAACATTTTCAATGAAAATATAAACTTCTTGTTATAAAATAAAACTAAACGTTTTTGGAGAAAACCTAAACTTCTTTTTACAAAATTTTTCGTATTCATTACAAAATTTAACGTTTTACATGAAGATAGACTCAGTTTAAAGAACAGTACAAACGTGGTACAAACACTACATATTTGAACTGCATCATCTGCACAATACACGCTAGGCAGGCAGCAATGCAACATATTCGTAAACAAATCTAATTTTGTTGAATAGTGTAAAAGTGTATAGTTGTATGCAGAATTGATCGGTAAATATAAATTCAAATAATTTATAAATGCATTTATTGAATTTGAAATGATAATAATACCATTTTTGTCCTTTTAGTGGTGTTTTTCGACATGGATGTTAATGAGCTCCTAACCTCGGCATTTTCACAACTAATTCGAATTTTCACTGGTACAGAACATGAAATAGATGAAATTTATTTACTTGAAATGAGTGATGACATGGTTAAGGAAGTAATTCCAAAAATTGGCCCAAGAGCAAAATTTTTAAGAAATTTGAACACGTACGAGTACAAAATATTAGCGAAACCAATGATATTACCCGAAAATTCTGATACTTTGCATGTAAGTGTTTTTATGGTTTTTAATTCGGAACTTATATACTTATATTCAAATTAGTTGCAGGATATTAAAATAATCTCCGACAACGATAGACTTTCCTTAGAATCCGTAGATATAACAACACCGACTGAAAATGATTACAATTCAAGCAGCACATCTGGTTCAATGTATCAAATTCCGACATTGACATGTAATTAAATGTAAATTATTTTTTGTATACCTGTATATATCCTATAAATAAATATAAGCAATTTACATAAAAAAAAATTTTTTTTCTGAGAAAATACCTATAATATTATTAACACTTAAAAGTTTTTCTTCAAAACAATATTGTATTTCATTCAAAATATAGTATGTTCGTTTTAACTTTTACATGAAAATGAACACAGTTTTCATTTAAAAGTATTACAATTCCTATGAATAAATAGTTCATTTATTTGAAAACTTAATTCGTGTTTAATGAACATTAAAGATTTCAGTATAAAACGCTTTGTTTCAATAAACATTTGATTTCAAATATGATGTATTTTGGATAAAGAACCTACTAATTTGCAACCAAACTGTATACGTTTTAGTTAAATAAATAAATTGTTTACATTAAAATATTTTCCGTTTTCGTTGAAGTAGTTTACGGTTTCAACTAAAACTTGGTGTTTAAAACTTTAAATTTCTTTACAGAAAACGGGATTGTTTTCGCCATATAGAAAACGAAAAATATTTTGAATCAATGTTATTCTTTTTGAATCAACACTCTACTTCTCTCAGTGTATATGTGTGTGTGTGTGTGTACGGATCCTCCACTCTAACTCAAATACTATCATTCAGAAAATTTTGAAACCTTGTATTCTGAACTTTTTCTGTAATGGAAAGAGCTCCTTAGATTTTGGTGAAAATCGGATAACCGGAAATGGCAGTTTACTAGAAGCTCAAAATAGTTTTTCTTCGAAAAATACCTTTAAATGTTATTTTTTCGGAGATTAATGTTATTATAAAAATTAAAGATTATTAAATATTCTACAGATTCGCATTAATACTTTTTCTACGTAGTTTATGAATAAAATTATAAAATTATCTATAATTTAAATCCCGGAGTCTACGCTTTAAATAAACAAAACGCAGTTATTATTCAAATGTATGTAACTGACAGACAAATGTCACTATCAAAGAAATAATCATTTCAAAATAATATTAGTAACGTTAGAAAAAAGTAAATAGAACAATAGTAAAGGAATTCAATACAGTTTCCAGCATAAGTAAATCTAATCCTCATTTTTGGATTAGTGAATTCTATTCTATCCCGGTGTTTAAAATTTAATTTTCATTTTATTATAGCTCCGGTAGCTCAATGGTTAGAGCAGCGCCTCATGTCATGAGTGCCCTCGGGGCTCTGGGTTCGAATCCCACTAAGGCATGGATGTGTGTGAATGTGAACCCACTCTGTAATTGGGATGTAATCCTGTTGAGGAGTTTAAATAAAAAGTAGTTACTTGGATTAGATTAGACTATATTTTAAGAAATAAACTGTCAAAATTAGAGTAAAATTCGCTAATCCAAAAATAAGGATTAACTTAGGGCTGTAAATGGCGGGAGGTATTGTGTTGGCCACACCAGATTTTTTTAATATATATTGAGTATAGCAACAAAGTATGGTCTTTTGTCTATCAAATGTATTTAGAAAAAATATTTAATTTTTCGAATTAAATTAGAAAAAAACCAACCAATAAGCATCTATAATCACAGTATCACAGATTTGTCGCATTGAAACGTGGTACTACCATTCGGCAATCTCTTGCAATCAACAAGCTCCGCCCATTATCCTCTCGCAGTATGACAGGTAGGTATACTTACAGTGCGATAGAGATACCTTTAAGTGATACCCCTGATCACATAACTAAATTGTTATGTGATCAGGGGTGATACGAATTTGCTTTTCCAAATTATTCTACCTTTTTCTTTCTATCTTAGCGACACAATAGTAAATTATTCTCTCCTATTTATCCTATTTATATCCCAAAACTGTACAGTGTTTGTGTTGTAAAGAAAACGAAAATGTAGTGCTTCACGATAAGCGTTGTATGATTGATGGTACAAGTTTCTGTTAATGTATTTTGCGGAGATGTGGTTTTATAACTATACATAATATATACATGTTGTACTTACATGAAAACATACTTACTCTAAAACTAAATTGGAACAAGAATGTTTTTAAAAGTTGGACATGTTGGTATTTACTTTCCTTATAAACAAAAACAAATATCACCTTTATGAATAAATAATTCATAGAGTTCAGAGTACAATAGTACCTAAGTGAATCATTACCACATCATATGTGTAATTACCCATGTTTACCGTTCCTAAATTCCAATAAAGCACCACCCTCCAAATAGTGCATTATTTCCACATTAACCACAACAGTACGTCAAAACATGGAATAAAATTCCAGTAAAACATAATCTACGGTGGAGTATGGATGAATAATAGACAATTGCTATGTCACGAGACTGCTGCACGCACGCTAGATCGATAGAGAATGACTTGGTGGCCTGCTTAGATCCAGCAAGCTGTGGATTCTATTGCCGTTGAATAAGAAATGATAATGTGACGGCGGCTGATGTGAGCTTTTTCTGTGAAAATGCCGAAGATATGACGTTTAGAGCAGTGAATTATGGATGAATGTGTGTTCTTATAGAGCTCTGATTGTTGTTTCCTTACTTAAAGAGGATATATGGGAATATGTACAAGTACGAGTATATCAATAGACAATAGACTTATTGCTACATACATGGAAACGTTTTACTTTTAATGTAGTAGGTACATCTGTAACATATTTATTTATATGACATTATTATATTGTAATACAATTCTGTCTCCTCTCCTGGCCGCATGCCATGGGCGGATCTAGGATATGTCCAAGGAGGGGGCGAATTAAGAAACAAACTTCGTTCGAATTAAAAGACATAATATGAAAATATGACTATTTTATAAAATAGAAGCAATATTTCATTAATTTAAGCTTAAAGCACAGAATAAAGACTTTATAAGTTTTCAAAAGAAGGTACAGAAATACAAAATTAAGTAATCGATTTTTCGTTAATTTCAGCAATGAAATATGATATGTTGACAACAAAAATAAAATCTGATGTGGCCAGCACATTACCTTCCGTCAGTTCTATGTATTTTGTACAAATTTCATACAGAAAGTTCCTTATTGCTAAAGATTATATTTCTTCTACTTTACCTTCCGGCAGTTGCTTATATTTTATGCAAATTCCATACAATTTATAGCAAAAGATCCTATATTTCCAGTAAAATTATAAGACACACACACTATGTCAATTTCACTTGACACTGACATCTTTCAATCAAAATTTTCTTAATATAGTAGCTGTTTCCATAGCTATGGCTACTTTATGAAATTTAATTTCTTTATAATTTATTAACTCTATATCCATTTAATATTAAGTATAAAATGCAGTCAAATCGTATAGATAATAAAATATTCTTTAATATTTATAATAACATTAAATGTGAAAAATTGATATTTAACATAGTTTTTTCAAGAAAAACTGTTAAAATCTTCAAATGAGGGTACTTCCGGTTGTCCAATTCTAACCAAAATCTAATCAGCTCTTCACATGGATGTAACGAAGAGAAATACGAAAGAATTATAATTTTTAGAATTGTAGTATTAGAGTTATCGCAGACGAAAATTTTGTTACACACACACACACACACACACACACACACACACACACACACACATATACATACATACACACACACACACATACAGACATCATCGTAAAAATAGTAAAATCGTATTCTAGGGACCCTAAAACGTGCTTATTCATCAAAAACTCACCACCGATTTTTTTGACCAAAGACAATACCTTCCTTTCCTAAAGATGACGGAAGGTAATAATAATATGTAAATATACTACATAACAAAGGATAAATTAATACATACAAATCAATTAAATTATAAAATCAGTTCTTTTCTTTTTTAATGGAGCAAAACGATTAATTACATTTTCAATGTTTATATCTATGTCTTGATACACATGCATGAGTGCCAGTCCTAATAACCTGTATTCTGTCATCCTATTTCGCAGCCATGTCTTCAGCCTTCTAAGAGTGGAAAAGCTACGTTCTGCACTGGCTACGCAAATAGGCAACTTGAATAATATTTCAAGTAGTGTATGGCAATTTGGATACACATCAAAGTCAATAGAGGAATATATTTCTACAGCATTTTTTAAATTTATTTCTTTTGAAGGAGATTGAATTAAACGTAGACATTTAGCGCGCTATATAGTTAATTCAGCAGCAAATATTTCCAGTGAATTAACGTTTTGTATATTTAATAAAATAATTTTGTATTTTTGCCACAATATTTTGGTAGATTGTTGTTAAATTATGGGGAAGTAAAACACTTAAATGAAATGCATTAAGTGTATCTTTAGAAAAACGAGTCCTCAAATCGATTATCATAAAATCTAACATAGGAATAAAAATACTTTTTCTGTAGTATTCTTCTGTACTACATGATGTATAATTATCTCGATGAATTTGTTTTTTAGTTACTCGTGGCAAAACAATAACGATGTTTGCGTTTTTGATTGGACATTTTATAATGAAGTATACTGAAATGCAATCAAATAAAAATGAAATTAAATTGATTTTTATACCTTACAATTGTCTAAGAAAAATACTTACAAGTATTTTTAGTGAAAATAAGCTACTTATACGAAGTATTAAAATATTTTATTATGTACAACGTATATAACCTAATAGTACATTACTCATTAATAAAACTGCGACCGACGTACTGACGACTGGCGAGTCTATTCCACGATACGGGGTGCCCAACATAGTAGTTGTCAAATTGCCCTGAATGATTCCATATCAAGTAATCAAACGACGATATTTACGAGATAACATATTTTTTTAAATTATTATTTTATTAAAATTTACCAACCACCAAGGAGGGGGCGATCGCCCCCATCGCCCCCGCTGGATCCGCCAATGCCGCATGCCTGAGTGTTTGGTCAAGAATCTGGTGACCCGGGTTCTATTTAAAATAGCTCAAAAGTGACCACTGTGGTGTACTCTCCACGCCAGCAATGAGTGTCCGAGAAGTGACGCCTGGTAAACGTACGGTACGAATTGTGTCATTACACCGACATCTGCGTACAAAGCAGATTGGCATACCCAGCAATGGGTATGCTATATTTTAACATTGTTTAAATCTTTGGCTTACTGCAAAAATATCCAATGTCTACATTTTTACCTCCCGTCATACCGTAGGTAAGGGAGGTAATGTTATCGGTCCAAAAATTCGATGGTGAGTTTTCAGCGAATAAGCACGAATTAGGGTCCCCACAACACGGTTTTACTATTTTTACGAAGGTGTGTATGTGTGTGTGTGTGAGACGATTTTTTCGTCCACGATAAGCTCTGAACAGATTTTCGTGAAAAATATATTATGGTATACTCCAAAACATCTCAAATTTAGTATTTAAGACTTTTACATAAAAGGAAGTAACATATTAGATTTTGGCTAAAATTGATAAACCGGAAGTGATACTTTATTTGAAACATTGAACAGATTTTCGTGAAAAATAAATTGATACGATCCAAAACTTTTCAAATTTGATATTTAAGACTTTTATATCAAATATATCAAACATGATTCAAAACTTCTCAAATTTGGTATTTAAAATAAATAAAAATAAATATATCATCACGGCATATTACCCATTGCTGGGTGTGCCAATCCGCTTTGTATGCAGATATCGGTAATGATGTATAATTTGAAAAAACATTATATTTTGACTATAATATATGATAAACCGGAAGTGGTACTTAATTTGGAGCTCTTAACAGATTTTCGAGGAAAATAATAAAATATAATCTAAAATTTGGATTAAAGACTTTTCTATTTATTGGAACAACAAATTAGATTTTGTTTACAAACGATCAACCGGAAGTGATACTTTACTTAAAAGCTCATTGCTATTTCAAACATGGAATTGACGGGAGGTCATGTGTTGACACAGACATTGTAAAAATAGTAAAAACGTTTTGTGGGGACCCTAATTCATGCTTATTCCCTAAAAACTCACCATCGAATTTTTGGACCGATAACATTACTGGAGGTAAAAATAAGTGAACATTTTTTGTACCATTGGTTTGGTAGTAAATTTGTATGCATTCAAGTACAAAGAAAACGGGTGTCTATTTTTACCTTCCGTCACCTTTAGGTAAGGAAGGTATTGTCTTTGGTCAAAAAATTCGGTGGTGAGTTTTTGATGAATAAGTACGTTTTAGGGTCCCTAGAATACGATTTTACTATTTTTACGATGATGTCTGTATGTGTGTGTGTGTGTGTATGTATGTATGTGTGTCCGTGTGTGTGTGTGTGTGTGTGTGTGTGTGTGTGTGTGTGTGTGTGTGTGTGTGTGTGTGTGTGTGTGTGTGTGTGTGTGTGTGTGTGTGTGTGTGTGTGTAACAAAATTTTCGTCTACGGTAACTTCCATACTACAATTCTAAAAATTATAATTCTTTCGTATTTCTCTTCGTTACATCCATGCGAAGAACTGATTAGATTTTGGTTAGAATTGGACAACCGGAAGTACCCTCATTTGAAGATTTTAACAGTTTTTCTTGAAAAAACTATGTTAAATATCATTTTTTCACATTTAATGTTATTATAAATATTAAAGAATATTTTATTTTCTATACGATTTGATTGCATTTTATACCTAATATTAAATGGATATAGAGTTAAAAAATTATAAAGAAATTAAATTTCATAGAGTAGCCATAGCTGTGGAAACAGCTACTACTTATATTAAGAAAATTTTGATTGAAAGATGTCAGCGTCAAGTGAAATTGACAGTGTGTTTGTCTTATAATTTTACTGGAAATAGGTATAGGATCTTTTGCTTTCTGTATGGAATTTGTATAAAATACATACAACTGCTTGAAGGTAATGTACAAGAAATAATAATAATAATAATAATAATTCTTTTATTTCTGCAGATACATTACACTGTATATAGAAAACGTCACAAAATAATAATTTTCTATATGAAATTTGCATAAAATACATGCAACTGCCGGAAGGTAATATACAAGAAATAGAATATTCAATTTAGCAAGGAACTTTCCGTATGAAATTTGTACAAAATACATAGACCTGACGGAAGGTAATGTGCTGGCCACATCAGATTTTTTGTTTATTAGCTGTATTCTTTTTGGACAAAATCTCAGCTCATCTCAGATCACTCCAGATAAACTCAGGAAATCGTTGTTCTTTTTGACACAACTGATCTGGGTTGTTCTGAGTAAACTCACTTCCCCCCTTTCCGATGCTACACTACCAGTTTACAAAACTCAAAATGATTTGAAACACTCAGTTTGCATTTAAGGGTATATAATACAACAAATTTTATATTCACATATACAGATGTACTTACAGTAATATATTTTCAACATTACCCATTTTTCGTTTGTAAACAGTATCATATCAGAAAATAAGTCAATAATTTTGACAGCTGTTACAGTAAATACTATCGGTAAAGAAGGAAGTGATAAAATGGAATTAAACTTGTTCTTTTTGCGCACATCACAACACACTTCATCTCAACTCAGTTATGTATTGAGCTGGGTTATAATTTGGACAAAAAGAATACAGCTATTATCTCGACAAAATTTCGCGCCCCACAATTTGGGAAGCATTGTTTTAAGCAATATGAAATGTAAGTTTAGTTATTAGTTTCGTTTCTATTAGAGAAGGAGAAATCTAGTAGTACAAAAATGGTCACTACAAATAAATTACACTTATTTTTGGTAATAGAATCAGTATATCAAATGACATTACCCGTTAACATTTTGTATATAAGAAAATAATAATAAAGAAAAGTTTTGAAGGGATATGAACATCACTGATATTGAGCAGAGTGGCAAACTTACATATCGGTCAGAGCCGTAACTAGGGTTTTGAGCGCCTGTGGCAAAAATTTTATTTGCGCCCTTACATATCAAGAAAATAAAAAAATAAACTTCTGATGAGCGGTTCGCGAGTTACTAACAATTTAAACTTAATGGAACATTTTATAAAATTTAAAACATCTGCAAATCTGCTTCATATTTTCATATAAAATTTTGGCACGATTAAAGACAAACAATATTACGTATTTATGGGTGTATTCTAAACACAATCCGTTAAAATATACAATGTAAACGGATTCCGTTAAAATATTTCTTATTAACGGATTCCACTAAAAATTCTATTCACAATATGACATTTCAACGGATCCGTTAAAATTAATATAATAAACGGATCCGTTTGCTACTGCAGGGCAGTGTTGTCAAATTGTAAATGTCAACATATTTATATTTTAATAATAACAAAATATATTAAGATCTAAACAGATATTTGTGATACATAAATTTAGAGATACTATTTAGTAATAAATTTAAATCAATAAATAATCACAATAATGAATATATTCTTCAAAGTAATCTTTGGAATGTTGGTAGGTGAATACTTTGTTGTAATACATGTCAAAATTGTCAGTTTCATAACCTTTTGATTATATATTATTGTAAATTTGGAAAAAAATGGGCATAAAACAAAAAAATCTATAAAACCATAATTCGTTACTTATTAAGCGCAGCTAAAGTAATAATGAAGAAGGTCCCCAACGCCCAACCCCAACATTTACAATCTGTATCTTGAAATTATAGACACCATCAAGCTAATCTACAGTATCGAGAAAATGAACATACGCGGGGCCACAATTAAATATAGGCGCATGCACTTTAAAAACTACACAAATTATAAAACACACATTATGAGCTTGATTCTTAATTTTTCGCAAATATTAATGAAATTTTCTTCATTAGATTCATTCATCTAATCAGTATTCTTCGAATATAATCAAAATATCCATTGTTGTAATCAAAATATTCTTTGTTGCAATAAAAATATCCTTTGTTGTAATGCCCCTGAAGATTAAATACAGTCCTGAAAATACTCGAATATTTTTAAAACATTAGGTAAAGTACAAGATTTGCATTGTAGAGTAAAATATCTGCTCGTTTCATTAGAGAAAGCATTTTTAATTTTTTTGAGAACGAATTATGGATAATTTTTGTATTGTTAAAATCTTTCATCGAACCGATTTTTTATAGGTTATGTATGAGTATAATTTTGTTATAAAAATTATTTATTGTAGTTTCCTTTCAATTATATTTTATGAATCCAAGGGTAGGAGCAAACAGGAACGGATGATAACGCCATTCTCTGCTTACAATTTAGAAATTTCTAAATATTTATGTATTAAATGTCATCCGTTTACAATTAACGTCTATGAATCATTCTCCGTTTAAATTTTATTTATAAACGGAGAACATAAACGGATCTCCGTTTATATTATTAACGGATAGTGTATTTAGAATAGCAAAATCTAGTTAACGGCTAGTTTAATTTTAACGGTCCGTTTATAAATAACGGAATGTCTTTAGAATACACCCATTAATACGTGTCGAAATTTCAGATGAAATAAGATCTAAACCGATTTGCAGACGTTTAAAATTTTAGAGAAGTTTCATATAAGTTCATCGGCAAAAATTGTCTATTCTCTGTTCCATTTAAGTCATTCAGCAGATGGCGCTCGCATCAGCCCTAGTTTTGAGTAGCCGAAATCACATTGAGTAAACTTGTTTCTTGTCAACAATTTCAGCCAACCAGAGAGATCAAAACTATTCCCTATTCTCTACAATAATGAATGGCTAAAATGGAACAAGGCATAATACATGACATGAAGGAGAATTTCATGCTGAATTCAAATTTTCAAACCGCGTAATCGTATCTTTAACCGGGTCAGAGTAGTGGATGAATTTATAGGAAAGAGCTGAAAAAAAATATTCAAAAATCATCAATAATAAACTGTTATAAATAGTAAAAAAATATTATACTCTGTTCCATTTAAGCCATTCAGTAGATGGCGCTGACAGCGCCAGTTTTAAGTAGCAGAAATTACATTGGGTAAACGTGTCTCTTGTCTCCAATTTCAGCCAATCAGAGAGTTCAAAACTATGCCCAATTCTCTCCGATATTGAATGGCTTAAATGGAACAAGATATATACTAAGTATTAAATTCCTAATATTATTTATTTTTTAAGTAATTTTAATGTCTATCATAAATTGTTATTCTGGCTAACTATTTTTTAACATAACTCTTTAAGAGTTCATCCTAGGCAAAAAATGTTAGAACCCTTTTATATACAGGAAAAACTAATTTTTTGCACTTTTGACTCAAGATAGTGACAAAATCCGGGATCGCGAGAGGGTGCAAAATTAATATGTCTTTCTGGAGGTCCCAGTAAACAATAAAATTCACGCTAGCTTGTCCCCAATTATTTCCACAATAAACACCTTGCCAACTGGCCTATCTTTAGTTAATTATTTGATAAATTTAGAAAATAGATTTTAGAAACATTTGATCTAAATCCATATAAATGATTAAAATTTTGCGCCCCTAAGAATTTTGCGAACGTGGTGTGCACCACCTTTGCCACGCCCTAGTTACGGCACTGATATCGGTATTAAGCCATAATGATGTATGTATTTTATTTTAAATACATGATTGAATCGTTTCGAAATGTCACAAAATAGCAGTTTACATTCTTCTTTATTTTTAACGATTGAATAAGATAGTATTTTATTATAAATATTCAAATTGACATGTGTCGTTAAAAATCCGTGGCAGCTTTGATAAAGAAAAGATGTATCTCACTTTCGCATTAGAGTTGGATGAAACAATTTGAAAAGACATTACTTGTAGCCCACACTGTGGTGTATCGCGCACACAAATATAATACAATAACAACGCTATTCGATTAGGATTTACATATCAAAGCGACTGAGCCCAGATTAAATTGAATTTTTAGTGATACGGCTCTGCGCGATTCGACATCTTACTCCGTGTTTTCTCACTCAACGCGTCCTCATTTTGATATGGCGGGATTATCCGATGATGTTATACATTTTAATACGGGCCTTATCAAATGAAAGCCAGATAAATTCTCTGTTATCTTTTATTTACTCGCGTTCAAACGATGAAGAAATGTAATTTTCTTTCTTTCTCAACAGAATGAAGATTTCAACTTGTTGAATGCGGGAAATCTTATCACATTCCCGATACTATGTGGGAGTATAATGATTGTTTACACACTCAATTTGTTGAAATTTCTAAGGAAATATCACAACAGAGTATGGTTGACTATTAAATATTTTTCTAATAGCATAATGTTTCTAATATTTTTGTTTTACAAGAGAAGAGATATGCAATTTTCAATAGTTTTGGAATTTACATTACATTATATCTAATAACATATTTAAGTAAATATAAGTAGTAAATTAGTTATTGAGAAATTCGTCAGTAGAATAAAAACATTTCTGTATGAAATATTGTTTTAGTTTGGATTTAAATGTATTCACAGTCTTAATAGCTTTCAATTCATTTGGTAAGTGATTAAAAATTTTGATTGTCATGAAAATTTTTCGTTCTGAAATTAGGAATATATAAATTGTTGATGTTGCGAGTGTTATGAAATCCAGTAGCTTGTTTGATTGTTAAAAACAAAGAAGAATTTTTCTTAACAAAAAGCGCACAGTGGAAGATGTAGATACAGGGGAGAGTAAGTAAATTGAGACTCAGGAAGAGACCTCTGCACGAAGTCTGAGGAGAACAACCAATAATTGCCCTTAAAACATTTTTCTGAGTCTTGAACACATTAACTGCCTGGCTAGAGTTACCCCAGCAGATTATACAATATGACAAAATACTGTAAATGTGCGCAAAACAATAAAGCTTAAGTACGTCTATATTTACACATTTACGTAAGTGTCTTAGAACATAACAACATGTGTTAAGTCTTTTTATTAGATAGTGAGAATAGTTAGCCCAAACAAAGTTGTAATCTATGTGTAGACTTAAACTTTTGATTGTTGTTGTCGGATTTATTGTCATATTGTGAAGAGAAGCTGAGACATTGAAATTGTTCCCTTTCAACATGAACTGCACTAATTGTGTTTTATCGGCGTTAAGAAGCACAGCATTTTCTTTACACCAATTATCCATTATATCGACGCACTCTTGTATTTTCGAATTAAGTTCCTGGGAGCTAGAGGCTGAGATAATCACAGATGTATCATCAGCAAACAAGCACACATCTGCATAAGTCATTTTTATTATTAGGTCTGTTCAATGTTTTGCACTAAGCAGTTCGTGTTAACTTTTTTATATTGAAGCGTTTGTTAAAAAAAGTTCAAATTGCACAGCTTGTTTGATTGGAAAAATTCAGAAAGAGGGCACATATTTACCTCCCGCTACTCTTGGTAAAGGAGGTATAGGAATCGTGCTAAAAATCGCGTATCGAGATTTTGGTAAATGTCCACGTTTTAAGGACCCTAGAATCCAATTTTAACATTTTCACGATGATGAAGTGTGTGTGAGCGCGCGTGTGTGTATGTGTGTATATGTGTGTGTTTATATGAGTGTATGTATGTGTGTGTGTGAGCGCGCGTGTGTGTATGTGTGTATATGTGTGTGTTTGTGTGTGCGTGTGCGTGCGTGCGTGTGTGTGTGTGTGTGTGTGTGTGTGTGTGTGTGTGTGTGTGTGTGTGTGTGTGTGTGTGGATCCTCTACTCTAACTTAAATACTATCAATCAGAAAATTTTGAAACCTTGTATTTATACATTATTCTAATATGGGAAGAGGCCATTAGATTTTGGTATATATGAGATAACCGGAAATGGCACTTTATTTGAAGCTCAAAATAGATTTTTTTTTTCGAAAAATACCTTGAAATGTTATTTTATGGATAAATTTATAAAATTATCTATAATTTTAATTCTGGAGCCTACGCTTTAAAATAAGCAAAACTCCGTGATTAGACAGTTCATATTTCGAATGTATGTAACTGACAGATAAATGTCACTGTCAAAGAACTAATCATTTCAAACTAATAATATTAACGTTTTAAAAAGAAATTAGTAAATAGAACCATAGTTATATGGAATGGATCTTAATACAGTTTCCGCAATAACTAAGTATGTAAGTATGTATATTTAACTTATTTTTAAATTTATAAGATAACGATTCACTTTGAATTAAAATGATTTTATTTTGGACTTCCATTATCTTTATTTGTAAAAACATACATTTTTCACAACGTTTCGAAAGCAAAAATCTGCTGTCCTCATCAGGTGATCTAACACTACTGACTAATTCCTTAACATACGAGCTTTATATCTGGTGTTATGGGGATGAACATTAGTGACGGGTGGCTTTCGGGTCCAATGGCTGGGTCGAGCGTCCTGGGTGTTTGTGTCTCAATGGTTAGGCTGGAGTCTGCTATGATGGGTTTCCTCCAGAACAACAAAAAAAAACAGTTTTCAGCCAGCCGAGTGTGGAAATTCGGCCAGTCTTCCCTAACTTTTCAATTGCATCTGCAAATTTCTCAACTGCAGTATCTACTTTATCAAGGTTCTCAGCCAGTACTCTAAAACTTCATTGGTCCTATTAGAATGAACTTTAATAATATTGACTATGTAATTGCATTATTACTTAAAATATATTCACTTTGTCGGATACTTACTGAATTTTTAGGTTTTTGTATCTCGCTTTCTTAAACGTCAAAACCCAACGTCTCACGATTCAAATAACCACGTTGTTAAAATTATAAAAATTAACAACGTTACTAAAAAAATTCTTACGGAATACAATTTTAAACATGAGGTTACTGTTGTGGTTAAAAATATAAAAATTAGTAACGTTGCTACTTATCCACTTCCTTAACCATTTTCTTACAGAATCGGGCTGATTATCATAAAATTTTGACACGTATCGTTTGAAGGTTGGTACTTCCTGAAAATGATACGGATATGTCACTAATATATATATATATATATATATATATATATATATATATATATATATATATATACAGGGTGTAAATGAAATAAGTGCATTAAATTTAACCAGTAATATAACTCGGCGAGAGCAACAATATTTCTTAACTTTTTCTCGAAATCGCATATTTTTTTTAGCATTTTTACCACCCCGTAAATTGACGAGTCGTTCCAAATATTTTTGTGATAATTGAATGCAGTAACAATAGCTATGAAAAATTTTGTTTTAGCAATTGACAGTCCTGTCAATTGTTGCAATTAAATTTTGACATTAATAATAAACTTGTTAATAAGGTAAAATTCTGTCAAAATGCGAGTACACAGACATTGTAATTACTTACCTATGGTTTATTTATTTATTTTTTTACTCGCATCTGTACTATATTTTACTTGACATCACGGTTGACATAAAGACAGTGCCATGTAGTTGCCAACGCATTTACACGGAGCATTTCCAAATCATCACCAAATCATTCTGTTCTTAATATTCGCACATTTTTTAATCTTGTACATCTTTATCACATCACAATACGGAGTGTCACATATGACAATTTTAAAAAAGCAACAGTTATATCCATAACATGTGCAAAAAGTTCTGTTTTCAGCACATAATAGACTTCAATTTTGGGAATGGCTCATAATGTTCATTAATGAGACTGAATTTACTTGGGAAGGTGTATTTATTATGTACAATACACATCTCGACAGACGAAAATACTGTAAAATTTTTCATTAATACATATTTGAGCGGGAACAATAAATGGACGACTAATTATAGGTACTCAAGTACCTCTTTTAAATGGACAAAAGTTTGTACTTACATTTTTTGAATAACGTATTTAAACTATTATGATTTATCGACGATAAATAATCATCTCATAACCTAATAACTATGCTTTTGATCTTCCTCTCGTTACCTCGCCCCTCCTTGTCTTCCACTGTTCACAGGTTAATAAAAGCCTGGTTTGGTACACAACTTTATAATTTTGTTATCCAAAATTATATTTCTTTATTTTAAACATTGCACTATTACGAATTAATAAATCATAAATGTTATTTCCGTTGATTCGTTTATTAATTACTGTGACTGCAAGTGTAACCGATAACCGACAATTTTTGAGCTGTTTGTATCCCACTTGAATACGGCAGCAGCCATTTGTTCTCCATGGGCGGGTAACGAAATATGCAGCAAATCTTTAAAGAATTTTAACTCAAAATCTAAAAGACTTAGAAAAAAAAGTTATTAAAAAATATTGTTGCTCTCCTCGAGTTACATTACTGGTTAAATTTAATGCACTTATTTCATTTACACCCTGTATATGTCATCCTACGAACTTTGAGTGACGGATTACTGTCAGAAGTACTAATTTCCACATCAGAAATTTGAATTTTGCAGCAATCGTTTAAAGTTACTTGTACAAAAAAAAATCACGGCCGATTTACTTGGATTTATTACTAATTGATGCCTTTTATGTTATGTATTGCAAGTCGTAGTATATTTATCGACATACTGGTTTTAGGCACTATTATAATTTTGCAATTAGGTATATAGAATGTAGAATGTAGTTACTAATTACAAGTTATTTCTAATCCCTAACTCGTGAGAGAATAATGTTGGAAATTCAGTATGTCCGGTAGTGCAGATCTACGATCCGAGATCAGAAGTTCCCGTGATAGACCGCTATGAGAATCACCACGAGTCCGTGGTTAATTTGTCACGCGACGAGACTATGAATTAGTTCCGGTGGCGAGAGCGGCAGCACCATCGCCATCAGTGCAACATGGCCGCCGCCGCCATGCCATCGCCATCGTGATTCACTTTCGTTCACGGCACTCTGGATTTCACATCGTCGACTCTTTGTTCTCGGTTGTTGTGTGAAAATGTGTTGGCTGTTTTCTGATTTCTTTCAAGAATAAAAGAGAAAAAGTGTAACGAAATAAAAGGGGGTTGAGGAAAGTGGTTTTTGGAATTGTGTTGCGAGGTGTTCGCTCTTGATGAATGGGAACGTTTTTGCCAGATGGAATGTACAATCGATAATCCTTGTTCTTCAACTTCAAATCACTCAATTCAACGGCCTACAATTTATATGCTATTCTTCTCGTAATCTCACACAGAAATGTTTTCTTTATTGTTCAAACCACAATAATTCCGAGCAGTAACTTGTAATAAAAAATTATAAAAATAGAGTGTAGAGGCTGCCATAATTGTCGGACTTCCGACCGGGACCCCCCCCCCCCAACTGTTATCAGTAATCATATTTTTTTTATAAAAAAATATGCACATTCTTTTAAAAAAATCTGATGTGGCCAGCACATTACCTTCCGTCAATTATATGAGGCATTTACGAAAATTCTGCCGATGAACAGTTACCCGTAAACAGCTGTTTATCAGTTATAGCTACCGGAATCGATATTTTAAGAACGCAAGTAGTAAACAGGGGTAGATCCATAAGCTATAAAAAAAATTGAAAATTTGAAACAGGTTAGAAATTTAATGTAGTTAACAAACTGAGCAGAGTCCTACTTTGAACACATTTACAATTTTAACGCGCGTGCCTCGCTTTGCATCAATACCTTTTTTGAGATTAGATTCTTCATGAATCCGGTAGATGAATCTGGTAGATATTGTACAATTTTCGAACACGGTAACTTTTTACCACTGGTGTTTTCGAACACAGTTGGTAGATGCGGTATCTACCAAAAATTTTTTCGTAAATGCCTATGTATTTTCTATAAAATCCATACAGAAAGTTCCTTGCAAAAGCTACTAAATTTCTTGTATGTACATTACCTTTCGACAGTTGTATGTACTTTATACAAATTCCATACAGAAAGTTTCGAGCAAAAAGATCCTATATTTCGAGCAAAATTATAATACAAATATACTACGAATATATTGCACTTGACAATGACATCTTTCAATCAGAATTTTATTAATATAGTAGCTGTTTCTAGCATAGCTAGCGAATGTATGAAATTTAATTTCTTTATAATTTTATAACTCTATATCCATTTAATATGAAGTATAAAATGCATTTAAATCGTATAGAGAATACAATGTTCTTTAATATTTATAATAACATTAAATGTGAAAAAATGATATTTACCATCGTTTTTTCAAGAAAAACTGTTAAAATCTTCAAATTAGGGTACTTCCGGTTGACCAATTATAATCAAAATCTAATCAGCTCTTCATATGGATGCAACGAAGAGGAATACGAAAGAATTATAATTTTTGGAATTGTAGTTTTAGAGTTATCGTAGACGAAAATTTTGTTACACACACACACACACATACACACACACACAGACACACATACATACACACACACACACACACACACACACACACACACACACACACACACACACACACACACACACACACACACACACACACACACACACACACACACACACACACACACACACACACACACACACACACACACACACACACACACACACACACACACACACACACACACACACACACACACACACACACACACACACACACACACACACACACACACACACACACACACACACACACACACACACACACACACACACACACACACACACACACACACACACACACACACACACACACACACACACACACACACACACACACACACACACACACACACACACACACACACACACACACACACACACACACACACACACACACACACACACACACACACACACACACACACACACACACACACACACACACACACACACACACACACACACACACACACACACACACACACACACACACACACACACACACACACACACACACACACACACACACACACACACACACACACACACACACACACACACACACACACACACACACACACACACACACACACACACACACACACACACACACACACACACACACACACACACACACACACACACACACACACACACACACACACACACACACACACACACACACACACACACACACACACACACACACACACACACACACACACACACACACACACACACACACACACACACACACACACACACACACACACACACACACACACACACACACACACACACACACACACACACACACACACACACACACACACACACACACACACACACACACACACACACACACACACACACACACACACACACACACACACACACACACACACACACACACACACACACACACACACACACACACACACACACACACACACACACACACACACACACACACACACACACACACACACACACACACACACACACACACACACACACACACACACACACACACACACACACACACACACACACACACACACACACACACACACACACACACACACACACACACACACACACACACACACACACACACACACACACACACACACACACACACACACACACACACACACACACACACACACACACACACACACACACACACACACACACACACACACACACACACACACACACACACACACACACACACACACACACACACACACACACACACACACACACACACACACACACACACACACACACACACACACACACACACACACACACACACACACACACACACACACACACACACACACACACACACACACACACACACACACACACACACACACACACACACACACACACACACACACACACATACAGACATCATTGTAAAAATAGTAAAATCGTATTCTAGGGACCTTAAAACGTGCTTATTCATTAAAAACTCACCACCGAAATTTTTGACCAAAGACAATACCTTCCTTACCTAAAGGTGACGGAAGGTAAAAATAAGAAAAAAATCTGATGTGGCCAGCACATTACCTTCCGTCAGTTCTATGTATTTTGTACAAATTTCATACGGAAAGTTCCTTGCTAAATTAAATATTCTCTTTCTTGTACATTACCTTCCGGCAGCTGCATGTATTTTATGCAAATTTCATACAGAAAATTTATGTCTTAAATTATTATTTTGTGACGTTTTCTATATACAGTGTAATGTATCTGCAGAAATAAAAGATTTATTATTATTATTTCTTGTACATACCTTAAAGCAGTTGTATGTATTTTATACAAATTTCATACAGAAAGCAAGAGATCCTATATTTCCAATAAAATTATAAGACAAACATACTATGTCAATTTCACTTGACACTGACATCTTTCAATCAGAATTTTCTTAATATAGTAGCTGTTTTCATAGCTATAGCTACTTTATGAAATTTAATTTCTTTACAATTTTTTAACTCTATATCCATTTAATATTAAGTATAAAATGCAGTCAAATCGTATAGAGAATAAAATATTCTTTAATATTTATAATAACATTAAATGTGAAAAAATGATATTTAATATAGTTTTTTCAAGAAAAACTGTTAAAATCTTCAAATGATGGTACTTCCGGTTGACCAATTGTAACCAAAATCTAATCAGCTCTTCATATGGATGTAACGAAGAAGTATACGAAAAAATTATAATATTTGAAACTGTAGTATTAGAGTTATCGCAGACGAAAATTTTGTTACACACACACACACACACACACACACACACACACACACACACACACACACACACACACACATCCACACACACACACACACATCCACACACACGCACACACACACATACAGACATCATCGTAAAAATAGTAAATTCGTATTCTAGGGACCCTAAAACGTGCTTATTGATTAAAAAGTCATCATCGAATTTTTTGACCAAAGACAATACCTTCCTTACCTAAAGGTGACGGAAGGTAAAAATTGTGGATGCATCTGTACCCAATCTAAAATAATATAATATAAATTAACGGGCGATTCAATTTAATAAAACCAAATAGATGGTGGGCATCCACTTTCGAATGTCGGTGTTGCCAATGTGCTGCGTGCGTATATCAATATTAGATATTATGTATGTACAATATTATCGGGAAAAAAATTTTTAATATGCGTAAATTTTAAATCGACCAGTACAAATGATTCTTAGACCGGGACACAGACCTCAAAACCGGGACGTATGGCAGCCCTAATATAGTGTAATAAACGTATTATCGTTTTGTACGAGTTTATTGTAAATAAAAAAATATGGGTTGGGGAGGGGGGTTGAGGTTTATCTCACAGTACTTTATATTATCTCTACCTACGCGAATTTTCTTACTCTATTGGCGCCCTCTTCACTATTTAACTAGGTTTCTTATAATTTCTACCTTATTGGTCATCAACAATCGTCTTTATCTTCCATATTTTCAAAATTTCGAGACAAGATCTACTGAATGTGACAGCAAAGAAATATTTTTTTCCAAACGTCGTAGAAATGGCATTTTTTGTGACTTGATTTACAAGGTAGAAGTTTCAATTCTACGCCGGCGGCGTAGAAATAGCTAATTTCTACGCCGCCGGAGTAGAAATAGCTAATAAAATAAATATCCGTAGAAACTACATAGAATTAGCGAATAAAAAGAAAAGTAGTGCGTTAAAAAAATTAATGTCATTTGGAATAAAAGTGTCTTTGTCACAAAGTATCACTTTTACTCCTTATAACACAATGTACTATTTAGCATCCAATCTGAACCAGGAAAATTCGAAGATATAGTGTATGTATGTAAATGATTGTATGTAAGTTACAATAACAACAGCTTTAGCAAAAATATCTTACTACTGAAAAAAATTTGGACAAAGAAAAAAATTTGGGTATAATTTTTAGGTCATTAAATATTTTTAAAAAAACTGATTACCATTAGCACATTACCTTCCGTCAGTTATATGTATTTTGTATAAATGTTCCTTGCAAAAGATTCTATTTCTTGTACATTACCTTAAGGCAGTTGTATGTATTTTCCACAAATACCATACAGAAAGTTTCTAGCAAAAGATCCTATATTTCCAGTAAAATTATAACATAAACATACTGTCAACTGCACTTGACACTGACATCTTTCAATCAAAATTTTCTTAATATAGTAGCTGTTTCCAGAGTTATAGCATAGCTGGCTATTATATGATATTTAATTTCTTTATAATTTTTACCTTCCGTCACCTTTAGGTAAGGAAGGTATTGTCTTTGGTCAAAAAACTCGGTGATGAGTTTTTGATGAATATGCACGTTTTAGGGTCCCTAGAATACGATTTTACTATTTTTACGATGATGTCTGTATGTGCGTGTGTGTGCGTATGTGTGTGTGTGTGTGTGTGTGTGTGTGTGTGTGTGTGTGTGTGTGCGTGTGTGTGTCTGTGTGTGACAAAATTTTCTAATGCGATAACTCTAATACTACAATTCCAAAAATTATAATTCTTTCGTATTTCTCTTCGTTACATGCATGTGAAGAGCTGATTAGATTTTGGTTATAATTGGTAAACCGGAAGTACCCTCATTTGAAGATTTTAACAGTTTTTCTTGAAAAAACGATGTTAAATATCATTTTTTCACATTTAATGTTATTATAAATATTAAAGAATTATTTATTCTCTATACGATTTGAATGCATTTTATACTTCATATTAAATTGACATAGAGTTAAAAAATTATAAAGAAATTAAATATCATATACATTAGTCAGCTTTGCTATAACTCTGGAAACAGCTGCTACATTAAGAAAATTCTGATTGAAAGGTATCAGTGTCAAGTGCAGTTGACAGTGTGTTTATGTTATAATTTTACTGGAAATATAGGATCTTTTGTTAGAAACTTTCTGTATGGAATTTGTATAAAATACATATAACTGCCTTAAGGTAATGTGCAAGAAATATAATCTTTTGCAAGGAACTTTCTGTATGACATTTATACAAAATACATAGAACTGACGGAAGGTAATGTGCTGGCCACATCAGATTTTTTAACTCGATATTCATTTAATATGAAGTATAAAATGCGTTCAAATCGCATAAAGAATAAAATATTCTTTAATATTTATAATAACATTAAATGTGAAAAAATTATATTTAACATCGTTTTTTCAAGAAAAGCTGTTAAAATCTTCAAATGAGGATACTCCCGGTTGACCAATTATAACCTAAATCTAATCAGCTCTTCACATGGATGTAACGAAGAGGAATACGAAAGAATTATACCTTTTCGAATTGTAGTATTAGAGTTATCGCATTAGAAAATTTTGTCACACATAGACACACACACACACACACACACACACACACACACACACACGCGCGCACACACACACACACACACACACACACACACATACGTACACACGCACACATACATACAGACATCATCGTAAAATAGTAAAATCGTATTATAGGGACCCTAAAACGTGCTTATTCATAAAAAACTCACCACCGAATTTTTTGACCAGAGACAATACCTTCCTTACCTAAAGGTGACGAAAGGTAAAAATAGAGGTACACATTGAATAACGTCAGAGTGTAGTATGGTGGAAAATCTTGGTGACGACATCGAATTAATAAAAAAATCCAGAATATTTTGAGTGCACCATCTCTGTCACTGGTCCATCTGCCCCGGAATGATCTTAACGTTTAGCGAAAATAAATGTGGTATCTTTATTTGTATGCAAATAAATAGTGCATGTGTTTACCATAAACCATTTAATTTCACTAGTAATTTACAGTTAGTAAATATAGAGTTTGGCGATATACATCCACACAGCAGTACTAAATATTGAGTTTATGCTTTCTGAAAGTGTGTCAAATCCGCTTAAATTATGAGTTATTATTTATAAATGAGGTTCTAGGAATTAAATACGAAAAAGCATCTCAAAAATTTATTCAGTGCACATGGTGAATATATCAGCATGCCTGTTAATAAATCAGAGAATATTTTTAGATGGTTTAGAGTGTGTTTACAGTAAGCGATCATTCTCCCATTAAGATGATATAAAACAAACATTCTCAAATATCACCATAAATTTATCGGATCCCTAAAAATATACGGGAGCAATTTATTCCTCCATCATACTGTTAGCGAAACAATTTATCACTGGTAGAATAAAAAGGATTGCATCCACAAACAGTTAATTCCATCAAATCAAGTTAGATGTAGATTTATACTTCCCATAGAGTTGCGGGTTTGGTTGAGAAAGGAAGAGAAAATAGAAACAGCGGTAGAGAAAAAGGAAAAGGAATTGTGGTTGCTCGCATCGCAACGCAACGCAATGGATTCTTTGAAAGCGTTATACTTCATTCATTTGGTTTCGTTTAGTCACGGGCCTCAGTCTTGCCTGGCAGCTGTTCAAAGCGAAGCTTGCGCATGCGCAAGTGCTAGACACGCACGTGGGAATGGGACCAGGATTTTTAAGGAGCGTGGGTCCTTTCCTTACTAATCCTTTCAGATTTTTTTAAAATGTCATCATCGGTAGCAATAGAGTTCTTCCCAAGGGTCGTAGATATGGTGTGTTCCAAGATATTTGCAAATCTACAGCATGGTATGTTCGATACTATGCGTCAGGGGAGGATTAGCAAAATTTTGAAAAACGATGTAGAGGTACTGTCTCAAAATCCCGCTAATTAAAATACCTGGTTTTATTTATAATTTGCGCAAATTTAGTGTAATATCATACTCTTTGTTCTGAATTTCTTAAAATTCAAGTGAAACATTAAATTCCACACTAATATTTCGTGTGATGGATTTCAAATATTTTGTTACAAACCTGTCATGTTACCCATCAAGCCCATTTAAGAAGCCACCTGCTGCGTAAGACGACACAGGTACGTTAACAAATATCTTGAAACAAACTACTTGTTTTGTGATCGAGTTGTATTATTGCAGTTAAAAGTCCTTCATCCGTGCTATAAAGAATAAACTATGAAACTACCTAGCATAAGACATATTTTAAATGGGTAACTGATCAGGGGTAGGATTCTGTAACTCGTCCGTTATCAAACGGTACCGTTATCAAACGGTACCGTTATCACTATGGTTACATAGAAAATGACATTTTATTTGACAACTATGACGTAAGTATGCCAATCATCTTATCAAAAATAAGTTGCTATAGTGATAACGGTACCGTTTCATAACGGACGAGTTACAGAATCCTACCCCTGGTCGTCTCATTCATGTTCAAGTGCCATTAATGCGTGAAATATTGGCAGTTTTAGGATGAAATACGCATGTAAGAGGCTACGACCTCGAACTTACTGAGTTGATTACAATTTTATGAACGTAAAATTCTCATTACTAGTTAATTAATTTCAAATTTTTACAAATTTTTATTTAAATTGACTTGTTTAGATATTAGTTAGTTAGGTCTAATCAATAAATAGGCACTAAAGTATATTATTTAAGAATATAGAATATAGAGAATAAAATATTCTTTATTATTTATAATAACATTAAATGTGTAAAAATGATATTTAACATAGCTTTTTCAAGAAAATCTGTCAAAATCTTCAAATGAGGGTACTTCCGGTTGACCAATTATAACTAAAATTTAATCAGCTCTTCACATGAATGTAACGAAGAGGAATACGAAAGAATTATAATTTTTGGAATTATAGTATTAGAGTTATCGCATAAGAAAATTTTTTCACACACAAACACACACAGACAAACACACACACACACACACACACACACACACACACACACACACATATATATATATATATATATATATATATATATATATATATATACATACATACATACATACATACATACATACATACACGCACACATACAGACATCATCGTAAAAATAGTAAAATCGTATTCTAGGGATCCTAAAACGTGGTTATTCATCAAAAACTCACCACCGAATTTTTTGACCAACGAGAATACCTTCCTTACCTAAAGGTGACGGAAGGTAAAAATGTCGTAGGTAATAAAATACGTGCATACATCAGAAACAACTAAAGATAAATAATTATTAGTTATTGTAATTTAACTATTCCTGATGATGATTCATTTGGAATCGAAACGTAGGAAAGTTAATTAAATTACTATTTAATAAACACTGTTTACCACTATTTTCCGGTATTAAATGCTTATATCATGGATTCTCGTATTCATCGTCTATAATATAATGAGACATATACATCCTGTGTTAAAATCTTGTGTAATAGGGAAATACGTAAAGAGGAAAAATCGGCTTTTTGTCCGCTCCTGCCGCATGGAGTTCGGATTACGTGCGAATCTTTTCAACTGTCAACTCATCGTTATTTCTTTCCTTTGCCCGTCCCCCACCAGGTATTCATCGCGTCTTTAGATCCGATTTCATTTTTAAACCGTGTAATATGTATCCCGTTGACAGTTATGTTTTCAGTGGTAAATCAGACCGCGCTGACTCGTGATGGCTTGACAAACTGTCCATGCATCCGTTTCGGAAGATGCTTCTCTGATATAAATAGCACGTGGTAAAAAAACCAGCAACGCAGTCGAACCATTCCTTCTTGACTTATCTCCAAGTGTTTAGACACGTACTTAAGGGGTTATCACGGCTTAAACGTCTGTCAGACGAAGACGATCTGTGAATGATGACGATAATAACGTTTAAGGTGCCCGTTGCGCAATTAATTGCAGACTACGAGAGGGTTGGCATGTCGTTTGCGTTCCAACAGTTCCACATTTGAATCCTGGTTAAGTATGTGAAAGGGATTTTAAGCTATTCTCATTATTTCCAAATGTGCACTGAAAGAATTATTGCCACTGTACAAATGCTGCCAAGTTTTTTCATTCTTATTGCAGTTACTAAAAAATCACAATTTTCTTGTCAATCTTCAACTGGTCCTCATTTAATCAACTAAATATATTTATCATTTATGCCGACATGGTGGCATAGCGGTAATGTTATCACTTCACGACCCAGGGGTACAAGATTCGAAGCCCGGGCAAGGAATGAGTTTTGTGTGATTGTGTGCGAAGCTGAGTGTGCTTACTCCAGCGACTATAAATTACTCGCCTAAAAGAAAGCTTGTAATTGGCTGCTGCTGCTGTTAATTTGGCATTATTGCTACAACAGCTGATTGAGCCTACAAGCGTGCATTATTTTCCGATTTGTTTTCATGATCAATTTTAGAGTAATGTAATCAGTTCTTTTCAGAACTAAGTGTTTAATCACGACTTTACTCGCGTTTTTTATTCCTATATATATATATATATATATATATATATATATATATATATATATATATATATATATATATATATATATATGTACAGTTTATTTCTGGACTAATGTAACAAACTTTAACAGCTTATTCCTGAGGTCATTTTGAGCCAAAAATGTTATATGAACATAGGTCCTATTCCTTCTAGTTAGCAAAATACAAGAGGTTGAAGTTCTATAAATAACACGATTTTTTTAAATTTTTGTAATCAAGGTACTTTCGGAAAACAAGAGTTATATTGAAAAGTCATACCTTATTTGTATTAATTAATTTATGTATTAATTAATTGTCTTAATTAAAAATTGTTGTACTTTTGATTGTATTTTTGTTTCATAATGGATGGTTATAGTACTACTGAATATGCAGATATGATTTTTATTTATGGATTATGTAATGGTAATGCCCGTTATGCGTCCAGAGAATACCAAGACAGATATTCAAATAGACGCCAACCTTCCCATCGCCTATTTGCGCGCATTTTTCAGCGTCTACGTGAAACTGGATCAACAACTGTACGGGGAGGTGTACAAAATGATGGCATCGTATGTTTTGTTGTCCAAATCGTATTCGTTAATATTAATAAATAAAATTAATTAATACAAATCAGGTATGCATTTTCAACTCTTTTTTTCCGAAAGTCCCTTGATTACAAAATTTAAAAAAATTTCATGTTATTTATAGAACTTCAACCTCTTGTATTTTGGTAACTAGAAGGAATAGGACCTATATTCATATGACATTTTTGGCTCAAAATGACCTCAGGAATAAGCTGCTAAAGTTTGTTACACTAGTCCTGAAACACCCTTATATATATATATATATATATATATATATATATATATATATATATATATATATATATATATACAGGGTGTCTTGGAAATAGTGGGACATGGCTTAACCACAGATTCCTGGGACCAAAATAAGACGATTTAACTAAACTTACCTATAGCCGACTGTGCACCGTTTAGCCAGTATTCTGCTTTAAAGTCGTTCTAAAAAAAATTAATATTGCTTATAATAACAAAACGCTATATGAATATAATTCATCTTTTAAGATGGTATTTCCTATTGTTAGTGAACCACTAGTGTATGAAACTTGGGTGTCGCGACCATGATTAAACCATAACTTTTTAATGGCAATGCCAATAATGTAAATTTACTGTTTTTCAGAAAGATACAATCAATAGTAAACTTTCGTGTCTCTGCGTAAGCTATGATATCTGTAACGATTTAGTCAGAAGAAAATAAAATCTAATTGCATGCGCCGTGTAATTTTTAAAATAAATTTTATCTAGCAGTCTATCCAAATGTCAAACTACTAATTTTTAATGACAAAAACAATTGTTTATGAGTTGTCAATTTTCTAAAGTTGTTTAGGAGTGAGCTAACATTATTTAATCGTCTTATTATAATAAAAGCAGTAAAATACTATAAGGCCGAACAAACGGATATGTTACTATTTTTAAAATATGGCAAAAGAAATTTTTGACATCCCATAAACAATTGTTACTGTCATTAAAAATTAGTTGTTTGACATTTGGAAAGACTGCTAGATAAAATTTATTTTAAAAATTACACGGCGCAATCACTTACATTTTATTTTTTTCTAACTAAATCGTTACGGATATCATAACATACGCAGAGACACGAAAATTTACTATTGAATGTATCTTTCTGAAAAATAATAAATTTACATTATTAGCGTTGCCTTTAAAAAGTTATGGTCTATTCATGGTCGCGACATCCAAGTTTCATACACTAGTGGTTTACTAACAATAACAAATACCATCTTAAAAGATGAATTAGATTCATATGGATTGTCATACCAAATTTCATTCAAATCGAACAAAGCATTTCGTTATTATAAACAAAACTAATTTTTTTTAGAAGCACTTTGAAGCAGAATACTGGCTAAACGGTGCACTGTCGGATATAGGTAAGTTTAGCTAAATCGTCTTATTTTGGACCCAGGCATCTGTGGTTAAGCCATGTCCCCCTATTTCCAAGACACCCTGTATATATATATATATATATATATATATATATATATATATATATATATATATATATATATATATATATATATTATATATATGTCCGTCTATAAATAAACCAGCAAATATCTCGCTTATTATTACGTTTAGCGATTTCAACTATATAACATAAATTATACCTAGTATGTTAACTACTCTATAAAATTTCGGGTCAATATTATTATTTCCGGTTTTGGAGAAATTAAAAGCAACTTTTAATTTTCAAATAGAACACTCTATATATTATTTCAAATTTGACAAGTACGTGAAATTTGTTATCCAGCTGTATAAAAACAATCGTATATTGTATTATTAAAAAATAGAATGGCGAAGTGGCGAAACATAAATTTTATATATATATATATATATATATATATATATATATATATATATATATATATATATATATTTATTTATTTATTTATTTCGTATGAAAAATAATACATAAAGAATAAAAAAAAACAATACAAATTAAATATTTTTGATTTTTATTATCCAGTTTAGGGTATCTTCCGTTAATAGATCAAGTTCGGCGGAACCTAGCTGGAATTGAGATAAGGGACATCCTTCAACTATATTCTGATTTGTTTTTTTTTCTGCTCCAGAATCACAATTTGGACTATCGCGTATTTTCGAGTGATATAACATACTATTACATTACATCGTTTTCGAACATGCCATGGGCATGTTCGAAAACGATTTAACTTACACCAAATAGCCCTTGTTTGATCTAAACCTGGTAATTCTTTCGTGGAATCTGAAATTTTTATTTGGAATATCGGCTGTCTGCCAAGCAATTTTCCAATGTTCTGAAGTGCAGAAATATGAAATGTTAGATTGCGAATCAACTTACTAAGTATCTACTCCTTTAATCGTATTTCGCATTGTTTCTATGAAATAACTCACCAAAAATTTAGTGCACAATCTGCCATTGTATTTACTATTTATTACTGCAAAAGGAATCAAAAGTTAACATAAATTAAAGTACAAAAGTTTAAACTAAATAGTTGTGTATTTTTGTAAGATTTACACACTCTGGAATGCAAATTCTTGGTAATTTACATACGTAAAATATGTCTCAACACTTTTATCTTCTGCTTTGTTTAGTTGTAGCGTTTCATAAATAAAAACTTTTCCTGCAGGGACATTTAAATATGTTTGCTAGTTAAATTAAATACACTCTTCCGTGGTCTTCAAAGAGAACAGAATGAATCTGCCACAATAAATAATGCACTAGGAGCGCATGGCAAACCTAATTTAAATATAAGGACTTTGGAAGACGAAGCAAGACAATCAAGCAATAACAATCTGGTGCAATTTCGCGCAACTTTTATCACCGACAAATCTCGTTTAAAATAACGAACTTCGCGTCCGATTGTTCCGTGAGTGAAATGTAGTATGAAACAACGGCGCATCGACACAAAGACCTTGTCACGGACGAACTTCGCGCTGAATTAATGTTTCCCGAACATTCGTCTTGTCGAGTCGGCCCGCCGTCTTCATTTTATTTCACCGGCGTCGCCAGACAGCAGCGTCGAGGCTCACAAACTGCACTTATACTTTCTTTCTACCTTCAAAGCAGATAAATTTCCCCTTCACAACACATCAGTATTACCGGGTAATGAAACACGGAAACGAGCGCAAATTCATATAAAGAGTGCTCTGGCATTATCTGCGAAGGCTGTTCTCATAATATTGGGTGCTATTCACAGCTGTATACTAAGCGTTACTAAGAAAACTGTATTAGGAATTACTAAAAAATCTATTCACAGCTCTTTACTAGGCAATACTAAGCGTTATTAAGTTTCGTGTTTAGTACACAAATCTAAAACAAGGTAGTACCGTGTTTAACATGGATGATCGCGCAGTTCAAATTGAGACGTGCGCGATATGTTCGAAATTTACAAAATAGGCGGATAGAAGTGTATTGACAAAACTCGGACCCGTTTACCGAATTCACAAAAATGCGAATTTAAAAGAAGTCACAGACTGTCTAAAAAGAGTAGTGCAGATGCAGAGTAGTGTTTTGAGGACCTTGCAGTTATGCATGTACAAGACATACAGGCTGAAAATATAGGGTGTGTTACGATCGCACTTCAATCAACACCATTTTAATTAATTTAAATACAGTTAGTTAACAATTTTTATTGCCGTTTTTGCCATTGCAGCATCTGAATCAAATTTATATTAATTCTTTTACAATTTATTCGTATGATGACTTTTATAATTAAACTTCTTTTAACATTTTATTGAAATGTCAGAGTATGTTATTTGGTGTTTGACTTAATGTATGTAATGTAACTATGACTACTAGAGATATTTGCGATGTTGTCAACTATGTTTTTTGCTAGTTACTTGAACTTACTAAAACATGCTAGTATAGAGCTCTGAATAGGCAGTGTATTAAATTTTGTTTTAGCGCTAATACATGTTTTAACTAAAACAGCCTAGTATACAACTTTAGTATCGAGCTGTGAATAGCACCTATTGACCCTAACTATAAGGCCGTGATTTTGTTGACTAATTTTATTGTGATATTTGAAATTCATATTTTATTGAATTTGAACAATCATTTGGGTATAAAGAAGCTATGTGCTCAGTGGTATCTGTATAATTTAACAACAGATCGTGTTAATTGGTGCAAACTCACTTTCGTACCCTTTACTCGCGTATCCTTTCACCTGGTTTATAACGTTGAAAGAGGCGACAAAAATTGGATCTAATTTTATGTTCACGAAAAAAAGCAGCACTCGGCTGTCTGAGAAGATGGTCGCTACTTTTTCGGTATTACTGAGCATATTTCAATAATTATAACCCTTAGATTATATGTTTGAAAGAGTTGATAAGTTTAAAGATCTAGGTGTTCTATTTGATTCAAAACTAAATTTTAACGAGCACATATGTACTGTAGTGAAATATGCATATAAAAACTTGGGTTTCGTAATGCGCTGTTCTCAAACATTTACTAAAATATCTACGATAAAGAAGTTGTATTGACGAGGCGAGAATACTCTCGCATCTCGTCTCGTCTCGTTGCATTATGCAAGACGAGAACGAGAGCGAGATTGCAGTTTAAAATTCGAGGCGAGTTCAACATACCAACTGCGAGAAGCGAGAAATCTCGCGAGATTCTCGCGAGAATCTCGCAATACAAAGTATTTGTAACTTTATAGCTTTGATTCAAAATTTAATGAAAAATGCACCGTACAATGAGTGGAGTCCACGCGATTTCGTGCATAGAACACAAAATCATTTGAAATTCACTATATTTTTGAGTCTATCTAGAGTCTATTGGTATCGGTCCCAGAGCGAGGAAATGCAAAATAAAGACAAAATCGGTTTTGCATCTAATAGAACTAGTTTTTCTCCAACATTTCAGCGCCTAATTCATCCCAGTTAAAACCACGGTTAATAAAAATTTTACCGTCCCTGAAAAGTAAAGGCTGTTATATTAAGCATCGATGGGAACCAACAGGGAAAGAAGCGAAGTGATTGGTTGCTAGCGGGTTACCAGTGTGGCGGTTTTTTATGACTTAATCTTGCTTAAATAGTGGCATATATTTAATGAAAAAGTGTAGGTACTTTTAGTTACAAAAAATATTTTTTTAATGTTCAATTCGTTTTACTAATACAGAATGTGTTCGTATTGAAATAGTTTAGAGATCACAATTTGATGATAAATTGGATATTTTAGAGGTAAATTAAATTATTTACTAGCATCACATTTTCTGGTGACCGTAAATGAATAAACATTATGTTCGTATTGAAATAATTTGGTGACCAGAATTTAGTGTTTCGTCTCTTTATTATAGTTATACGACTGCAAATACATGGAAGACGGTGTTGTTGGTGCGAACTTGTATCTTGTAGTCAAATAGTTACGTAAATGCGTAGTGCGCAAGCGCTTATTTTTATAGCGAGACTCTCGCGAGACTCTCGTGCGAAAACGAGATGACACCCAAAAAAATGTGCGAGAACGAGAGCGAGATCGAGATTACAGATCCGAAAACGAGATGAGATCGATATTTTATATTTCTCGTCTCGTCCCGCGTGCATCACTAATTTCGCTTACGTACGATTAAAATTAGAATATTGTATTCAGGTTTGGAATCCAGTTTATAATAAATATATTGATTTAATTGAATCTATCCAACGTAAATTTGTAAAATATTTATATTTCAAACTTAATAAGCGGTATCCTACTTTTCATTATAATTATAACGTCTTACTTCTCGCACAACATCTTCTATGTTTAGATACTCGTAAAAAATTCATTGCTGTATTTATCTATACAAATTAATACACTTTTGCTTTAATTTCTATATATCTACCCAGAATAACTTCTAGAAACACCCGTACATTTTACTGCAGAACATCACGTACACATTATGAGCAAAAATTTCCTATAAAAACTATGTGTTCTACTCATGGGCGCCCGCAGACTTTTTTACAAGGTGGGTCGATATTTTTGTTGTAAGAAAATAATGCGTCGCAGGCGATTTTTTAATAATTTTCAAGGTCAAACGTGTTTTAATGCAAACTAAGATAATATAGAGTTCTTTACAATGAAGAAAATTTAACAAATTCTTAAAAAATTAAAATCATTATTTTATGACGAAAATGCGTATGTACGCGCTCTTTGAATACTAAGACGAACAATCCGATTTGAACTTCAACCATAACAGTTAAGCCGCTTACCACTCCTCATTCTGACACTTCAGCTAATAGGTAGTATGTAATAATATTTTGATTAAAATATAAGTAAATATTCCAAATAATTATTTTAAAATACAATGATACATTGAAATGAAAAAATAAAATTATAATTTTATTTTAAAAAATGGATACAGTCCATAAATAAAAGGGGGGTCAGTCGACCCTTTCGACCCCCCCCCCCCCTGTGGGCGCCTATGGTTCTACTCTCAATTCTGTATCTAGTACGTTTGACATTTTTGGTGACTGCATTGCTAAGTTTAAGAGAGGCTTAATTACACAATTTTTAGTAAAGCAATAAATGGTATCTTTTGTTTGAGTACTGTTTCATTAAGTAATTACTGTTTGTGATCTGTAACAACATATACTTCTCGATATGCGATTTTTAGCACGATCCCTATACCCTAGTGGGAGGTAAAAAAATAAGTTCACATAAATATAGATTGTATTGTGTTTGGATAAGATTAACAATTTAAATAAACGTTAAGAATAACACCTATTATCAAAAACATGTGGTATACATACATGGGGGCCGGAAATTTTTTTGCAAGGTGGGTCGAAATTTTTGTTGTAAGAAAAAAATGCGCCGCAGGCGAATTTTTAATAATTTTCAAGGACAAACGTGTTTTAATGCAAAGTAAGGTAATATAAAGTTCTTTACAATGAAGCAAAATTAACAAATTCTTAAAAAATTAAAATCAATATTTTATGACGAAAATGCGTATGTACGCTCTAAAAGCGTAGAATTGCCCCTTCTACTAGGCTTTATGATGCGAGATGCAAGTATAAGCAATAACTACAGAAACAGACAATCTGAAAAAACAATGTTGCATTAAATTAAAATATTATATTACTGAGTAACAATATAATTATTCTATTGAACTGCTCAAAATAAAATGTATAATAATTAAATGTTAATTAAATCGCGCTCCTCACAAAATACGGCAACCCTAATCATACGTTACGTAGGTACTTTTAATATAAATAAATATGCAATGTCTATTCATTATTTACTTTTCTATTTCTTTATTTCTATATAACAGTAAAATCGATAATTATGAAAGTTTTGAGAAGAACGTGATCATAAAATGATTAGAATAAACTACGGCATATTAAAGAAAATACAACACCGAAGATAATGTAATATAATAACAGTACATAACATAATTTACTCATTCTGACACTTCAGCTATTTCGTACTTAGTAATAGATGTAATAAAATTTTTATTAAAATATAAGAAAATATTACCAATAATTATTAAAAAATACAATGATACATTGAAATGAAAAAATAAAATTATAATTTTATTTTTAAAAATGAAAGGGTGGTCAGTCGACCTTTTCGACCCCCTCTGTGGGCGCCTATGTATACATATAATATAAGTAATATAGGTACCCAATGGTGACATCAAAATAAATTATTTGTTCTGCAGTATAAAATATTTTTAATGTACTTATTATTGAGTCAAAAGTTACTGGAGCGTAACTAAATTTAATTACTATTTAAAATAGTTTATGTAAAGCAAGTTTGAATGGAACATAAATCCTCCCCAAGACGTCCCTGGAAGCGGTTCAACTTCAAATATATTTATACTGACTGCGACTAACGACCGTTAGGCCCAAATGATGATACTGCACCACAAGATCTATATATAACCCTGTGCGTTAGATAGAGATGACACTACAACTATGACGCGATCTTCTCCGCTGTCTGAGACAATTAAATGCATCTGCTTATTGTTGTGCTTTCCCCCTATAACCAAACTTACCCCACATCCGCGCGAGTTTAAAATATTTCTTCTAAAAATAACAGAAATATCATGTACGTGTCGAACCGCTGAATTCTAAATATAAAGAATAGGTACCTGTCGGAAAATATCTCAACAGTGTTTAGTTCAAATCTTGTGTAATTTCAAGCCTTTGATCGTCTATCTTATACATTCTTCAGTGATAGTGCCAATGGAAAGATTTAAGAAATTTGGAAAGTAATCTGAAATAAAACTTACTCGTTTTTCATATTTTTTGAATGTGTGTATGTGACCTTGATTTAATTTAGAGGAAATATTTATATATTATTAATATAGAGTTAAAAATAGTATAACCGTATGTTTATTAGGTTAAAAAATATTACAGCACGCTGCGTTTTATAATTATTTATTTATAAAAACCTTTTCGATGATCGATTTCGGCTATGGATGGCCATCTTCGGATCGATGCGTCAAAGCATTAAAATAATGTTGTCATGGTTAAGATTAGTTGAAAAATTGATTAATTTTGAACTAATTGTCGAATTGTTATTTAAGAGCCGAGAGATAGATTTGAACTACAGTCTAACTTCGATAACTCAAACCATGACTTGCCATAAAAAAAGTTCGAGTTATCAAGACTTCGTGTTATTAAATAAAATGCATATGTCTAAATATTATTTATTTATGTATATATGTATTTATTCGAGTCAAAATCGCTTACCTTATGATATATACAGATTGAATATGTATACAGATCAAAGTTATAAACATTATTTTAGTGTAGAAAAGTCAGTTATTTGTGACTGACGAGAGAATTTTTTATTTTGATTTTCAAAAAAAAAGCTTCGATGTTATTTAAACCATTATACAGGGAATCGGTTGTATATTCATTGGTTTTTAAATACGAACGCAAAACGCTCAATGAATTTTCAACCAACTCGTTTGAAGGTGGTTGCTGCAAATCATCCTCCATCGTATCACTTTCGCTGTCGTCTGCATTGTCGAGCTCTACAGATTCGGATTCAGATTTGTAGAGCTCGACAATATCTTCATCTGTGGGAAACTCCGAAGTAACAGTATCTCATACACATGTATAAAATCATTAAAGGTGACACCTTCTGGTGTAATTTTGACATTTTACCAAGCTTCATATTCCAATTGCAATTGAATTTCTTCCTCACGTTTTTCATTCATACGTTCACTTATGAAAATCAAAGAAATTTCATCCTCTTCGTCCCACTCAGAATACTGACCAAAGCCGGCCTTTTTAAAACAATTAGAAATTGTCTCAGGCTTAACGTCGATATTCCATGTATTGGTTATATCATCAACACAGTTCATTAATGTAATGTTAGTTTGTTTGTTTTCTTCAAAACATTTGATAGCTTTTTTCAAAATTCTGCGGCGATAATAATATTTTGTATGACACCTTGATCAAGTGGTTGCAACTTAGATGTCATATTAAGGGGAAAAAGTTATCAAGTTATTAAAAATAATCCTATTTCATAGAATTGCCAAACTAAATAGTTTAAAGATCAAACTATTTTGTCATAATCAACATAAACGAAAAATGTTTAAAATATTTTAAAAGCACCATTCATTCAGTTACCCTAGTCGGCCATTCATTTCATAACGCAAATATTTAAAAATAACATCTATAGGCATATTAATTAAACATCAACATTTATTTTAATTTTTAATGTTCATGTTCATATACAATACCAGTCTAAATTAAATCTAGTAAAACCAACATCCCTAACATAATTTACATACGAATTAAAAACTCCATCCACCTATAGATAATTTTTTATCCACAATTTATGGCTTAGATCCAAAGAGAAGATATTTCATATCTCAGGAGCTCTATACTCAGCAGCAGAACTTCAATATGATTTATAAAACTTATCATAGTAATAGTAAGACCCGTGTAATAAATTAAACAATTAAGACACATCTTGAGATTAATTTTTATTGCGATCAGTTGGTGGACAATAACCTATTTGTTACACGCAACGACAATATTAATTAATAAGACTCAGTAGGTAAGATGTCGAGTATTTACAGAAGATAATGAACAAGGAAATAAGGATCATTAATTTGTACCGTCAGTGTGAAGGCGTTCTGAGAAAAATATCAGCGTTCGGTGGTACAAAATGTTGTTAATGGTAGACGTTTACGACTATTTAAGAACAAAAGAACTATTTGGAAAACTAGGACACATGAGTTCAATTATACAAGAGATTCTAAATAAGGATGTAGAAAATTTAACAATATACAGTATTTATTATTTAAATAGTTAGGAATGATTCGACTGTAGAAATTATTAATATAGGGAAAATAACGGAGCTGCAGTCACTCATTGTTGAAATTTGATTGAAAAACTTTTTCATTTTCATGTTTTCTAAATTTATCCTTAAACGTTACCCTGATGATGATCAAATTGTGATCGAAACGTTGGTATATGTTTAATTTTCAATAAAATTTCAACAATAAGTGACTACAGCTCCGTTATTTTCCTTATATTAATTTATTATTTAGTTCGTTTAAGAGCATTTTTTAAAATATAAATATTTGAAATAGAAGCTAGGTGTTATCCACAAAGACGAAACTTTTTTGCGACTACATTTTGTCATCAAATGGCCTTCGAAGTGAGGAGTTGTTATTGTAATATAAATTTCTATACCTTTACCTTCCGAGAGTTATGTTAACTACGTATCGAGACTAATAATGATCCCGAAGTCTGGATGAAATAGTTTGGAGAAGAGATCGTATTCTTTCGACCTCCATGACGGGCCAAAAAATAATATTGAACGTACTTATGTTTGCCATTTAAAAATCACAAAAAAATCATCATGAATATATAGCGTGAAATGTGGCACATATGCATTTAAAATACGTTTGAGAAATATGTACAAGTATGTGCACAGTTTGGTACAGTATATTTTTATTTTGAATGAATAAAATTAAAATTGTCTAACTTGGTTTTAATTATTTTGTTCGTATGTGTTCTAATTTTTCATTTTATAATTATTTTATTATATTTCTTTGTTCAACTGTTATTTATAAATAACATATTTTACTTATTTACCTGAATAACTATTATATTGTACACATATTTATAAAAAACTTACCTACCTTACTAAAGATTTAAAAATGTTTTATTTGAAAGAAAAAAAATCTGATGTGGGCAGCACATAACCTCTCGCCAGATATTTTACCTGGTTGTACGCATAAAACGAAAAATATTTTTAAATACAAATACATATATTCATGTCTCACTACAAAATAATTATTTTAATATAAATTATGTACAATACATACATTTTCTTTATATTCAATATCCTGAATTTTTTTTTGTACTTTCCTTTTCTTTTTCTTTTATTCGTCATTTTTTCGCAAATTCCTCTTATATTTTTTTTTACGTATATTCTTTTGCGTTGTTGACTTTTTGCATTTTCATAATCTTCATAATGATGTACAAATATTTTTGACAGTGGCATACAAATATTCTTGACAGTGACATTTATGTGTGAATTACAAACATTTGAATTTCTTGCCTTGAAGTAGTTTGATCTAAGAATTTTTACATCAAATTATTTTATATGAATTTCTTTATCTCTAAATCTATAGAAGATATAATAATGAATTTATATTTATCGAATAAAGAATTTAACGTTCTTTAATAAAAGTATTTATATAAATTTTCGATAAATAATATTTAGATGATTTTTTTCTTGTAACTACTACTTCCGGTTGTCCAATTGTTACCAAAACTGACTCGCCTCTTCCCATTATTGTTAGATTGAGGAATCCGTAGTTAAAAATGTCTTAAGTCTTATAGTATTTGAGAAACACGCACGCACGCACGCACGCACGCACACACACACACACACACGCACGCACGCACGCACGCACGCATACACACACACACACACACACACACACACACACACACACACACACACACACACACACACACACACACGGACATCATCGTAAAAATGTTATAATCGGATTCCAGGGACCTTAAAACGTGCTTATTCACTAAAATCTGGATATGCGATTTTTAGCATGAATCCAATAATACCTCTCTTAGCGAGGGGTAAAAAACATCTGATGCTAGAATTACAAAACTTTTATCTAGCATCCTTGTCGTACAAACATTGCATATATGAGACTTTTATTCGCTATTTCATTGTCGTCCGTGTTTAGGAGGGGTATAAGCTATTTCCGTCTAACCAACGGCAAAAAATGAAATATAAACTGTGTTGTAACCGCGGTAACGAGCGTCATTTTCAAATATTTGAATTATTTGAATATTCATGTCATTCTGTCATTCATGTGATTAAGATGATTTGGCGTCGATAATAATTTGTGCTCCGTTTTCGTTGTGTGTTGATAATTTTGTTAATTCTTGTGCATTTTGTTATTGCAGACGGTGTTTCTAAGATGCCCGATAATTATTGCAAGTTATTGCTTTTGGACAATAAAAAGAGGTATATTTCATCCATTATACTTATATCGTATCGTATTTATTCAATTGGTTTATTATTTCTAAATAACTATTTATTACACTGTATAGGACATACTGACAGTTTTAACTAGTTTTGACATTAAATCATAATTATTCAAATGCGAAATATGTCACTTCGGATTTTGATGAATCATAATATTCACACTTCACACAGTAGGTATTTATTAGCGAACAACAAAATTATTGTAAGTAAAATATTGGAAATGTCAAACATGTCAAAGTCCTGTCATACCCAACCTTATATCAACTAAATCCCTATAATAAAACCATGGTAATAATATGACGACATCAATTCTCTCCCTCCCATGGTGATTTGAACCATATGTTTACTATTGATGACGTGGGGATCAAGTCGTGGAAACGGACTTTATACACAAGTTACTTTGTGTGATATTTCTGAAATAAAAATAAATATTTCTTGCAAATCTAATAATTGTAATAATCTCAGAATTTATAAGTATAGTAATGTACTAGTACTTTTCTAGTGTTTCTTGTTTCCTTCACTGATACCTCCTTAATTTTAATCTACTTGTGGACCGTACTATCAGACGAAAAAAGTTAAAATGTCACACATATCATGTATTCAAATCTAACCAGAAGTTCGTCAAAAATTTAATAGTTTTCGATAAATGAAATACAATTTTATATTTATTGAAATTTATAAGCCTGATTTGCAGTATTGCTTTATACAATACGTGTGCAAAAAAGAATGAACCAATACATCAGAATAACGCAATTATTTACAACAGCAAAAAAATCAAACTAAATCAACAACAATATCACAAACAACCAGAAACAATTTTTCAGTTTTCACATGCATCTGACGCAGCAATAAACCATTTGCAAATTTCATCCTTTGTGAGCAAACAAAAATATACATCCAAGCGTTGTACAAAATAAACTGCAAAATTTTAACTACCACCATTTAGGTATATATGTGTTATCACGTAGAAAGATCAAAATTCAAATGCTTTAGTTGGGGTATGACATATTTGGAAAAAAGGAAGGCGTAACTATGAGAGAGAGAGAGACCGATTAAGTAATGAAACCATAAGAAGAATTACAGTGGGGACATCAAACATTTTATTTTTTATTTTTAACCTGAAAGATTTCGGTTTACAACATATTAATTAAATATTTTATACATATGTTATTTGTGAACATTGTTTTTAAGATATCAATTTTAAAAAATCTGATGTGGCCAACACATAACCTCTCGCCAGATATTTTACCTGGTTGTACGCCTAAAACGAAAAATATTTTTAAATACAAATACACATATTCATGTCTGACTACAAAATAATTATTTTAATATAAATTATGTACAATACATACATTTTCTTTATATTTAATATCCTGAAATTTTCTTTTTCTACTTTCCTTTTCTTTTTCTTTATATTCGTCATTTTTTGCCGCAAATTCCTTTTATTTTCTTTTTTACGTATATTCTTTTGCGTTGTTGAATTTTTTATTTTCATAATCTTCATAATAATGTACAAATATTTTTGACAGAGGCATACAAATATTTTTGACAGTGACATTTATGTGTCAATTACAAACATTTGAATTTCTTGCCTTGTAGTAGTTTGATCTGAGATTTTTTACATCAAATTATTTTATATGCTTTTCTTTATCTCTAAATCTATAGAAGATATAATAATGAATTTATATTTATCGAATAAAGAATTTAACGTTCTTTAATATAAGTATTTACATAAATTTTCGATAAATAATATTTAGATAATTTTTTTCTTCTAACTACTACTTCCGGTTGTCCAATTGTTACCAAAACTGACTGGCCTCTTCCGATTATTGTTAGATTGAGGAATCAGTAGTTAAAAATGTCTTAAGTCTTATAGTATTTGAGATAAAGTGAATCCAACATCCACACACACATCCCCACACACACACACACACACACACATACGGACATCATCGTAAAAATGTTATAATCGGATTCTAGGGACCTTAAAACGTGCTTATTCATTAAAATCTGGATATGCGATTTTTAGCATGAATACAATACCTCTCTTAGCGAGAGGTAAAAATGAATATCAATTTCAAATCAAATCTCAATAGGCTTACGCTGTCAGCGCATACGTCACTCATTTAGCGATACAAATCACTCTAGCGAACAAAACGTAAATTATGGCACATTACAGTACCAGGTCCGGTAATTGTAGCCTAGAAACATTTCCCAGACTGTTTATTTTTACCAAAAAGAAATGTCAAACACAATGTCTTACAAATTAGTGTAATAATAAAACGATTAATATGGTACAATTAGAATTTTTACCAAATCTAAATGTTCACGTTCCCCCATCGGTAGTTACAGTGGTATGAAAACTTCTGGATGCTCCTAGACCCTGGAGCACTAGTACCAGTAAAAAATTGTAAACTTTTCGTCAATCACAAAATAACCAGTACTTTTTCTTTTTACCTTCCGTCACCTTCAGGTAAAGTGGGTGTGGGTGTGGGTGTGTGTGTGTGTAACAAAATTTTCGTCTACGATAACTCTAATACTACAATTCCAAAAATTATAATTCTTTCGTATTCCTCTTCGTTGCGTCCATATGAAGAGCTGATTAGATTTTGATTATAATTGGTCAACCAGCAGTACCCTCATTTGCAGATTTTAACAGTTTTTCTTGAAAAAACAATGTTAAATATCATTTTTTAACATTTAATGTTATTATAAATATTAAAGAACATTGTATTCTCTATACGATTTGACTGCATTTTATATTTCATATTAAATGAATATAGTGTTATAAAATAAAGAAATTAAATTTCATAAATTAGCCAGCTATGTTAGAAACAGCTACTATATTAAGAAAATTCTGATTGAAAGATGTCAGTGTCAAGTGCAATGACATATTCGTAGTATATTTGTATTAGGATCTTTTTGCTCGAAATTTTCTGTATGAAATTTGTATAAAATACATACAACTGTCGAAAGTAATGTACATACAAGAAATTTAGAATCTTTTGCAAGGAACTTTCTGTATGGATTTTATAGAAAATACATACGCATTTACGAAAATTCTACCGGTAGGTACCGCATATACCGACGAAAATACGAGTGTTAAAAAGTTACTGTGTTCGAAAATTGTTCAATATCTACCAAATCCATCTACCGGACTCTTCTCTTTTTTTTGTTAACTACGTCAAATTTCTAACCTGTTTTAAATTTTCAAATTTTTTCGTAGGTTATGGATCTACCCTATTTACCACTTGCGTTCTTAAAATATCGATTCCGGTAGCTATAAACTGATAAAAGCTGTTTACCGGTAACAGTTCCCCGGTAGAATTTTCGTAAATACCTCATATAACTGACGGAAGGTAATGTGCTGGCCACATAAGATATTTTGAATTTGGTGGGAAGAAGCTTCAACGTAGCCTCACTACATTTTGTAGAGATTGCTCTCGATAAATCCCAAATATTTGCAAAAGAATATGCAGCTGTCATTTTTGACGTCATTTTTGACAACGAAGATAAACAATACAAATAATACAAATACACACATATACAAGAGAATATAATTCATTAGTCACGTGACATGTTTTCCGCCAATCAACATTCAGAATCTCCCTAGTTACATGTCTATCACAGTATGATGATAAAAAACAAAGAAATTAGCACCTTATTTATATTCGTTACTAAGGTTTTGTTTTCTTTATTTGACATTGACAGTTAATTTTGAGTATAAAAATGTGTGATAATCTTTGGGTTGATATCAACAAAAATGAAAATTATAAGGCAATTGTCAAATTAACCTTGTTGTAATACAATATATTAAAAATTAGGTTAGCTGCACACACAATGTGTCACATAAATTCATTATATTCTCTCATTAAATATAAGCTCGTGATATGATTAATAATAGAAGATATTGCTCGTGAAAGCGAAGCAGCATATTTCACTCGAGATTATCATCGATGATAATCATATCACTTGTTATATTACGTATGAGAATAAAATGTTGTACGTCATATGGCCATAAAGCAGTACGGTACTAATTTGAAATTAGACTCGGCTCCTTCGTCGCCTCGTCCATAAACTTCTTTTCGTACCGTAATAACTCACTTTCCAGCCTTTTAACGTAAATAAGTATTAAATTTTCAAAATTCTATTAATTAAATTATGCGCACATAACCAAAGGACGTTACTGCTCATAATTTAATGTAATTAAATCGTTAATTATTAATTTCTCGTGATGACGTGCATTGGCTGCTTGTCCTATTTGAGTATATAAAAAAAAACTTATACAAACTTTATATCTTAAATTAGAAATGTTTGTTAACCATCATATTATCTATCTCTCGGTCATTTACATTCACCAATGAAAAGGTTATTACTACATGATACCAACCCAGGATTATGTGTCTATTTCATACGCAAATATAATATCTGCCGCATTTCCACCGAAATTGAATCAATTAATTCACGCTGGCAATGGTTGGGATGAGAGTGGATCAATTGAAAAGACACACGTTTGGTAGCTTGCCCGGGCGCAGTGGATATTGTCCACGCAATGGCCGCGTCTACGATCGCATACAATTGATTTATGCTGTACATATTTCATAGTTAATTAAACCATCAAATCAATGGTTCACGTATAAATCACTGACCACGGACCGGGACCAGACAGTATGTGGATCGAACGAGCACGGTAGTATTCTTTTCTTCTAGATATTATCTTTGAGCTTACAAATAGAAATTTAATCTTACCAGAACTTAGTAGATTTAAAATTTTATACGCAATATTTTAAAACAAAATAGAACATACTGCGTTGGACAGCTTTCACCAAACTATCTTTTTAAAGTCAGTATTAAAAATTCTCAAAATGTCTTACGGTTTTAAATATAAGTATAATTTAAAGAACATAAGTTTGGTTTTACCTTGGAAAACAGTATGTAAACTTTTGACAAAATCATTTTGTCAGTAAATTTCATTTGTATTTTGTCATTTATTGTAATAATTCATATTGAAATGTACCAATAATAATTTTTTTTTCAGAAGATGCGTATATAAAAATTTAAAAAATCTGATGTGGACACCACACGACTTCCTTGTACGTAAGACCAAAATGAAGTTAGACGTGATTTGACATTAACATTAATTTTTTTTATATTTTTTGTCCGAATCCATAAGCTTTATTACAAAATCCAAAAACTATATAATTTTTAAATTTACATATCTTGCTTATACAAAGGGCTAATTTAATAATACTTGATGTGCTAGACGCAGAATTTAATTCTCTAAAACTCTTATTTGAAGCATTTATTTCCGAAATAAAAATAAAACCATTTTATTCAAGAAAAACTGTTAACAACTTCAGGTAATATATCACTTCCGGTTAGCCTTTTTTTAACCAAAATCTACTATGTTATTCTTATTAACATAAAAGTCTTATATATCAATTTGAAAAGGTTTGGATTATATTTTTTATTAAAATCTTTTATAGGCTTCAAGTACAACTTCTGGAAATTATGTAATGACAAAAAAGGGAGGTGCACAACTAGATGCTATAGCAGTCCCAAATACAAAATTTCAACTTTCTACGGCATACCATTTTTGAGTTATGCGAGATACGTACGTATGTACAGACGTCACGACGAAATTAGTCAAAATGGATTCAGGGATGGTCAAAATGGATATTTCCGTTGAAATCTGAAAACCGAAATTTTTCGCGATTACAATACTTCCTTTACTTTGTACAAGGAAGTAAAAATAGTTTCATTAAAGAAACAATTTCAATTATTTCACAACCAGGAACTGCATAAATACAGTCTTTTTTTTAAAGTTCCATTAAGGTCATTTACGAACTGTATGAATTAAGATTTCCACCCATTCCGTCCAACTCAGTAGTGTTGTTTACTTAGTTTTTATAAGATACTACTCGTACTGTTATTTTATTATTATAAAAATATGTTACAGTAAAAGCATTCAAAATCAAAACTAAGTCAACAGATAAGTTTAGCAAATGTAAAACAAAATATGTCAAAAATAAGATATTGACACATTGTCAGTGTCAGTGGCACTGACAGAAAATAACGTTATTCGTACGGCTATGAAACAAGGTAATACATCTGAATTAATAAATACACTTACGTTACAGTGAATATATTATTGTCAACAACGAGCTTCGTTTCAAAATGGAATGTCCTAACTTAGTTGAAGCACGGAAAAAATATAAATTCTGGGATGTAGTCATGTAATTTTTATTATTTGCTTCGACGTTTCGATCCTACCAGGATCATCCTCAGGAAGAAATATTTATTTTTTTACAGTTCAAGATGTATAAAATTTTGCCGTCAATGGCATGAGGATGATCCTGGTAGGATTGAAACGTCGAAACAAATAATAAAAATTACATGACTGCATTCCAGAATTTATATTTTTTTCCATATCCAAATCTAGTCAAGAAATTACTTTTCCACCTTAGTTGAAACAATATGAATTTTTGAACGACAAGCGTGTTATATCGGTCTTTATCGTACACGCTTCTAGTCATTGCAAATAAGAAAGATAAATGTATACCAGTTTGTTAATTCGTTCATGAAAGAGATGGCCTTGAGCGAACTTCTTTTAAAAAAAATACTGTACATGCAAATAACAGATACATAAAGATAAATTGGAATGAAATCATAAATATAATTGAACGTCTATAATTTTTAGTTAACAACTGAGAGCATCAAATTTATATTAATTAGAAAAATAAATTATATTTTTTATGAAATTTCATAGGACAACTTAGTGGAATTTTTTTGGAAGTACATCAAGACACCATATTCTGCGATATTTTCCACTTACTCATTTGTGCATATACAGCGGCTCACAAAATTATTCGAACACTTTACTTTTAGCAGTAAAATATAACATATAAAGGATTTCAAAAAGAATTTCATTAAAAAAATTAATTATAATTTTCTTTTTATATTTCAGAATCAAATGATAGCTATGAAATTTAAAAAATATTTACTTTACTTTGTGTATTTGTGCTGAAAACAAATTATATACACAAAATTATTCGTGCACTTGTTATGAAATGACAATATTAATTAATATTAGAGTTTATTTCATTGTCACCATTCTCACAGTAAGTACATTCTATATACTTCTATATCATATTTTTGTTAAAAAGGGTCGCAAAATATCACAAACAACTTTAGCTCAAAGGCGAAAGTAATATCTATAAATTTCACTCGTAACTCTATCACAGTGCACGTGTATAAAAATGTCACAAATGTCAAAAAAGTAAATTGATAGTAAATTAATACAACAGAGCATGCGCGCACAATTATCCATTAGCTTACTTTAATAATTACTATATGCTTAAGACTAAAATTTATATGAATACGCAATTACTAAAAATGTGTTTTCTTGGAGATATTCATTCTTTCACAAATTTGCTGTTGACAATATCAGAAAATAAGTGTACGTTTCATTTTGAACTTGAATTACAAAGAGATATAACAAAATATAAAACGTAACTCTCAAATAACAAAAGACTATACTCGTCGAGGTCTTACATTAATCTTAGAATTTCTTTTACAAGAAAGAATACAAATAAGTAAAAATCGCTTTACGTATCATCACATCGTAACTCTTTTGTAACTCAATGAAAACTACAAAAACTTTTATATAGGTCACTTTGTCCATCTAACAAATGATCCTAAATCCCACCTACAAGAAAACTATCCATCACAGAAAGAAACCTCCTGCAGTAAGTACCCACCTTATCAAGGTACTTTTTCCAGAAAATCAAAAACAAAACCGTTTCTTTGTCGTAGAGAAAAGAACCCGCTCCCATCCTTAGATGGAGTAGAAGAAACTCTGGCATAAAGGAGCAAATAGCATCCTGTAAATTTTATACACTGCAGCTCCATTTCTGTCGTTTCGTTCGCAATGTTTACGTGTTTGTGGGGATGTAAATCTGACAATGCAACTGCACAGAACTTCATAGAAGTGCTGCGCGGAGATGAAATGTAAAGTTTAAAAATGCAGGCGGAGTAAAAGTTTTACTTAATACTTTGGGGTTTATGAGATTTAAAATGCGTTGGAAGTATACTTAGTGGATTTATAGTTCCTGAAATATTGTTTTAAAGAAGCGAAAAAGAATATTATTTTTTAATGGTAACTAAATAATTATACTCAGGTGCATAAACCATTTTTAAACAAATAATTAGCTATTCAATTGAAAACACTTGTATTACAATAATAGTGAAATATAGGATTATGGACATCAATCAAATTTGCAAAACCTTATTCCAACGACTGTAGAAGTTGAAATTAATAAAATATACCAAGGAAATATTAAAAACCTGACCGTTGTAAATAATATTAAATGAAGATTCTGACAAAAAGCATAGCTCAGAATAGGATTCATGTGCAATTGGTAAACAGAAATTGGATAATAAAATAATAGTAAACACTTCATTTTAACGTTAAAATTTTTAGATCGTAGAAATGGGTTTTAGGATCCAGGAAAAAATTATTTAAACGAAGAAAGAATTCTGAAAGATTCATGGACTTCAACGGGAACTCGCTTGGAAGAGCGTCCGACTAGCGTTTGGAAGGCTCTAGGTTCGAAGCCCAGCGAGGTTTTTTCACAATTCTTTCTTCGTTTAAATAAATTTCTCCTGGATCTTAAAGCCCATTTCTACGATTTAAACAATTAGATTGGATCTCAAATAATTATTCTAAAGAATTTAGAAGATGATCGGTATTATATTCAACTACATAATAAATAAAGATAGGTAAAATGAAATTAATACAAGTGATTCACTAAATCTAATAGCTTAACTGAAAATAATATGAATGATTTGCTTTTAAAATTCAAGCTTATTAAAATTTTAACGTGCTTTGACTTGGGCTTGATAAACAAATCTAGGCTTTGGCTTAAAATCTCGTTATTAAAATTGTCTATTTGGCTTTCTGCTCAAGCTTTTCCAAGATTTCAAGCTTTGTAATTGCTTATATTTATATTTATTTGTAATGAAGTGTGAAAATCAAATAATTATTATAAATTAAAATAGATAAATAAATATTTAAAAGATAAAAACAATGAGGATTACTAATATTAAACAAATATTAAAAAGTAATTAAGACTAAAATTATTTTTAACTAGTAGAACACTAACACTAATTATTTATTTAAACATATAACACGACTATTTATTTACACGATATTACTGATTATTTATTTCGACTATTTATGTCACTATTTATTTATATCACGTTTAACTGTCCGAATTACCGACCTCCACAGCGTCTATATACTGAACTTACTCAACAGCGTCTGTATATTCAACTGCCCGGCCAGAATTTACACCTGTCACTTCACTGTCTGTCTGTAACTAACTGTCTAAATATCTAACTTTCTTCTTATGACATAAACCGAATGAAACTGCGAGCCTTTGATGTATTAAAAATGCTATAAAGAATGGAAAATGTATTAAAACGTAACTAATAATGTATCCCTTCAAACTATTACTGCATATTTTAAGTTCAACAGTTCTTATTTAGAATTTATATTTATTATTTTATGGTAAAAATTTTATTCATTATAAATTCTAAATCTTTTCTGGTGTGAACATAACAAATCCTTTTTCGCACGGTGGATTCACAAAGCTATGTAATCCATTTTTTAAATTTACAAAACAGACTTACACTCATCCAAACCTTTATTATTTATGAGTTATGAATTAAAGTTAGCCGACAATCCGATGTGTGGAAAGCATAAATCACACGAACAATACACATCAAGTGTAGCGTATAATGTAAAGGTATTTCGTGTGTCTGAGAAGCGGTCGTTCAGTCACGGTAATTCTCCAGCATTAATCTCGACTCATTACTGTGGCATTTCATTCGTGGGATACGCGTGTCAATCGCTAACACCATTAGGAAGACGAAAAAAGATCATGCAGATGTTTGCCAATCATCACTTTAGTAAATATTAGAAGAGAGTAGTTAATTTCAGTCCATTAATTAAACTATTTGACCCTTTATTTAAAAAACGAAACAAAGAATGCAGAACAACATTAACTAATACTAATTATTATTCTAATAGTGATAATAATGGAAAAGAAAATCTGACTTAAAGATCATTGCAACTTGTTTTCAAAAAAAAATTTGGCGTGGCAAAAAAATTGCAGAATGATATCCAGGGAAGAGATGGTTATTTTGTAGCACAAATTGTGATATTAGGCGATTGGTAGGAACAGGATCAATTTTCAGAAACCTTGGAATACTTTATGTTCCAATCCTGAATAGTTATTGACCTTTCACTCCCAGGTTCTTTGAAAATTGATCCAGTTTCTATCAATCGTCTAATCGAACGATTTATGCTACAAAAGGCACTCACTTACTTGGAACATCTTCCGCAATTTTTTTTTTGCCACGCCAATTTTTTGTTGATAACAAGTTTTAATGATCTCTAAGTCAGATTTATTTAAGTAAGGTGCTATAATTAAAAGAAATCTCTAGATCCGTCAGTAGTAATTGATGCAAATTAGTGGGTACACCCTCGGGGCTAATTGCTTCTTAATTACCTTAATTACCCGGAATTTGGTAATTAGTGGCTTGTGACGTACGTGTTACTAATTAGTGGAATGTGACGTATGTGGTGCAAATTAGTGGATTGTGACGTATGTGCGGGTAAATAGTGGTGTGGAATAATTAGTGAGTTTGTTTTGATAATTTATTTATATCAACCTTAATTTGGGTTTTTTACTTTCTAATATTTATTGTTATTTTCCACTATATTTTTAACGCAGGCTAATTGTCCGAAACATTTTGGGGTATTTTTACTTTGTTCATTTTCGTATAAATGCGGAACTATAAGATAATAAATTTGGGGTGGTATATATTTTTAAGTTATTGATTTGATACTTACTTGTAATTAAGCAGCGAAGGTATTCATTACAAAATATGAATTTTCCCAAGCACTCTTACCTCGGTCCTGGAAATAAATTAAACAACGGCGTCCCGATTGACCGTGATGATGAAATATCGGAAGAGCATGACATAGATTATTCTAAATCTAAAAATTTTAGCGACATTATTATTGCAGATCAAAAAGCAATAAATAAATTTCACAATGACTGGCGGAAAACGAGAAATTGGCATAGCTTATTAGGCTACATCTGTTTACAAATAAAAACATGCGTAGAAGTGAAGCTAGGAAGAAGTTTATATCCGTGGAATATACACAAAGATAAATAAATATTTTTAAATAATGTTTATATCATTAGTCTTATTAATAATTACGTGTTCAATTTGTAACAAAATTATTAAGTTACGTACGGTTTAATAAAATATATAAAAATGTTTATATTAGTATACTTTATTAACAAACTGCACCTGAAGTAAATTAAACAAATGTGAAAAGCAAACTTATCCAAATTTTCAATTTCAATTTTAAAATGAATCGGCGTATACATACTAGCTTTCATTAATTTCTACTTTAAAATCAAAGCGAGTATATTTTTCCTTTCAGGGAATTCAAATTTTTGAAAGCTCATTAAGAAATATGAATGTTATGATAACAAGTAAGTACAAAAATAAGTGAAAGTGAAAAAGGGAATTCAAATTTTTGTAAGCTCATTAAGAAATATAAATGTTATGATATCAGGTAAGTACAAAAATAAGTGAAAGTGAAAATACAATAATAAACACGGAAAATTTTGGTCATTAATAATCAACTGGGCATACAGCTAGAAATGTGAAATATAATAATATGGAAAATTTTGTATAGTGGGTATAATTAGGGCTAATTGCTTTTTAATGACTTGTTTGTTTCCTTTCTATTTGCTTTTTAATGACTTGTTTGTTTCCTTTCTAATTGATTTTTAATGACTTGTTTGTTTCTTTCTAATAGTTAGTATTTGTGACGTATGGTGTGTAAAAATAGGTCATCAAGGACGTTCGCGGAATATAGGTTATTGCTCAGTATTAAGGTCATTATCTAAGTGTTGGAAAAATTTTGGTTTTTTTTCTCACTTTATAATATTGATTTTAACTTTCCATTATATTTTTAACACTGGCTAATTACCCGAGCCATTTGGAGTGTTTTCACTTTTGTTCATTTTCGTATAAATGCTGAACTATGAGAACTGTGATTATAAGTGTTTCGTTATCTGCTTCTGAAGAGGGCCTCCAAGTATTCATTTCTACAAAAGTCGATCATGGTAAGTGTGATTATAATTATATTAGCTATAACAATGAAATAGCATTATTTTATAAAATGTGTATGTGTGATTATAGATGAACCACAAACGTGCGCAACTGGCCTTTGATGAAGCTCCCCTAAAGAAATTCCGCATTCTGGAGTCTAATTTCGAACCATCAACTATGCACTCAACCCATCATCGAGAAATCGGCGGTTTCTACACGGAGAATAGTTACAATCATGATGACTCACGTGATGAGCTTGATCAGCCGCCAGTTGAACCTCGCGATGGATCGCCGTGTGACGAAGAAATGGGCGAAGAAACGGACACCCTACTGATGCATGCCGTGGAAAAGTATGAAAAACATGAAGAAACGAAGTTAAATAGAGCCATATTAAATGAAAAACATCGCCTGTTAGACGTTATGGAATTCCCCTTAACAAAAACGGCTAAAAAAATTTTAACCGTGGGCGTTAAACCTTTGGACGGTTTTCAAACAGTTTTAAGATTGGGGAATTTAGAGCTGACTGCGTGTGCATGGTTCCACTACGATGAGGTAAAAGAACTGTTTAAAGTTATAAAAAATATTTTAAATAACACCTTTCGAGTAAAAACGGATACGGTAATCGGGTGTTTGAAAAATTATGTAGTAACCATGCATAACAATCAAACTATAAGTTTTTCCACCCGAAGAGTTGATGACGTGTACAGACCGATTTATCTAGCTTTTGATACTCTTAAAACTGTTTTACAACTTGAAGGCGTTGTAATGGATCTGATGGCGAATAGGCAGATAAAGAAGCGTTTCCCTGATTATGAACAATTTATCACGGATGTGGCCGTCAATCTTATGAACTCCCCAGCTCCCGTCACGTACAACGAGGCCCTATTTAGTGTATTAAAAGAATCAGAAAGTAATTTGTATCTGCATGAGATAGTATTAAAATTACCGTGTAATGTCAAACATGATGTAGATGTGAAGCTAGAATCTTATAAAAATTGTAATCAGTGGTAGTTTGTAAAACTTATAATTCAATAAAATTTGTAAATATTAACTGTTGTTCATCATTTTGTATACAGCTGTGATAGTGTAGACATGGGGCATTGTTTTAGAGCACCGTTTACGGCTATTATTGCCGGACCCACGTCTTCTGGAAAGTCATATTTCGTAAAAAGACTACTGCACAGTTTGAATTCTATGTGTGATACTACATTCAATAAAATAATATGGTGCTACGACGAGTGGCAACCTATGTATGATGAAGAAGAAACTAACGAAAACATAGAATATTTTCGCGGATTACCGAATATGAATTCTTTTGACGGCTTAGAATCAACGCTAATTATTTTAGACGATTTAATGAGGGAGACAAATCATGATATTGTTGATATTTTTACTAAAGGGAGCCATCATCGTAAAATCAGTGTTTTTTATATAACACAGAATATATTTCATCAAGGTAAAGGGCAGCGCGATATTTCCCTTAATGCACATTATGTTATTTATTTTAAAAACCCCAGAGATCGTGCCCAGATAAATCACTTAGCTCGTCAAATATATCCCGATAATGTTAAATTTATTAAAGAATCTTACTCTGATGCAACATCTAGGCCGCACGGTTATTTATTTATAGATATGAAACAAGATACACCGGAAAATTGGCGAATTCGTACGAATGTACTACCCGATGAAAAGCCTACATACGTTTACGTTCCCAAGAAAGGGTATAAATAAAACATATCCTTTCTAAACAACTTATTTACGTGCAACATGTCGAGAGCGATCGTTGCCAACGCGCCTGTTTTGAAATTTCTTCAAAACACTAAACCCGGATATCGTAATGCTGTATTAAAAGCTGCCGATAAGCATTTAATTCATTGTATTTGTGAGTGTATTCATAATACCCTAATTGGTAAAGTTCCTTTAACTAAAATACAAAAAGAGAAATTAGCACAGCATAAAAAAGTGCTCAGACGTATAGTTAAAAATAAATCATCTGCTGGTCAAAAGAAAAAACTAATTATTCAAAAGGGTGGTGCATTTCTTCCTCTCCTACTAGCTCCGATTATATCAGGCGTGTTAGGAGGCTTATTAAATAAATAGAAATTTAAATTATGGAGCACACCAAGAAAATGGTATTAATAGAACCTCGCGTTTTTGAACATTTTCAAAAATTTCAACATATCCATCCCGACACTTTGTCGCAGCTAGATCGTGAAATGAATATTATTTTAAACAAGAAAAACGTCAGTGATAATGAAAAATGGGACCTGTATAATCAAATTTTGCAAAAATATTTAAACATATTGAATAATATTCGTAAACCCGTTACAATATCGACGATTTCCGAAACAAGCGAAAAACAGAAAATGCCCGAGGCTGACGAGGAAAAAGAACTTACCGATATTAATCAGTATAAATTTCAAGATATATTAAAGGTAGTACCTAAACAGAATATTAAGAAAGCGACACTGCTACTTCAAATACTTAAAGATGGCGGCGTAGCGTGGAATGAACACGGCGTGGTGAGCTATGGCGGTCATAAACTTGACGGTAGTAATATAATCGACCTTGTTAGCGATGTCGTAAAGAGTAATAAGACGGGTGTTGATCCGGAAGGTTGGCAATATTTTGCGGACATTTTACATAAAGTTAATATACCACGAGTTCTACTTGTTAACAAAAGAAGGTTAGATTATGTTAATAGTAAATTAAAGAAAGAAGAAGAGAATAAAGGTGGAATATTTGACGAAATCCCGCTTATTGATACTACACCTCCTCAGTCACCCAAGTCGAAACAAAAAGGAAGAAAAAAGAAAATTAATTGGTCGCCATACTCGCTATAATGATGAATATTTTAAGCAAACGATATTATACACCTTCAGATCCTATTAGCTTTTCACATGTAAACAAAATTTATAAATCAACAAATATTTCTACAAAACAAATTCAAAACTGGCTAGAAAGTCAAGACTCGTATACTTTAAATAAGCCGGTTCGACGCAGGTTTAAAAGAAATAAGTACTATGTTACAACTATGAATGAATTATTTCAATGTGATTTAATTGATTTAAGAAATCTGGCTAAGCACAACGACAATGTTAAATATTTACTGACTGTTATCGACGTCTTCTCAAAATATGCTATGGTGAAACCACTATATACTAAAACGGGGAGTGAGGTAGCAAACTCTTTTGAAGAGATTTTTAAGGAGCGCGTTCCTATTAATTTACAAACGGACAAAGGCAAGGAATTTTTAGCTAGTAAAGTACAATTATTATTTAAAAAGTTTGATATAAATTTTTATGTTGCAAAAAATCCTGATGTTAAAGCAGCTGTAGTAGAACGTTTTAATAAAACTTTAAAAACAAAAATGTTTAAATATTTTTCATTTGCTAACACCTATAGGTATATCGATGTATTGCAGGATTTAGTAAATAGTTATAATGACTCGTACCACAGAACTATTAAAATGGCACCAAACGAGGTATGCGAGGATAACATTTTAACAGTGTATAATAATATTAAAGGTAATAAATCTCCCAATAAACAGAAAAATAAAAATAAATTTTATAAAGTTGGTGATTTTGTACGTATTACTAGATATAAACACGTCTTTGAAAAAGGTTATGTTAATAGCTGGAGTGGTGAAATATTTAAAATTACCGACGTTATTTTGAGAGATCCTGTTGTATATAAAATATGTGATTTATTAAACGAGCCCATAGATGGCATATTTTATCAGCCCGAAATTCAGCGTGTGACCTATAATCCTGAAAATAATTTTCAAATAGATAAAATTTTAAAGAAACGATATAAAAACGGGTGCACTGAAATTTTAGTTCAGTGGAAAAATTACCCGTCAAAGTTTAACTCATGGATTCCGAGTAACTCGCTCACTCGAATATGAATTCTAGCAAATTGTCTGATTTTTATTTAACTCTACTATCAAACAGTTCGAAAAATTATTTTCCAACAAATACATCAGCTAATTATTTCACCCAGCTACCGAAAAGTATACATCTAACGGGTGAATGGTGTGTAGGATTAACTGAAATACAATACCCTTGCTCGTTTTCATCAGTCACGGAGGACGATAACACCGTTTATTGTACTTACAATGTAACTTTAAAAGATGAAATGGATGCCGCACACATTAAAAACTTGTTTAGTGATGTAAGATTATCTATGTGGCTTGAAAATATAATGCGACATAAAAAATATAAATCCGTTGACGATGTTGTTAATGCACACCTTGAGAAGAAAAATTCTGTCTTGAACATAGATTACAAAACTAAAATAGATTCAGGTAATTACCAGACTGTAGAATCAATAGTGACAGCCCTGAATGCAAATATAATACTGCAGAAGGACAAAGTTGAATTTAGAATAAACGGGGGTAGCAAGAAAGTGTCATGTAGTGGTATTACTCCATTTATATCATCATTGAAATTATCTCCACGATTAAGTTTACAACTTGGTTTTGAACCAGGTACTAATATACTTAATCAATCTTCAATATATCCATCAAACGTGTTACTAGGATTACCATCACAGCTGTTTGTGTATAGTGATATTGTAGAATCGCAAATGATAGGTGATATTTTTGCTAATGTTATTAGAATTGTTGCAATTGACAACAGTCGTTACATTTATGGCACCCAAAAGGTGCAGTTTTTTACACAGCCTCACTATATCCCGGTATTGAAAAGAGAATTTGAAAACATTGAAATAGATATAAGAACAAGCACAGGTGAAAAAGCACCATTCCAATACGGCACAGTGAGTGTAAAACTTCACTTTAAGAAGTTAACACAATGAAGTCGTGTCATTACCATGACTATTATGTAAATCAGGCGGGGAGCGGTGTCGGTGCAATTTACAGAGGTAATGCTTACCAAAAGGGGCACGGTTTTGGGAGTTTCCTAAAAGGATTATTGAGAAGTGTAATGCCCTTTGTTAAAAGCGGCTTAAAAACTGTTGGTAAAGAAGCTATTCGTTCGGGATCATATTTTATTAACGATGTAGTTAACGATACACCTGTAAAGGAGGCGCTCAACTCGCGATTAAATGAGTCAGTTAACAACTTAAAACGTCAAGCTAAAACTAAAATTGATAGTTTGATAGGTTCCGGTTTACTTATAAAAAGACAACGTCCAACAAATAAAATTCATAACTCGAGTTCCCGGCGACGCTTGAAGACATCCAAAATTAAAAGTCGTCGTATGCAATCACCAGATATTTTTGATAAAAAATAAAATGGCTTTCTTACATCCTAGAAGTTGTGAATGTGCAAAATCTGAACTGGATCTTTTTACCGTCCCTGCTACACAGACAAGTATTGAAAACGGGCGCTGGGTACATTATAAAACACTATCAAGTATATCAGACGACGCACCGCTGGAGTTTGTTATAAACGGGGGTGACGATTATATTGATTTAGCACATACTTTAATTTCTGTAAATATAAAATTAACTAAAGATGACGGGTGTGCTTTTGATGAAAATAATAATGCAAAAATTGCACCCGTTAATAATATTTTACACTCAATGTTTAGCCAAGTTGAAGTTTATTTAAATCAAAAACTTATTTCGACACCAAATAATACCTACGCATATAAATGTTATCTGGACACACTTTTAAATTACGGGCCATCTGCTAAAAAGTCACATTTAACCTGTGGCTTATGGTATCCTGATACAAGCGGTAAAATGGATATAACCACTAACGAGAATGAAGGGTTTAATAAACGATACAATTTTACAAAAAATAGTAAAGAAGTTGAACTTATAGGTCATTTAAATTGTGATATATTCAATCAAGAGAAATTTTTAATGAATGGTGTTGAAATTCGTGTTAAATTCGTCCGCTCTAGAAATAGTTTTTCACTTATGGGTGACAATGTGTCTGGAAAATTAAAAATTACGGATGCAAGTTTATTAATTCGGCGGCAGCAAATAAATCCAAGTGTTATGATTGCACACGCGAAAGCGTTAGAAATGACAACAGCAAAATACCCTATTACCAGAAGCGAGATAAAAGTTTTAACTATTCCACAAACAATTCAAAGCAAATCTTTGGACAATATATTTCTTGGCCAGCTACCAAAACGATGTACCATCTGCTTCGTGTCAAATAAGGCTTTTAACGGTGACTTAAAATTAAATCCGTTTGATTTTAAACATTGCGATTTAAATTATTTATCATTATTTGTTGATGGTCAGCAAATTCCAAGTAAACCTTTACAGCCAAATTTTACTGATGATAAATTCGTGAGCTCTTATCACACCTTATTCTCCGGCATGGGAATTCATTTTCTTAACGAAGGAAATGACATAACACGGGAAGATTATAGCAACGGCTACTGCATTACCGTTTTTGATTTAACAGCGGACTTATCATCAGGTACGCAGTCCCACTGGAATCTTATAAGAAACGGAAGTTTACGTCTAGAAATCGGGTTTAATTCACCACTTACGGAAACTATAAACTGTTTGATATACGCCGAATTTGACAGTATGATCGAAATAGATAAAAAAAGAAATGTTATTGTTGACTATAGCAGCTAAAATATATAACTACAGTCGCTTACACGCTGATTATTTAGTTTGCATCTAGCTTTTGAAGCAATGACTGCGTTCGTTGATTTTCAAGGGTTTCTTGTTGAAGACAAAAATTTTGTCATTAAGGAGTTAGCAGTTCTTACCTGCTCAGAGCAATTATCCCAAAAATATTATTTATTTAAAGCACCAAAAGAATACGCCGCGCTTTCACATCGGAGCAGAGTTCAAGTAAAATGGTTAACAAGAAATTATCACGGTATTAAGTGGACTGATGGAAGCACAGAATATGAAAACTTGGACAGTATTTTACAAACTTCGTTAAAATTTATCGACAACGTTTACGTAAAAGGTTTAGAGAAGAGAAATTATCTTGCTAAAATATTTTCAAAAATACGTATTATAAACATTGAGAATTTAGGGTGTCCCCGGTTAAAATATTTAAATAACACATTTAAATCTTCACACTGCGGTAATCACACTATTAAGAACGCCAGGTGCGCTTTGGAAAACGCGAACAATTTACAAACGTGGTACGATGAACACTATTCAACTGGACGGATGCCTCAAGAAAATGAATCACATGGAGAAAACATATTTTGTTCTTGTTTCTGCAAATAATACACTACCACATTATGTGTCTAAACCAAGCCTAATTATCGTGAATCACGATCCTGATTACATGCCCGGTAGTCATTGGATGGCAATTTTCATTGATGTTCATAATTTTGCGTATTTTTTCGACAGTTTTGGAAGAAGACCGTACGGTAAAATTTAGAATTTTATCAAAAGGAACAGTACTATGTGTAGTTATAACGACATGCAAATTCAGAATCTGAATTCAACTGTTTGTGGACAATATTGTGTTTTATTTCTTGTAAACTACGTATTTGGTAATAAAAATGATAGTTTTTTAAGTATATTTGATAATAATAATTATGTCAACAATGACTCTCTTTGTAAAACGTTATTTGCATATTATTTTAAATAAAAGAATATAATCCAGATATATACATGTATTTTTTCTTTATTACTTACCATTACTGACGATATACATCCTTTCCAGAAGTGCACTTTCTCTGGCGCTGCCGTAATCACTGTTAAGGCGATCGTGTAAACATTTTTTAACAGCGGTTATTTATATTTTCGGTATATTCCACGGATATATACTTCTACCTAGCTTCTTTTCTATAAACGTTTTTGTTTGCAAGCATTAATATTTTAAACTGAAATATAAATAGTTCCTACCTGTAATTTGAAATAAAAGTAGTTTATTGAAAACTTATCTTGAGAATCTAATTTGTATCAGATATTTTTCAGGGAATGAATTGTTTTAAAAATACCACTGTTAGATATTTAACTTGTAATTTCAATAATTTGGAGCGAAAACTTACAATCATCTTTAAAAATATAATAATTAGAACAACGCAATACAACACATCCTAATATTTTAAACTGAAATAAAAATATAAAATAATCTAATTACATAATTATTAAACAAGAGAATAAGAATTTCTAAGTATGTGTACACTTGGTTGTTAATTACAAAATTTTCCAAATTTATTATTATATTTTAAATTTCTTAACGGACTTTCAAAACACAGATTTACTAGGAATTAAAGTTAATATCGTGCTTAAATAGCTACCATTTTTTATTATATTTTCACGTACTCGTCACACATTCTTTATGAGCTTTCAAAACATGTATTCCAGGAACAGAAAAATATAGCCGCATCCATTTAAAGTTGCAATTGCTGAAACCTAGTACGTATACCAGGATTCATTTTAATATTGAAAATTTTGGATAAGTTTGCTTTCCACATTTGCTTAATTTATTCCAGGATTAGATAATGACCTTAATACTGTACAATAACCTAATTTACGAATAACCTTCATGGCCTATTTTTACACAATATACGTCGCAAATCATATGTCATTAAAAAGCATTAATTTATTTCCAGGACCGAAGTAAAAATAATTGGGAAAATTCTTCGCTACTTAATTACAAATAAGTATCAAATCACATCAATAAATTAAATATATATTGTCTCCAAATTAAAATTGATATAAAATAATCTAATTACACAATTATTAAAACAAGAACATAAAAATTTAGAAGTACATGTACACGTGGTTGTTAATTACATTTTATTTAATTATTATAAGTTTACAAACTATCACTGATTACAATTTCTATAAGATTCTAATTTCTTATCCACTTCATGTTTAACATTATACGGTAATTTTATATTTTTGTGCTTACTTGTTATCATAACACTCATATTTCTTAATGAGCTTTCAAAAATTTGAATCCCCGGAAAAGAAAAATATACTCGCCTTGATTATAAAGTAGAAATTAATGAAACCTAGTATGTATACTCGATTCATTTTAAAATTGAAAATTAAGATAAGCTTGCTTTTCACATTTGTTTAATTTATTTCAGGAGCCGTTTGTTAATAAAGTGTACTAGTATAAACATTTTTATATATTTTATTAAACTGTACGTAGCTAGCATTTCTGTTACAGAATTGAACATGTTATTAATAAAAGTAATGGTATAAACCTTATTTAAAAATATATATTTATCCTTGTGTATATTCCCCGGATATAAACTTCTTCCCAGCTTCACTTCTACGCGTGTTTTCACGTCAGTCCCAATTCTCCGTCGATTCTACTACATACGGCGTATATTCCTTTTCGACCTGAACACGCTGTTTATTCGTATCTAAGAACAAATTTTATAAATGAATAAAAATAATAAAAATATACTGATTTAAAATATTTCTAAGAACAAATTTTATAAATGAATAAAATTAATAAATATATTCATAAATATTTTTTCTCACCCGTGTATTGTCCGGTGTTACCCCTTAGCTCAGCCCAGCGTTTCCGCTCGCTAGCCCGAAACGCTCTTTTCTGCGCTCGGGTATTCCCTGGCTGGGGTTGAAGTAATACCAGCTGTTTACAGCATGCTTTCAGGGGCTCGTATGGGGGGGTCCTCTATCAAATCCCAATCCTCCGTCGACTCAACTATATACGGAGTTGAGTCTTTTTCCGTATCTATATAAGAACAAATTTATAAATTAACAGAAATAATAAAAATATACTGATTTAAATATTTGTAACAACAAATTTTATAAATGAATAAAATTAATAAATATATTGGTATAAATATTTTTTTTTTTTTTTTTTTTTTTTTTTCTTACCCACGTATTGCCCAGTGTTGTCCTTTAGCTCAGTCCAGCGTTGCCGTTCACTAACCCGAAACGCTCTTTTCTGCGTTCGGGTGAGCCCTGGCTGTGGGTGAACTATTACCAGCTGTTTGATGTATACTTTCTGGGGCTCATATGGGGGGTCATCTACTAAGTCCCAATTCTCCATCGATTCTACTGTATAGGGAGTATACTCCTTTTCGGCTCTAACTGAGTGTTTATCCATATCTAAGAACAAATTCAAACTATAAATAATCAATAATCTGATTTTTTTAAATTTAAATCAGATTATTTTGATTTAAATCACATTATAATACAAACAGACAAAAAAAAATATTTTTAATAATTTCAAATAGTTATCAAAAGGTAAATTTTAAATAGTTTTTATTTTAACTAATAATTGTTATTCCACTTACCCCGATGGTGTTGCAGAAAATGAATACGTGGAGGACCTCTTCAGAAGTAAATGACAAAACACTTGTAAGTACAGCTCTACAGTACCGTATTTATCAAGCAATGCTGAATATTACTAGTGTACTAAACAAGTGTTGTCGTAGTGCTCAACCGAAGTGTTAATTTCGATGTGTTATAGGCTGTATAAATTAATGCCTTAATTAATTTGGGAAAATTTCATGTCTTGTGGCACCTAGGTTAATGAGCTTACGAAACGTGAATTCATAGTACTCAAATTGATTGTGACGTATGGGGGCTAATTAGTGAGTTTGTTTTGATAATTTGGAATTTGTGATGTGCGCGGGGTTAATTAGTGACCTTTCTCGTGTTTTGCCACAACTAGCTTAATGAACTTTTGAAACGTGAATTCCAATTGGAAAAATTCTGAGTTGTTTCTTTTACATACCTAGCTTAATTCGTTCTTAATGAGCTTTCAAAACACATATTTCCCCTAGCCGAAGCACTATACGCGCACTCACTTTAAAATGGAAATAGAAGAATGTATACTCTCCCTCATTTTAAATTGGAAGTTTGGAAAAAAGTTGCTTTTCACAAATGTTTGATGTATTCGCTTATTTTTTCTCGGAATAAATGTTGGTTTAATGACAATAACCACAACGCACGTCATATGAAAGGTAAATTTATTATCTTATAGTTCCGCATTTATACGAAAATGAACAAAGTAAAAATACCCCAAAATGTTTCGGACAATTAGCCTGCGTTAAAAATATAGTGGAAAATAACAATAAATATTAGAAAGTAAAAAACCCAAATTAAGGTTGATATAAATAAATTATCAAAACAAACTCACTAATTATTCCACACCACTAATTACCCGCACATACGTCACAATCCACTAATTTGCATCACATACGTCACATTCCACTAATTAGTAACACGTACGTCACAAGCCACTAATTACCAAATTCCGGGTAATTAAGGTAATTAAGAAGCAATTAGCCCCGAGGGTGTACCCACTAATTTGCATCAATTACTACTTCCGTCCAACTTTTTTTGAATTTTTTATGTGTTACGAAGAATAACGCCTAAAATAATTATTAAAGTTTTGGCGCGAAAGTTCTGACGCTAGCGTCATTCCGTCAAAAGTAGAGAGAACCGACATACGTTACCATTAATATGGCAATATACAATAAATATTGCATGAATAAAAATACGTATCCATTACAAACTGTGATCAAATATCTTTAGAGCTAATGGTAATAAACTAAGCCAGATAGTTATTACAGCATTTCAAAATATATATTTGTTTGATTTACTTACATGAATAGGTATAGGAGTAGTGTTAAATGTTAATTTATGTAAAACTTTTTTAGTACATATTATACATAAATAAAAATCAGGTAATTAAAATTAATAATTTTTGCTCGTTTTCATAATCAAGTTAATTACTCGCTTTAATTAATGTGACTTTAAGACTTTCTTTAATATAATATTGATGTTTTCATACTCACCTAGTGCCATTATAATTAAAATAGTATTTAAACTATTGTCTATTTATAATTAAATGCAACAAAGACAGTATTGATTACAATAATCAAAGCATAGTTCATAATAAAAAGTAATCCTACATTTAGGTACATTACTATTTACTAAATGATTACAACAATGACAAATATTGAGATTACAATAATTAAAACAAATTATAATATAAATTTATTTAATAAGTAAATTTTCATTTGATTTTAATAAAAAAATACCCGGATATATTAAATATGTATTTGTTAGACTATGTGTAAAGCCAATCGTGAATTTATGAGCAGAATATGCATGGTCCACTTTATAGTGACATTTTCACAGGGTAACTGGACTACTGTAATGACGCTGACGTCACAACATGGCAACCATTCTACGCTAAAAACTTTAATTACATTATTAAAGGTATAAAAATACAAAATATATAGCAATTTTTATTTCGTTTTCATTTATTTATGTACAAAATTCATATGCGACATGTAATTTTTTAAAAGTCGAAGACTTGGACGGGCCCTTTGGACAAAACAAACTTATGACAAAGTTACAACTAATTCGAAATGTCACTGACATTTGTTTCAGTAATAGTCTAATTTGTTTCAAGATGATTAAAAAATGACCAACGTGTATTCTCAATTTGAATGGGCAATTTTGAAAATCGCTATTCATTTGTTTTTCTATATCTATATAAATATTTGAAACATACTAGGAATGCTGAAACCTTTTTCTGCAAGAGATAAAAATCTCAATGCACTGAAATTAGAAACGGTGTAATAGATTTCATCTACTTTTAAACACTGAATAGAAAAACGGATTGATGAATTTCTGCTTAATGTGCACGATGCATTTGTGAATAAAAAACTCGCCTTATGTGTACTAAATTCTGAATAAGTATTCATCAATAAATTAACTTAATACCCAAACTACAAAATTAATTACCAGTATTGGTCACTCCCCTTCTGTTTTCCCACAAACATAATTAATAATCCACAAAGAAAATTCCACTCTACTGGAAAGTTTGGAGGTATGAACAATGATTAAAGTAAAACATCATATATGATGCATGGCACTCAACATGAGTTCCTTACAACACCACTAAGAGGGGCTGCGATCGTCGTGTCTGCTCAGTGTATTTTTGATGAAGTGCAAATAAGAAACCATAACAAGTATGGGGTTGTATAAAAGTGAAGGGGTAGTCAAGGCGTAATGTTGATTGTGGATGAACTTTCTAGCACGAACAACTCGGAAGTTGTCGGCGAAGTTAGGGTAGTAAGGAAGCTTAAAAAAGGAGGAAGTTAATTTATGTTTTAAAAGAAAAGAGATATTATTGTGTTAAATAATGCGAGGTTTATTTATATTTTGTGCAAAGAATTGTTTACTATGCATTTAATGTAAAATATATTTATACAAATAACTAATTAATATTATTATTTAAGGTGTTATTGATATTGATAAATTAACGATTGATATTTATTCTCTGCAGATTCAAATATGATGTTTTTTTCTATAAAGACATTTATTACAATAGTAAAAACATTAATTGCAGTAATAAAAACTTTGATTACAACAATGAGAAATATTGATTATTGTAATCAAATCGCCACAAAAATATTATACAAATTTACACAACATTTCTAATTAAATTCTGTTGATAAAAAAATAGTTATTTATGGTATAAGCATTCATATTTTATCTACAAGCGGAAAATTTATGTAGAATGTGAGTGGTATCATGCCGTTTGTTTTAATCTACCTAGTGATATGTAATTATAGTTTACTATACAGGTTTCCGAAAAGGTTTGTTGTGTTCTTCTTCTTTATCTTCTACGTAGTCACTTCTAAATGTACCAATTTTAACAGTTTTTCCGTTCGTGGTACCTAATAGGATCTATCAGATTTTTTTTATTTGTTTATTTTAATGGTACACCTACAATTGGGTCAGTAGTACACCGTACAGTTTTATTATATAATATACATTATGTTATGGTGTTTATAAACATTGTAGATCTGTTTCATGTAGGCAGTTGATCACATTGTTCAGGGTAGTGATATCACCCAGGGCTTCGCTCATGGTTGGTGGGATATATATATATATGTATATAGAGTAAAGTCGGTGAATGTGGAATAGGTGCTTTTTGAAAAAATGGTACATGACATCTGTGATCTAATGGCACAAATGCACGTGTGTGGGGGAGTTATTACCCACATAGAAACACCAACTTAACTGCATTGTGCATAACATCAAAAACCTTGAAAAATAGTATGAGTGCCTGCTGAGCTTTTTAAGCAAGTGTAAAGATATGTAGTTTTATTACTGATTGTGTAGTAGAAAGTACGATTTTTTGCAACTGCAGCATGGCTAGAGGTTTGGGGATGTAGGCTAGATTTAAAAAAAAAATTTAAACTAATTCCTAAATGAAATTTGATGGCGGGAATTTAATGTCAACAAATCCACTAATGTGAAATACAGAGGGGTATGCCAATGGGGAATATTCCAAATTAGCGAAAATGTTATAATATGAGTAGATAACTGTTCTTGGTTTAGGAAAATGTACCAGAAAACCATACCTAGCAAGAAGCAAACATGCAGAAGGCAGTGGGGAAACATCAAATGGGTTAAATGCGTTTAGTTGATTATGTAATATAGTTTATTTTGTTACATTCCAATAGCATACTCATTTTATTTTTGTTTATATTTTTGATAAGAAGGAATAAATAATTTAAACATATGTGCATTGTTTTCCTAATTTTCTTATACTGTGAAAGTAAGTATTGTTATGTGGTATAAATTTCACTTTAATGCACTATGGAATTCCACATTACCGTCCCTTTTTCAACAGATGTAAAAATTTCAATTTTGAAGAAAATTGCTCTTGTAAGTGAATTATTCTAGATAATCAACCTGAAAGTGTTACTATTTTATAAAGTACATTTTAAGGGACCTATATACAATATTTGATGATTAACCGCCATCTTTTCACATGTTTTTTTTAATGAAATAAAAATGGTATTCCACATTCACCGACTTTACTATATATATATATATATATATATATATATATATATATATATATATATATATATATATATATATATATATATATATATATATATAAGATTTTGTTTCATATTAAAATAAAATTAAGGGTAACCGGATATATATATATATATATATATATATATATATATATATATATATATAAGATTTTGTTTCATATTAAAATAAAATTAAGGGTAACCGGATGCACACAATCTTGAGTTTTGGTCCGAAACCCAGCCCAATCGAGTTAATTTTCGGTGAGGATCCCCTTTTACCTTCCGTCATACCTTTAGGTGAGGAAGGTATTGTTTTTGGTCAAAAAATCTGATGGTAAGTTTTTAATGATTAAGCACGTTTTAGAGTCCCTAGAACACGATTTTACTATTTTTGCGATGATGTATATATATATATATATATATATATATATATATATATATATATATATATATATATATATATTTATATATATATATATATATATATATATGTGTGTGTGTGTATGTGTGTGTGTGTGTGTGTGTGTGTGTGTGTGTGTGTGTGTGTGTGTGTGTGTGTATGTGACGATATTTCTCCGCCGATAATTCCAATACTACAATTCTAAAAATTATAATTCTTTTGTATTTCTTTTCGTTACATCAATATGAAGAGCTGATTAGATTTTGGTTATAATTGATCGAACGAAAGTAACTTTGTTTGAAGATTTTAAGTTTTTCTTGAAAAAAACGCTGTTCACTATCATTTTTTCACATTTAATGTTATTATAAATATTAAACAATATTTTATTTTCTGTACGATTTGATACTTCATATTCAATGGATATTTAGTTAAAAGATTATAAAAAAATAAATTTAATAATGCAGCCAGCTATGCAATAACATTGGAAACAGCTAATAAATATAATTATAAAAATTCTGATATTTCGAATTTTAAATGGTACACACTCCACACTAGCATGAGTGCCTGTGAGGTGACGCCTGGTATACGCCCGCACGGTACAAATATCTCAACATCATTACCAGTATTTGCGTACAGAGCAGATTGGCACACTCAGCAATGGGTAATATGCCGTGTTTATATATTTATTTATTTATTTATTATTACAATATTTTGATACATTCACCTTTCTCGCCAAGATATCCAGCGAAGCAAGTACCTTACAACCTGCACTTGTTATCCTGTTAATGTCTCGGTCAATACGTCCATTCTCACAGTTAATTAATTAAAATAGTATCTCCTCCATATTTAGAACTACTATTACTGTATGTGGGCTGTCTAGTGCGTGTGTAGCTAACGTCTAAATGTACACTTACCGTAAATAGAAGGGACGCTTCGAATTAGACCATTCGGTTTACACTTCCATGTCTTAATTAAGCGACGTAAATACGGTTATGGGTGTTTGTGTTGGCGCGTTGCTATAGCAATTCACAGTACTTTGCTGCACTATTAATGCCCTGCCTGCACTGCTGTGAAATTTTGCGAAATCGCCGTAAAATTGCCAACATTATGGTATTTACATTGTTGTCAGCGTAGTGAATGTAAATAATTTCTGTCTTGATGCAATTTGTTGGAAGGATAAGTACAATCTTGGTGGTTTATGAGATTTTTATTTTTTATTTTATTTTTGTGTCCGTTGTCATATGATACATATGTTGTCGTATATTATATCGTATGTAGCTGGAATTTCTTACTTGAATGGCTCTCCTAAATTTTAGTAAAGAAAAATTATACTGTGTCTCTTTTATTACGTTTCATTTTCTTGTTGTATAATATGCAAACTGGACCACGGAAAAACTAATATAAAATAAGATGGATTGTGTAATCGGCTAAAGAATATATTTTTATATTTAAGAATAACCAAAATCTAACTATAAAAGAACCTATAAGAAGCAATGTGCATATTTTGACCGTCCGCACTTCTAGCGATTAGTCAGACATTTTGGGAAAGTACCAATGTAGATGTAGATACTTCGTGACAGAGATAAAAAAGAATGTCATCAAATCACAATCTTGCTGACCCGATGACGTCGGTATTTCTACTTCACACATTATTTTTATTTTAATGTGTAGAATTGACCCTTATAGTAGTAACTACTTATGTATCCTCTCACGGTTTTTCTAATTACACTGTAAGGTTTTGGGGTAGAAACAGGGAAGATGAATCTCCAATTGAGTTATTGAATCTTCCTTAAAGTTGATTTACGGTAAAAAGGTCGAAACATGGTAAGAAAAAGGTAGGAAATTTTGGTAGGGCAGATTCAAGTCGATTACAGGCATCTGTGTTGCATTGTAGGTATATTAGGTAGGTGCTACTACCTTTGTAACATGTTTAGACCTTTACGGTTAATTCGAACTGAATATTCTACGTTCAATTTGAGGTACATTTCCTATCATAAAAAATATGGACTTGAGACATTAATTATGTCATATATTTGAAATTACAAAGGAGTAATAGGAAAACGGTGGGAGAAATAATATAAAATGTTCAGTTTTACTGAATTTTGCAAACTTATTGAACTTACATTGTCAATACAAATTATATTTGTTAATTAATCTTATTATATTTTTTATAATTCCGTACATACATACATACATCGTTTTCTATGTTACTTACTAGAAAGTGATTTGTTACAAACTATTGAATATACATAGCCTATTACAAGATAGATAAATAAATGTGTGAAATGCAAAACATAACAGATTACACTTGATTCATTGCATTATTTACCCTTGTTCATAAAATTATATGAAAAACTAAATTATTCAATGAAACATAACTGACGATGTGTAGACTTATATAGTTGTTATATAAACAAATGCAAAACGATATTAGTTATTTGTAAGATTTCGGAAATGAAAAGTTATCGAATAAGCTTTCGCATTTCTTAGAAATTGTATTTTTATAAACCATTGTGGGCATTTGCATCCCTTTATATGAAGGGTCGTATCGTGTCTACCTGGGAGTGAGGCAGGTTTTACTACCCTAAACAGAGATTGGTGTATTGACCTTTTAAAAAGGAAGGATTGTTCTACCTTGGGGTTGCATATAGTTTCAACCCAAAAAGGTAGTTGCAGCTACGTTAAAACTTTACAGTGTATGACTCCCAAACCTTCAAAAGGTCGCATTTGGCGAAAAGAACAGAGTTTGCAGTTGTTGTAATTTTAAATACATATCACTATTTTTATCTGATTATATTAAATAAATATAATTAAAAAAAGAAGAAAATTATTCAGAATTTCGATCCTATTATCCTTTACGTAAGAAGCCAAAGCGTATTCATCGTGCTACGAACACTCATGCGTCAAACTTTCTTTTACGGAGGATAAAAAATATTACTTTAAATTTGCTATACTTTTTTTATTTATTTTCTTTAATTATTCTTTATTAATTTTGGACAATAATAAAGCTGTTGCAAGAATTTTTATGTGCCTTTTAATTATTAATTTTAAAAAGATATCATTTTTTAAATAGCCTCAAATTTGAAAATATCACGTATTCATTGGATATTTCACAATTAATTTTTGAAATTTGTATAAGTTTTGAAAAAGTTACCTGATCTGAAACAGAATGTGACATCAAAGTACATACATCGCCTACTTTTATTTAATTAAAAACATAGGATGTAAGGTGATGGAAAAACTGTTATCCTATTGGCTGTGAAGGACGTAATGTAAGTGCTTTGACGTCACAGACGTGTTTATTATGACTATTTTTGGCACCAATGATTTTATTTAGTTATAATAATAATAATAATAATAATAATAATAATAATAATAATAATAATAATAATAATAATAATAATAATAATAGTTCAGCATTACGAGCTAAGTTGACCCATGGCTTGTTTTATTTAATTATTTACGAAAATTATAAATTATTAAAATAAAAATACTGCATAAACTTTAATTTAAAATACTTGTTGAAAAATGTGAAACAGGCTCATTAATTATTAAAATGATGCAATAGGTGTTCGCGAACAAATGTACAAAGTTCTATTACAATCAGTTTTAATGGGAAGCAAATATTCAAAATATTCTAATTTCCCATATTAAATGCCTATGTAACGGATTTCTGGCGCCACCCGGTACATTGGATTCTAATGTAAAAAGCGGTTCTTGCAGTGGATCGTAATAAAAAAAATACATACGAATAATAATAAATATTACATTAAAAAGGTATTATTTTTTTAAAATTATGTTTTATTAAATTTGAACAACTAGGTATTAAAATGATGCAACAGATTTTCACAAACAAATGTACAAAGTTTTACTACAATAGGTTTTGATGACAAGCAAATATTCATATTTTCAATTGTTAAATACGTAACGAATTTTGAGCGCAACACGATATATTAACAGTATCATTTTATTTTGTTTCAGATCCCTAGACTGATTTAGAATTTTATCCACAATGGTAAGTTTTCCAAATGTGTTTTACAAACTAATTAGTTCAATGTTGTTTTCATTTTGTTACCCTTCATTTCTGAAAAAAAAAAATGTGCCCATAAACAACGGTGGTCGCGTGCTCGCAGACTCTAGCGTAGGTACTCTCACGTTACATAACTATAATTATTTTTAAAAAATACCTAGTAAGCAAGGATTACAATTACAATTCTCGACATTACAATGATATTGTACTATAAGTATACAAAAATTGATTGCATAACTTAACTATCAAATGTCAAATACATCAATTTCTAAAACATTCCATGATATTTTCTTTAGCATTCTAACCACGTATATGACGAAATAAAAATAGTATTACTATACCATCTTATCAATCACTCAAACATGGATTTCTTCAGCAATACATAATTGAAAGCGAGTAATAATTTATACCAACATTAAACTGCAACACCTGTCAAACTCGCTATCCTCATTCTTCATTCTAGCTCATCTTACTAGATAATTTTTCAATCATGCACGCTTCTCTACCATTATATCTCTACGCAGATAAATTTAACACCTTCGAAATCTAAACATGAAATCGTATGTGATATATGACTTTATGCTCCGAGCCACGAAATTATACATTTCAATTAAAGTAAACATAGTAAATTTATCGAAAAGGTTCCTAGACAATTGTTTGGTCAAGATGTTATCTAAAGCAAAGTTATCGAATGCAGTAAATAATAAGTGGACACATCGTAAAGGCTGGTTTACATAGGATAGCAGAGTAAACTAGAAAGATTAGAAACAATGAGTGGCCCACTAAAGCAGTTTTAAAACTTTGTGCCACTATGCAAAAAATGGGTACCAGGGGTCATCATCAGTTTTACCTCCCGCTACACTTGGTAAAGGAGGTATCGGGGTCGTGATAAAAATTGCATATCGAGATTTAGTAAATGAGCACGTTTTAAGGTCCCTAGAATCCAATTTTAACATTTTCACGATGATGATGATGATGATGATGATGTGTGTGTGTGTGTGTGTGTGTGTGTGTGTGTGTGTGTGTGTGTGTGTGTGTTTGTGTATGTGATGTGTGTGTATGTGTGTGTGTAACCTCAACCCTAACTCAAATACTATGATTCATAAAACTTTGAAAAGTTGTATTTCGAACTTTTTTTACTATGGAAAGAGCCCATTAGATTTTGGTGTAAATCGGATAAACGGAAATGGCACTTTACTTGAAGCTCAAAATAGTTTTCTTCGAAAAATACCTTTAAATGTTATTTTTTCGGGAAATCCCGGAGCCTACGCTTTAAACAAACAAGACGCAGTTATTCAAATGTATGTAACTGACATATAAAGGTCACTATCAAAGAACTAATCATTTCAAAATAATACTAGTAACGTTTTAAAAAGAAAAAAGTACATAGAACAATAGAAAAGGAATTCAATACAGTTTCCAGCATAAGTAAATATACAGGGTGTCTCACAACTCGCGCCCCAGACAAAACTGACACTTGCCGACGACAATAGGTTGCCAACAAATAGAAGAAAATAATTTGCGGCTGCTTGCATAACGGAGTTACAAGACTTTTTAATCCACCAATCCCGGAAGGATATCTTGAGGTGTGATGATATTATTACAACATAAAATTGGTTGCTAGGTTTTAAAAATACTACTAGTAAGTTACAAAATTTGTTTGACTTATTGTAATTTTGACACTTTAGAGTTGACTTTTCACTGTCAACAAATTTAGGTTAGCGAAGGTGTCATCCACAAGATTTCTATCCGGAAAACGTTCCGAATAGACTCGTGCTGCCTCTCGGGCGTTACGTCCACATTCTCCGAAAATTATAATCATTTCTAAGTAATCAGCGGCTGAATACATGGTAAGAATTTGCCTTTTTTTATTCACCTTGTCAAATTTAATTTGACACTGACATTTTTCGAAAACTACAGTCGCCCACACACTTTAACGAAGATCTGATTTGTATAAAACCCTAGTAACGTAAAATTACGGCAAACACACGTTAAAGGTGTAGGTCTCTGATTGGTCAATTTTAAGACGCCTTTTCTCGAATATCTTTTAAGCTAGATTGTTTTCTTCGAAATTACACATCCGAGTGCAGTCTCGTGTTTCCTCATTCGCTCTGAGGCGCGAGTTGTGAGACACCTTGTGTAGGTATGTATAATTTTAATAAAAATTAACGAGTCACAAAAAAGTTTAAGCTAATCCTCATTTTTGGATTAGAGAATTCTAGTCTATCCCGATATTTAAATTTAATCTTCATTTTATTATAGCTCCGGTGACTCAATGGTTAGAACAACGCCTCGTAAATCATGAGTGCGCTCGGGGCTCTGGGTTCGAATCCCACTAAGGCATGGATGTGTGTGAATGTGAACCCATTCTGTAATTGGGATTTAATCCTGTTGAGGGATATAAAAACGGTAGTTACTTAGATTAGATTAGACTATATTTTAAGAAATAAACTGTTAAAATTATAAATATATATAAATAAATATGATACGAAGGTAGGTGAATATTTTTATCTAAAATATTGACTCATTCATTTGGGGTGCGTCTTATAGTCCGAAAAGTACGGTATTTTTATAGTTTGTACATATTAATTTCCTATAGCATTTTATTCGTATTCTTATTACTTTTGTTGTTTAGATAAATTATCTGAGATAATCTTTTAGTAAATAATACCTTATCGGAAAAAATTAGTGTTTAAAAATTAATTTGGTGCTCTTTTAAATTATTCCCATATCCAAATACCAACAAGAATATTTCATTAATTTAGAGTACAACAATTTTTAAGAGGGTAATATATTCTTACTTCAAATTCTTGTCATACATTTCTATTTATTTTCTAATGTAGACGGAGCTTAACCTAGTGTTTCTAGTTCTAGACGTGACGGCATTAGGTACCAAAGGCCAAACCGAAATTGAATTGGAGATAATCGTGATGGAAATCACTGAGCAATCATTTCATCTTTAACCTGTCTATGTTGAAGCGCGCCCTTTGTTTATGTTACTACTTAACCCTTGGGCGAAGGACCAGTGACAACAAACATGTTTTTCACTTGACAAACATCAAAGCTCAACTCTTGTTTGATTAAGATTATTGTATTTTTCAATTTTTCACCAAAAAAAGATAAAGAAAAGAAAATGTTTTCGCGATAATGTTTTCAAAATAAAAAAAAAAAAAATATGTGGCCAGCGCAATACGGTCACCAAATAATATTTATATTTATTTAAAATTTATGTAATTTTAAATCTGTGTACAAAGCAGATTGGCACACCCAGCAAAGTGTTATATTCCGTGATGATAAATACAGACTTGCTTTTACTAATGCATAAACTATTGTTATTGTTCCAATTTCTGTGTGTTATAAATATTTTCCGATATGATGAACTAAGAAACCAAGGAGTTATTTTTAAAGGCTCCGGGATTTACAATAGTATATTATTCAACGAGCGTATTATGATGGCTATTATTCACGAGGATGATTTTAGAACACGAGCCGTAGGCGAGTGTGGAGTGTGGTAATTCATCCGAGTGAATAATAATCATTATACGCGAGTAGAATACGATATTTTATCTACACCTGCAATTGAAATCATATTATACCAGATGACACTGAAAAATGGTCCACTCTAAATAACTTATTTATAATTATTTTTAATGTAATTTTAAGTTTCTTAGATTTTTCAGGTAGTAAGGAAAGTGAGGTTATATCAGCTGGTTCCACAATTCCCGGAGGTGTACACAATAAGTTTTCACTTTCGTTATTATTTTCCATTTTTCTTCGGTTTAAAATTGTTTTTTCGCGCTTCCGTCAAGTTTTAAGCATCAAAATCGTTCAGGAACTGTCAGATTACTGCAAACTGATATGAAATGAGTCACTCACTGTCGTAAAAATATTATAAAAAATCTATGGTTGAGTATTTTTAATACAAGAAAATAGAATATTTATAGGTTTTGTACCTAATTGTAAGTAATTATAATTAAATTTGCAGTGAAAAATCCAAATAAAATTATTTTGATTTTTCAGGTTATGATATACGAATGAAATGCCGTGAAACGTACAAAGGAATGGATTATGTTGACTTAAATAATGTGCACAATGTAATATATTTATAAAATTCATTAATTTGAAATTAAAATATTCTGATGTTACCAACACAGAAAATTTCCCTAGAATATAGAATTTGAGTAATAAATAATAATAAACAGAAAAGTCGGCACATAAATCTTGTCTATCACATGTCCAGAAACGGTTTTGGAAGTATTTGCATGCGCATAACCGCTAAATGAAGTTGATTGTGAACCCTCAACAATAAATTTGACATTTCCGTGTCTTATGTAACCTCGCCCCGTGGATTATGAGTCATAATCCACGGGGCGTGGTTAATGAACGGTATTATGTATCCATGCTTACATACATAATCAATATATTATTAAACAGGTCTAGATAAAATATATTATTTACTAAGTTTATCCATAAATTATATGAAAACAGTTAAATGCTTATCTATAAAAAATATAATATTTTTTAATTTTTATAACAAACATCAATTGCGAAAATATTTATGTGAATATTTTTTCTTAGAAAAAAAAAGAGTTTAAAGAAAAATGACTTCCGGTTATGCGATTGACATTAATATCTAATGAGTTCTTTTCGTATTACAATAGAGTAGGAATAGAAGATTTTAGAATTTCTGATTGATGTATTAGACCAGTTGCATAAAACGTTGTTAGCTAATTATGTTTAATTATTTTTATAAAACCTTTGCATATTACATTATTTTCTTAAACTAACACAACGCCGCTTACAAAACGCATACGTGTAAATTTCACGGAATCTCTTTCGTTAATGTATTTCAAATGTGTCTATGTGCACCCTTCTTCACACAGTTTGAGTGTCACTGACTCGTGATATATGTCAGTCAGACCACAACACACTAACACTAACACTATCACAATCACTTAAGCAGGGCAGAGACGTAGCAGCAGCTTGTTCAATAGACGGTCTAGTGTTAGAGGTTGCACAGACCATCGTGGTACATGAGGTCAGGATGAGTTGGTTAAGTTAGGTGGTCCCCAAGTCACACTACTGGCAAATTGACATACAAAAGAAAGACAAAGATCTGTGATCTGGAAACATAAATGTACACTTTGATTGATTTTGGTTAAAGCACAGCATATTGAAATTTTTAAAGATTAGAATGTTAGTTTTATATATATAAATATATATATATATATATATATATATATATATATATATATATATATATATATATATATATATATATATATATATATACGGCCTAATTCTGTAAGAAAGTTGTTAAGACTTATCAACGTTGCTAAAATTTGTAACCAATAGAAACAAAAATAAAACCTGTCATTTTCAAGTTTTATTCTGTGTTCGCTATTATTATTGGTTATTTGCTATAACAATGTTGTTAAGACTTAACAACTTTTCTTACAGAATTGGGGCGATATACAGGGGGTTCATTTTAAGTGGTACACTATTGCTAACTTGAGAACTATAAGTGCTACGAGGTCGGTTAAATTAGCAAACAATTTCTATTTTACTAGACTATTTTAAAGAGCGTATTTTTTTTTTCAATCAGTAGTTTTCGAACTGTGGGGACCACCTTTGTTATTTTAAATCATATATTTTCTATTTACTTATTAGATAGAGAATTTTATTCTGAATTCATTGAAATAATATTTGCATACTCTTACATTACGATTTTTTTATAAATATGCATGCAAAATTTTATAGTAATAGATATGATTAAATATGACTATAATGTGAGTGTCACAGATGGAAAAAATGAATACATGTTAATTTTTTACATAGAATTAGAGTCCCTTGATAGAAAGGAGTGAATATTTTCTTCTGACAATTGATCATAAATGTCAACTGAGATGTCAACGCGCATAAAATATTCATTCATTTCTTTCATGGCATTCTAATTTTATGTAAGAAAAATAAAATGTATTAATTTTTTCCATTCGTGGCACTCTTATTATAGTGATATTTCAATCATAGATATTAATATGTAGTTTGTTTATAGATATAAAAAAAACTATTCCCATTAGACCTCTGGAGTGAGTAAACCCTAAGTGGATTAAAGAAAATTTATGGTTGCAAAAATGTCAAAATTTCCAGTGATGGATTTAGAATAATTGAAAATTTATTTTTCCGAGGTAATTTGTTGATTTTCATGGAATAAAACACAACATATAATAATACACAATTGTTGTTTCAAAAACAGATTCGATTCAACTGAACTCATATTTTTCACTTACGCTTTATAAAGGAATAATTTAGAAAAGGGATTATCTATGTAGCTGTATGATTCTAAACAAAACCTGTGGTTGGTTAAACAGTTATCTTGTTTTATGTTAATGATAGAATTACCGTTAAGTATAGAAATTTTTAATTTTAATTCCAGTATTACGAAAAATAACAGTAAAGTTCATTTTTCCTGTAATCCGGCCCCTTCAATCGGTGCTTGGACCGCATGCTGTGGGGCGGTTTGCCATAGTCATTAGTGACCCAGGTAGATTTTCTTATATCTATGAACAAACTGTACAACTTTATATGCATATTTTTCAAAAAAATCGTTATGTGCGATTATGCAAATATTATATAACTGAATTCAGAATAAATTTCTCTATCTAATAAGTAAATAAAAGATATATGATTCCATTTATAATAACAAAGTTGGTCCCTACAGTTTGAAAACCACTGGTTGAAAAAAAAATATGCACATTAAAATAGTCTAGTAAAATAGAAATTGTTTGTAAATTTATCTTTGTTTGTAGCATATATACTGGCCCATTTAAAATGAGCACAGTCTGTATAAAAATATATGCATTGGTTATTAGTAAATAACGAACAGTTCTTTATTCACATACTTTAAAAATATTCTTTGATAAACAGAAAGTTCTCGGAAAAATAAGCTCATTATTTAAACTATCCGTACAGTTGAAAGCTTGAAAGAAACCTTATTTAAAATTTAAACTAGTTCTCGACCTATCTCATGTGCTTGGAAGATCAAAAACAAAATATGAAATGTTAGAAAAGAAAGATTTTTCTTCTTATTCACCGCGGAGTGAGTTATCACTTTAATTTAAGTTGGTTTTTCGTTACGACGACGAGGCAAATATTACATTTGTCAGGGCTTCCGCTGGTCGCTCTGCTCTTATTCTGCATTCGGTGGAGTGAAGGATGATGCACAGGCTGGAGCAGGTGTCCCGAGCTCACAACTTTTACTTTTCTTCTTTCCCACAGGAATTTCACATTTATTTGGATGAATATTTATAGATTTAAGAGTCGTTAAAATTTTGGCGTTAACTAATATTCCTAACGAATTGTTGACGGTTAGTTATGAAGGCAATTTGCACGGAATGGAGGATTATTTTCTACAAGGATTTTTATAATTTTGCTACTTTTTCTTACAAATTAAGCCACTTATTGATGTTTTGTATTTTCAGCAAGATATTAGGTAAATAAAAAATGTAGGTCGAAATTCAAAATATAAAAGTACCTACCTATTACAAACGTAGGTACGTTTTTCAAATTTAATGATATATGTATACTCTTCAACTTCAGATACGCGGAAGTGTTTATGATTCAAATTGATTTGGAAATCCAAAAAATACTTTAATAACACGAGCAATTATTATTTTATAACTGTAAAATTATCTGTTGGCAATATCTTAATAATAATTTTAGAAAAAAAGTGGTAGGACAATAATTGTTCAGAATTATTTTAATTTTGTTGATCATGGCCTATTAAATCATTTTTTTGCAAATCTATTAAAAGTAGGCTATTTAATGTTTGTTTATAGAATTAAAATAGTACATTAAGATACAAGTTTCATAAGACATGATTTTAGCGCACGCGTCATTCTTAGAAACGAGCGGCTTGCCGCGAGTATTCTAAGGGGACAAGTGCGCTGAAATGTCTTATGAAACGTGTATTTTATACTATTTTTTCTATTTTGGTCATTTTTTAAAAAAATTACGTTATTTCATGTCCAGGAATTTCAATTTTGGTTGTGTAATATGTACTTTATGAAACTCATTTGGATGTCATAAAGAAGTACTTTATGACATCCAAATGGATTTCATAAAGTACATATTAAAGAACCAAAATAGAAAAATAACATTTATGACACCAGTGTTAAAAAGTAACAGGTCATTGTTACTTTTAACACGTTTTAAAAGTGAATTAGTTACCTTGTCAATGACAAATTGACATTTTTGGCATACGTAAAAAAATTATCAGATATACAAATTTAAATAAAAAAATCTAGTGTGGCCAACACAATGCCTCCCACCATTTACAGCCCGAGTAACAAAAAAGATTAAGTTAATCCTTATTTTTACTCTAATTTTGACAGTTTATTTCTTAAAATATAGTCTAATCTAATACAAGTAGCTACCATTTTTTAAACCCCTCAACAGGATTAAATCCCAATTACACAGTCGGTTCACATTCACACACATCCATTCGAACCCAGAGCCCCGACCGCACTCATGACTTAAATGGCGTTGCTCTAAACATTGAGCCACCGGAGATATAGTAAAATGAAGATTCAATTTTAATTACCGGGATAGATCAGAATTTACTAATCCAAAAATGAGGATTAGCTTAAACATTTTTGTGAATCGTTAATTTTTATTAATCTAAACTGTATTGAGTTCCTTTTCTATTGTTCTATTTACTTTTTTCTTTTTAAAACGTTACTAATATTATTTTGAAAGGATTAGTTCTTTGATAGTGACATTTATCTGTCAGTTACATACATTTGAATAACTGCATTTTCTTTGTTTAAAGCGACCCTGGGATTTAAATTATAGATAATTTTATAAATTTATTCTTAAAATATATAGAAAAAGTAAAATTGTAAATCTATAGAACATTTAATAATCTTTAATTTTTATAATAACATTAATCTCGAAAAAATAACATTTAAAGGTATTTTTCGAAGGAAAACTATTTTGAGCTTCTAGTAAAGTGCCATTTCCGGTTATCCGAGTTTTACTAAAATCTAATGGGCTCTTTCCATTACAGGAAAAGTTCGAAATACAAGATCTCAAAATTTTTTGAATAATAGTATTTGAGTTAGTGTGGAGGATCCACACACACATACACACAGACATCATCGTGAAAATGTGAAAATTGGATGCTAGGGACCTTAAAACCTGATCATTTACCAAAATCTCGATATGCGATTTTTAGCACGATCCCTATACCTCCCTTACCAAGGGTAGCGGGAGGTAAAAATAGTGTTTGTGGAAAAAATAGTGTATGGTATACGTATTAAGAGTGATTTGATTTTGTTCTTATAAAATAAAATGTCACTTTTAACACATATCATAAATAACTATATCTTGTAACGAAATAAAAAAAATGATAAATTCAGAAAAATGTCTATCGAAAAGCTAATGAGCTAAAATTATTTATAAATTGTCATTTAAAAAAATATAAGTTTTTGTTAGTATAGACTCACTGGTTTTAATTTTTTTCTTCAATAAATGAATAACGTTTACTTTTCTTGTACGACTTTCATGTGAATGATTTTCTTGTATTCTCAATAACAAAAAATAATTGAGGTGTCTCATATCCGTGAAACACCCTTTGTTTATAATTGAGTGTTGCACGAGCCGCCACTGGTATGAAATATGATAGTTCGTTTTACTATATTGTTCTTTATGAGTATATGTGCGTTACATTAATTTTATTACAGCGATGAAAGAAAATTAAGCACCTTTCTAAACCTATAAATCTATCCCAAATAAGATGATGGTGCCTACAGAAACACATAAACCGTCAAAACTTATTAACTCTGCTAACGATATATCGCTAACACTAAAGCTGAACTGCACATAATCACATTAGCCACAATTCAATCACATTTTATACGGGTATTAGTTAAAATTTCACATACGGGCGCTGGTTTCCCACAAACATGAATACCTACCCTGAATATTTTCGACCTAGTCTCATTCCATATGCATCTGCTGCGTTATATTTTATTTATAAACCTATATTCTCAACATATCCGGTGGTGTTTTGTATATGAAGTAGGCTGGGGATTTTTTCTGTTTCTGAAAGAGAGGGGTGAGGTTAGGAATACTGTAGAACATACCGAACCCATTATGGGAACGATATTTGAATGTTAACAAGTATGGGTCTCGCGTTAAGGTATGATTTACGAGAACATTCGTAGGGTGTTGCTTTACATCTTGAAGATATGATTCAGTGGCGTTCTGAGAAGAATTTTAAGGGATGAATCAATTTACAGTGAGACGAATTTTATATTTCTCTTTAGAGTAATCGTTTCTAGTTACCACAGTAATATCTTATAGCGTTTTCAGCTTACACAGTGCAAGTGCGCACAGAGTGCAACATATCCCGTGACCACATTGAACGAGTTCTGCCCTCATCCGGTGGCAGTGCAAGTTTAGCTGCCATATTTGCACTGGCACTATTGCACTTGCCTAGGGAGTCAGTGCACAAAAGTCGCACTGAGCCAGTGCACGGTGCAACTTTTTCTTAAGCTGAAAACGCATCAGCTGACAAAATTTTGCACTCAATGACAAGCTGAAAACGGTCAGTGCAAAAAAGTGCGTACCAGTGCGCACTTGACTTGTAAGCTGAAAACGCTATTACATCTTTTACTTTTAAATAGCTATCAATTAAACGGTCTGCATAATGTTAATGTTTTGGTCAGCCTCAAAATGTTTTCTGCTGGCAAATATAACCTAAACAAACCTAACCTAACCACATATTGAGCCAGATATTTTTTAGGTTAGAATTGATTAGGAAGAAATTGCCAAACTTCGGGATGTATACTACACATATACATAAACATATGACTAAGGTCAGCTTCATTTCTAATTTATTTATTTATTTATTTATTGTTAACCCACTCAACAGGATCGAAGATCCCAATTACTGAGGGGTGACAAAATTTTGCAAATATATGACAATATAACGTAAGTAACGTAAAACATAACGAATTACAATATTAGGTATATGTACATTTACTTGTTAAAGAAATATTGAAACATTACATTTTTAAATCTTTGCAAACCACAGCTGAATATGTCAACGTTCAAAGTAGAGTTAATTTCATTAAATAGTGAACATACTCTTCTACTAGGTGCCTTAGATTCATAATTTGTTTTCACATTTTTTAAATTAAACGTAATTACAGATTTGTTTCGAGATGAAATTCGTGGAACGTTTATACAAATACAGTTTAGAGTTGCACTATCGTCAATAATGTTCCATAATAATTTAAACAAATATACACAAGAAATTATTGTTCTTCTATTCTCGAGTGATAGCATGTTAAAAGTTAAACTGCCTATTAACCTAACTGTCAGTTATAAGGAAAAATGTATTGCTCTCCCGAGTTCGCCTTGATGTTCTTTAATATGAGCTGCAATATTAAAAATCTGGTATGGCCAACACAATACTCCCGCCATTTACAGCCCGAATCACAAAAACGATATTCTTGATCAGACGCTAAACATCAGACGAAGACTTTTGTTTCAACATAATGGAGCACCGGCTCACACAACCGAAAAGTCATAGCACGATAGCATTACTAAATAGAGAATAAAAACTTTTTTTGGACAGATCGAAAAAAATGTTACAGACAAATGTTATAGTAGATAGTTTAAGGATTTTATAAATGTTTTATTTTCAAAAATCGATCAAGTAGTTTTCAAAATATCTTGCTTTGAAATTTTTGATCGGTCGCCATTTTGTTATTTGATAAAATAGAAAATATTTGTAAATACAAATGTTTTAGAGAACCGAAAGCAAATGCAGTAAGTTTTTGTATTTTTTAAATATTTTTTAAAATAAGGGAGTAATGACGAATTTCCGAAAAAGAAAAGAACGCCAATAACTATGAACTGGGGCCCCAAATCAAAAAATTTAACTAAGAAAAGTTGTTTGTTTCAATGAGTTCTAACTGCCGTTTTCGGGTGTTACAACTTAGTATTAACACCCTGTATATATATCATATCGTTTATTACTCATTCATAGATTTTACTAATATCGATTTATCTGTGTCGCAGAAAGAGCGTCCACGCCTCATATACAATTAAAATTAAAACATTTTTGAAAGTAAAAGTTTGTCTGAGTTTCTTTCTTGTACTATATTTACAATTACATAAAGATGTTGTCAGGTAAATAAAACGAAAACATAAAACTCTCGTCGCAACGCAACACCTTTTTCATTTTTCTCATAAATTCAGCGTCAAAATCTTTACATCTCATTTCTTGAAAAGAAATATCACTGCTATATCCGTTTCATCTCTCCATCCACATCTGCAAATACGAAGCAAAGCTCAGGGTTCAGCGCTCGTTCCATTTCCCAGCAAGAAAAATGCTTACGATATCCGTTTATTAAAAAAGCAAAAAAATTAATCTTTCATTTCGCTTTCCCAGAGACAAAAATCTCATTTATATCCGCCTACAAATTCAGAAGCAAGACAAAATGCAACTTTGACAGCTTGGGAGGAACAGGAAGGCTAAGAGACAAAATCCTGTCAGATTTATTTATCCAAACTTGAATATAACGGTTTATTACCTAAGAATATGACAATCCTTATGTCTTATATTTCTAAAATTTTAAAAATTCATTTTTGTGAATTTAATCTGTTATTTCACGTTACATATTAAACTGTTATCATATTGACATACTATCAGACATATTGGTAAAAGTTATTAGATGTATAAGGTGCTAATAATGCTCTGGCATTTATTGTTATAGTTGGAGGAAGGAATCTATGAAACTGCAGGGTTTACAACCTTTTATGGACGGAAGGGCTTCTTTGTGGTCAGGACTCATAAATTATTCGAATTTGAATCCATCACTAGGGTAAGAAATGGGCCGTATTAAAAAAAATCATACTTAATTTTTGAATAAATTTTGTAAATTGAAACTATATAATAAATAAGACAATAAAACAAAATTTTAGTTTATTAACTGGGAAAAAATATGTACATATAAAAAACAAGATCGTGCAGTCAGATTAAAAAAATTACATATAACAAAAACACATTACACTACAATAGAGATACAGTACACAGTACATGTACAGTGCGGTCAGATTTAGAAACAAATATTTACATGTAACAAAAAACAACGTAAACTATTATTCACGAAAGATGACTATTCAAGGTCATCTGTGAGCCGTATGATATAATATTGCTTGCAGATAACTTCATTGCATTTAGTTTGCATAGGCGTGCAACATGAAATATTTATGGAAACATTTTAACTGAAAAAATAAGAGTAATTCATTTAAAAATTATTTTTCTTTCTAAATAATGCCTTTCTGAAAGATTTATGTTCTTCACTTATGTTTTTACAAAATACAAAAACATAGACTTAACTTATAAACCAAGGAATAATAATTTGATTTAAACGTCAACGCCACTGGGTAAATATTAGCACAGAGGGCAGTGCAGTAGATAATTCTACGACATAATGTCATTATTATTTATAGTTAGTTAGAAAGTAATGCCACTATTTACGTATATCTGTCACACCACATAAATTAAATAGACATACGTCAAATAATCTTTCTCTTTCTAATACAAAATGTTGCTAAGCTACTGCTATAAAGTAATGTGTATTCTTTCTTCAAACAAATGACCTTGAATAGTTATCTTTCGTGAATAATAGTGTAATTGTTTTTTTTTGTCATATATCCATGGCTGCTTAGATAAAATGCTCATAAAAACTGTAATTTTGTAATTAATTTTTACGTTTATATGAAGAGATAAAATAATCGTTTCACATGATTTAGATGCTATATTTAAATCTCTATAACTTTTATTTAAAGTTTTTGCATAAAATAATTAGGTAACGTTTGCGCAAAGAAAAATTGATTTCCCTTGTTAAACTCCTGTATGTTTCACTTTTCGATATACACCCTGTACATAAATTTTCGATAAATAATATTTAGATGATTTTTTTCTTGTAACTCCTACTTCCGGTTGTCCAATTGTTACTAAAACTTAATCAACTCTTTCCCATTATTGTTAGATTGAGGAATCCACAGTTAAAAATGTCTTAAGTCTTATAGTATTTGAGAAATCACACATCCACACACACATCCACACACATATCCACACACACACATCCACACACACACACACACGCACACGCACACACACACACACACATACACACACACACACACACACACACACACACACACACACACACACACACACACACACACACACACACACACACGGACATCATCGTAAAAATGTTATAATCGGATTCTAGGGACCTTAAAACGTGCTTATTCACTAAAATTATAGATACAATTTATAAAATAAGGGTAAGATATAAATCAAATGCTTTGATAAATTAACCCTGCTTTTATTTCTCATATTTCTAATGAGTACTCTTAGTGTAAAATATTATTGCGTATTTGAGTAAATTACACTTTGAATTTTTCCTTTTTGTATGTAATTAGTGTTGGTTTTTGTTTCCACCTGAACTTTAATCCTAGTTTCCCCATTAATCTCTTCCTTCCTTCGTAAGAAAATCCTGGTTCCCGGCATTTCCTTCCTCTTCCTCCATGTGAACAACCAAATGTGCAGCTCTGCTAACGACTCCATTCAACTCGCGTCTAATTGACGAAATGAAAAACTACCACCACTATATCTTCCGCTCTAATTGAGAGATTCGCTACAACACGACGGCTCCTACATTCATTCAAGAACGGGTCATTTTTTTCTGTCCACTACATGTGAATGCTGGTCCTTTCAAAATAGAAGACATTCGGTCTAATTTGTCAGTATTAGTGTATAATCTACTTTTGCCACAATTTACTACTTATGGTAAAGTGACATCTAAATGATATAGAAGTCTAACGTTTGAATTTTTATTTACAAAAATGCAACTAGAGTAAATGCATGATCGATCGACCAAGAGGATTTTGTATCGATGATGTCACCGTGGTATCTTTCCAAAAGATAGTTCCGGGTGGTTTTCGATTTATATTGTTGTCGAATTTGAGAACAAACTGAAGTGCATGTACTTTTATGAATTTTTGTAACATAAAATAAAATATCATCACGGCATAATACTTATTGCCCATTATGGGTGTGCCAATCTGCTTTGTACTTACACAGATATCCCGAAAATAATGCAATATTTGTTTCGTTCGGGCGCTTACCATACGTCACCTCACGGTCACTCATTACTGGCGTGGAGAGTGCATCACAGAGAGTTAATATTGTGCCATTAAAATTCGAAATATTTTTTACCGTCGATCGAGATCAAACCCGGGTGCCCAGATTCGTGACTATACTAAAAAACTTAATGTAGAAACGAATGTATTTTCTGTACATGAGAATATGTTAATTTTTGTGTGATAATGTCCATGTTATAGTTGTAAGTATTTTATTATTTTAAATTTTTATAGTCCTATATGAAGATGAAGGAGAAAGTTAATAGCAAAAAAAAATTAATATTGATTCTTTGTTCTCTGTCATTTTTAAATTAATGGTCGCCGATCGTGTCAAATGCTTCGTCAAACACAAATTACGTGTCGAATATAAATGAAATCTGGCACAAATTACACATATAGGTACTGTAGTACCATCACGAAAATAATATGAGTTATATCGAAAACAAATGTTCGGTTTTTATGTAAAACTCTTCAATTTGTTAATCTTTCGTAGATAAGACGTAATTTTTGTCCACAAATTACCCAAATCTGCGAGTATTAATACTTAAATACTTTGAACAATTTTTAAGCATAATAATTATTATTAAAACTAATAAATTTACACCGTAACCTTAAAATTAATTTTATTAAAAACTAATTACGTACTTCGAGAACTAAGTTCTCATCATCAGTAAATAATAATAATAATAATAATAATAATAATAATAATAATAATAATAATAATAATAATATTTATTCCAGAGTCCAAAATAAGTATACATGGCTTAGGAAAAGTCATATATTACATAAAAAATACAATATTTAGAAAAACATGTATTTATTAAAAATTAAGGCTTATCCTTAAGAAACTCGTCTATGTTATAATAACATTTATTAAGAAAATAAGTTTTTAAACCTTGCTTAAATTATAATTTCAATGTAATGTCTTTTAATTTTTGCGACATGATATGGATACAACTGGTGCTTTATTTAAAATTGTCATATGTGACACTTCGTATTGTGATAAAGATGTACAAGATTAACAAATGTGCGAATATTAGGAACAGTATGATTTGGAAATGCTCCATCTAAATGCGTTGACAATTCTATAACACTTTCTTTATATCAACCACAAATTAAAATGTAGTAAAGATACGAATAAATAAATAAACCATAGGTAAGTAATTACAATGTCTGTGTACTCGCTATTTGTAAACATAAGCATTTTGACAGAATTTTATCTGATAAACATGTTTATTACTAATGTCAAAATTTAATTGCAACAACTGACAACAGCTGTCAATTGCTAAAACAAAATTTTTCATAGCTATTGCTATTGCATTCAATTATTAGAAAAATACTAGTAACGACTCGTCAATGTACGGGGTTGTAAAAATGCTAAAAAAAATATGTGTAACACGAGGGGGGTGTTTGAAAAGCTGACTGCAATCCTACCGACTGCTTCACTGTAACACGAGGCGGTGGAACTGAAGCTGATGACTGGTGGACGCTCTGATGGCTGGCGTCCACGGCTTGTGAGAAGGAAGAACACACAGACACTTTAAACTTTTTACACTTTACACTGATGAACACTACGGACATGAACACAACTTGTGATTTAACAACTAACTAATTTTATTTACATTTAAACTAAATGATTACATTATTAACTAATACAGCGGGCGGGCGCCCCAAAAACTAAAAACTACATGTTCACTCTTACGAGTATCTAATCCGACTCTCCCATGTTTATCCCATGGCTAACTAATACTGACTCTTCCATGTTTATCCCATGGCTGACTAATACTGACTGCCTTAAAACAAAAACGCTATCTCCAGGACAGGATTATCTTAGGGGTTCGGGGTGCATAGGCAAGGGCATCCATAGTCACGTACGCATACACAATAATTTCTAGACTTAATTATCAACAAATAAATGTCGTGACTATCATAATACGATAAGAATTTCTAAACTGAATTTTGACATTTATAACTTAAACAGATAAACAGAGTTAAAATATGAATATTGAAACTATAATTTAGAAGAGTTTATAAAAAGTTATTTATCTGTTATTGTGCTTACCCTCGCCTTGTCACATATGCGATTTCGAGAAAAAGTTATTAAGAAATATTGTTATTCTCGTCGAGTTACATTACTGGTTAAATTGAATGCACTTATTTCATTTACACCCTGTATAAGCTGAACAATATAAGGCCAAGCAGTACAACAAGGAATAGTTAGAGTTGTCAAGATTACTCAACATGTCAACTATGCCAAAGGTTCTAACAACTATTAATTTTTAATAATAATTATTGTTTTTTGTCAATACGATAATGTTTTGTAAATATACTTCAGGCATATGATCCTCAATAACTTTAGGCTGACAATTCATTTAGTACATACATATCTTCTATAGATATTTTATGTCAAATATCTGTTAGGGTTCGATATTCAACAAATAAAAACAAAACTATCCATAACCCTCCATCAAACTATCTGCACCACCGATAGTGAAACAATCATCATCATTTTCATATAATCAAGCTCTTCCACATCAATATCTCCAACCTCCCACCGTCTTGTCGCCGTCTCGATTGATGAATCCTCGTGATTACATCTCCTCTTTGAGGGTAATTCACCCTACGGATGGTCCAAATCATTACAAGACGCTGAAGAAGACGATTAACTAACCGAATGGTTAGAAGAGCAACTACAATGCGATGTAGGGAACGCGTTGTCCCGGCTCGAACATCAATTTTTGATCGAAATCTTGGTGGAATCTTAGAGGGTGGAATTGTCATTGATCTTTGTTTGAGGTTAAGAAAGGGATGGGTATGTGAAGGTTTAATTGAAGTAAACGGATCGAGAAAAGCAGGAATTTGATTAGATTGAAGGAGATGGTGGACAAGAAAGTAGAAGTTTGGTTTCGTTAGGTATTTATGAACAGACTATGACTCATTCCTATAGGGGAGAATAGTGCAAGTAAAGACTTAAGAAGTGGCAAAAGTACTCCATTTTTTTTAGAAACTGCATATAATTTATGCTAAATTTGTTCCAATTTATTCTCTAATTTCAGAATTTGTTCTATGTAAACAACGATATTAATTATATACGGAGGCATCCGGTCGTAATACTATTAAAATTTTAAAACTAGTGATGCACGCGAGGCGAGACGAGCCGAGAAATATAAAATATCGATCTCGTCTCGTTTTCGGATCTGTAATATCGATCTCGCTTTCGTTCTCGCACATTTTTTAGGTCTCGTCTCGTTCTCGCACGAAAGTCTCGCGAGAGTCTCGCTATAAAAATAAGCGCTTGCGCACTACGTATTTACGTAACAGTTTAACTACAAGAGACAAGTTCGCACCATTCGCACCGTCTTCCGTGTATTTGCAGTCGTATAAATATAATAAAGAGGCGAAACACTAACTTCTGGTCACCAAATTATTTCAATACGCACAATACAATACAATACAATAAAATGTGATAAATTGGTAAATAATTTAATTTACCTGTAAAATACCCAGTTTGTCACCAAATTGTGATCTCTAAACTATTTCAATACGAACATCTGTTAATACATTCTGTCATCGGTAAAACGAATTAAAACATTAAACAATTCTTTTTTGTAACTTTGTAAACCGCTACATTGGTAACCCGCCGGCAACCAATCACTCCGCTTCTCTCCATTTTGGCTCCCATCGACACTTAATATAACATCCTTTACTTTTCAGGGGCGGCAAGAAAATGTTAACCGTGATTTTAACTGGGATGAATTAGGGACTGAAATATTGGAGAAAACTAATTCTATTGAATGCAAAACTGATTTTGTCTTTATTTTAAATTTCCTCGCTCTAGAACCGATATCAATCGACTCTAGGTAGACTCAATAATATAGTGAATTCATATAATTTTCACATTCACATATTCTATGCACGATTTAGCGTTGACTTTACTTCTTGTACGGTGCACTTTTCATTGAATTTATGAGTCAAAGCTATAAAGTTACAAATACTTTTTATTGCGAGACTCTCGCGAGAGTCTATCTCGCGAGATTTCTCGCTTCTCGCAGTTGTTATATCGATCTCGCCTCGAATTTTAAACTGCGATCTCGCTCTCCTTCTTGTCTCGCATAATGCGACGAGACGAGATGAGATGCGAGAGTACTCTCGCCTCGTCGTGCATCACTATTTAAAACTGAATGATTTATGTATTTAAATTTGAAATTACTTATAATTTCTGATGAATTTGTTCTAATGTATTCCTGAATTTCAGAAAACAAGATATTAACAAATTATTGGTACTTTACACACTTTTCTAAATCATACTTTCAGTAAAAATATTTCAAATTGACAACACCTTGATTAGTTAGAATGCGAATACGATTTTATAAAACCAACGATGTCTATTCATCTTCGTTTTACTCTTTTACCGTTTGCTGCAGTAGTATTTTATAAAGTATCAACATATTATATTATATATTATAAATACAATACATTATTTCTTAAATTTTACTCAAATTTTGCTAAAGAAAAAATGTAATGCGATGAATTTTTACGATTTTGTATAAATGGTAGTGCATCAATCTGATTAATTAAAATTCAATGTGATTCAAAATCTAGTTGTAGATAAAGAAAATATAATTTTAAAGCTACAGATTGTTTAAGGTTCGCCTAAGATCAATATCAATACTTTGACAAACAGGAAAAGCAAGATTGTCTAAAATATTATCCATGCCAGAGGCATTTAAAATAAGACGATTTAGATTTACAAATGTCTCATATAAAAACATTATACAATTCTTTGAATTTTCTTATGATATGATAATTCTTGTTTTCTTTCAGTAGATAATTTGAAATATTTTGTTGCATTATGTATTTATATTTTATTATTTGGACATTATGTTTGGAATTTACTATTTATTTTTATTTGAGTTTGTATTTTTCGTCTCTTTCTTATTTCTTCTTTCAAGTTAAATGTTTGTTTCCATTTCCAAATAATCAATGTAATCCTTATAATTTATATATAGGTATAGGGATCTTGCTAAAAATCGCATATCGAGATTTTGGTAAATGACCACGTTTTAAGGTCCCTAGAATCCAATTTTAACATTTTCACGATGATGATGATGTGTGTGTGTGTTTGTGTGTGTGTGTGTGTGTGTGTGTGTGTGTGTGTGTGTGTGTGTGTGTGTGTGTGTGTGTGTGTGTGTGTGTGTGTGTGTGTGTGTGTGTGTGTGTGTGTGTGTGTGTGTGTGTGTGTGTGTGTGTGTGTGTGTGTGTGTGTGTGTGTGTGTGTGTGTGTGTGTGTGTGTGTGTGTGTGTGTGTGTGTGTGTGTGTGTGTGTATCCTCCACTCTAACTCAAATACTATCATTTAGAAAAATTTTAAACTTTATATTTCTAATTTCTAATATAGGAAGAAGCCATTAGATTTTAGTATAAAGCAGATATTCGGGAGAACGATGTTAAAATTAGAAATGATAGACGAAATAATGTCAATGGATTTCATTTACTTGCTTTCGAAAAATAGGGACATTCTCTGCTTTTATCGGAGTTCCCTGCCACTTATTTTATGTTTCCATCATATCTTTGCTTTTAAAACTCTTTAAATCTGTTTTACTTATAGAAACAATTAGGCACTTAAATATATAAGCATATATTGATTTGTAAATATATTCATCATTACAGAAATCTGCATACAAAACAGATTGGCGCAACCAGCAATGGGTAATATACCGTGATGATATATTTATTTATTTATATTGATTTGTGTTAATTTATTTATTTTATATGCCATTTCCTAATAATAATTCACAAAATTTTCCAGAAGGAATCCATGCATTTTCTTAGTAATTTGATATGTGATACATATTAATACGTGATATGCGTTATCGAGAATTTGCGATAAACATAATTAGGTAATCTTATTCGTTTATAAACCTCATAAAACATAAATTACTTCATTCGAACAATTAAGGTCAACATAATGAAACCCAGGTAGGTCAGTTTAATAAATATAATCATAATCTAACCTACCGTGGGAGTTAAATTTAAAATCCATAGTCTTTTATCTGTATCTAGATTTGCCGTAATGTCCACCCGTCGAACACGAAAATATCATTATAGCACGTTATTATATTCAGATCAAAGCTGTGGCTGTGGGTATCTGGAAGCCATCAAGTTTCCTCGACAACTTTATTTTCCGCAAGCGATAACCTCTTGATTGTGGGGGAAATGGAATTATTCGCAATAAAATTTCCGAATTCCCTTCGGTCGCTTAATGAGAGCGTGTCGTAGTAAAATATTCCGTGTGGAGAATAGTCTGGCCAGCCAAGCCACCCTCGATTTCATTACATTGTACGTTGAGTCAGGTTAGGAGGAATAAATAGAAGGTTCGGAAGAATTGAGACTAATCAAACATACACTATAATGTTCGTTTTTCAATGAGTCTCTGTAATTATTTTTACGTATGTACCATAACAATATATTTACATGAATGATATTTTAATAATACCAAATTCTACACTCATATCATATGTATGTGTACTTAAGCTATTCTATTAGGTACATTAGTGAGTATTACATATTAAATTAGTACCAAATCTGTAAGTACCCACGTGATCCTCACGCCGCGTACGGCAGCTGGACGGAGGAGACCTTATGTATGAGGATAAGGCTAGAATTATTATTGAGAACTTTAACATTAATTTTTTATTTTTTTTTTGTACTTTTTTGTTCTAATCCATAGCAAGCTTTATTATAAAAACCAAAAAGTATATAATTTATAAATTTACATATCTCGCTTATACAAAGATCTAATTAATAATATAAGGTGTGCTAGACGCAGAATTTAATTCTCTAAAACTATTATTTGAAGCATTTATTTCTAAAATAAAAATAAAACCATTTTATTGAAGAAAAACTGTTAACAACTTCCGGTTAGCCTATTTTATCCAAAATCTACTATGTTATTCCCATTGACATAAAAGTCTTATATACCAAATTTGAAAAGTTTTGGATTATATTTTAAAATAGTTTTTCATTAAAATCTATTATAGGCTTCAAGTAAAGATCCACTTCTGGAAATTATGTAACGACCAAAAAGGGAGGTGCACAACTAGATGTTATAGCAGTCCTAAATACAAAATTTCAACTTTCTACGGCTTACAGTTTTTGAGTTATGTGAGATATGTACGTACGTACGTACAGACATCACGACAAAATTAGTCAAAATGGATTCAGGGATGGTCAAAATAGATATTTCCGTTGAAATCTGAAAACCGAAATTTTTCGCGATTACAATACTTCTTTTACTATGTACATGCCGTGTCATAATGACAATTTGAGTAGTCTAATGTTTTTCAGTATTGGCCAAGGATCATAATGATTCCATTAGAGTTCTCAGTGCTATAATTAGCTTTGGTAACTAGGTAACTTGTTTACAGACAAATCGAAAACAGCATATCTGATTTTTCAGATTATTTTTTTTTTGTTCAATAAATCTTCATTAATTTACGCCAGCAAATAAAATTTTGTATGTAATGTGGATCGTAACTAATCATATGGCACACGTCGTGTTATCAAACTCAACTTCGCCTCGCTTGATAATCTTCACGACTAGTACCATAATAATTGACGTTACGATCCTTATAACATAAATAACTATTATGGCACTCTACTGAAAAATTGTAACTTACATATATAAATATCATGAAATAAATATATCATCACGGCATATTATCCGTTGCTGGGTGTGCCAGTCTGCTTTGTACGCAGATATCGGTAATGATGATGACATATTTGTACCGTGCGGGCATTTACCAGGCGTCACCTCACTGGCACTCATTGCTGGCGTGGAGAGTAAACCACAGGAATCAATTTTGTGCAATTTAAAATTCACGACCAGACACTCAGGCACTTGAGTAATGTTTTTCCATTGTACGGTACAGTTTTTACATCTCCCAAAAATTAATTTGAGCATTCCAAAACAGGATTGGTTGGATGCTTTCAAGAATCGGGAAGACTGGGAGGAAAGCATGGTGGCATGTATTGTTGTTGACGGGATTTACTTTGAACTTATTTACTCTCAATATTTCTAGCGTTACCCTTCATAAAATCAACATTCGGTAGAAAAAATTATTTCATTGTCAAGAAACCAAATCTAGATTGCTTTAACAAAATACTTACAACAATAAAAATAATTTCGGTGTTCATTTAAATTATTCTTTAATAATATTTCCTGATTTCATTTTCATTCGCTATTCTGTTTAGCGTTGCCTAAATCCTTGTGTCCAAGCGAAGCGCGTGTGGGTTCCAGCCGGTTTGTTAGTAAATTAGTTGGAATGAGTCGTGGCTCACCCTCGCATCCACCCTTGTATCCACATCTACATCCACCCTCGGCCGGCGTAATCCATGTTTGTGTAAATTGCATGCTTCTAATTGCCTCTCTCTATGTATGCATTGTGAATGTGCCTCTATCCTCTGTACGCTGTATCCCATGTGTTTGTATTGGGGATATTAGTTCGTCTGTGAGAGATTAGCTCTATGTGTTAAATTTGTTTATTGTTATGTTATTGATATTGCTCTATGTAATTGAATGATGTAGGTACATTTTAATATGTATGCAAAATTTGTTGTTATTGTTTAATTTAGCATTCTTTTTTACCTCCCGCTACCCTTGGCAACGGAGGTATAGGGATCGTGCTAAAAATCGCATATCGAGATTTTCGTAAATGACCACGTTTTAAGGTCCCTAGAATCCAATTTTAACATTTTCACGATGATGTCTGTGTGTATGCGTGAATGTGTGTGTGGATCCTCCACTGTAACTCAAATACTATCAATCAGAAAATTGTGAAATCTTGTATTTCGAACTTTTTCTGTATTGGAAAGAGCCCATTAGATTTTGGTGAAAATCGGATAACCGGAAATGGCACTTTACTAGCAGCTCAAAATAGTTTTTCTATTTATAGATTAATGTTATAAAAATTATAGATTATTAAATTTTCTATAGATTTGCATTAATACTTTTTCTATATATTTTATGGATACATTTATAAAATTATCTATATTTTAAATCCCAGAGCCTACACTTTAACAAACAAAACGCAGTTATTCAAATGTATGTAACTGACAAATAAATTTCACTATCAAAGAACTAATCATTTCAAAATAATATTAGTAACGGTTTGAAAAGGAAAAAGTAAACAGAACAATAGAAAAGGAATTCAATATAGTTTCCAGCATAAGTAAATATGGAGGTATGTATTTAGATAAATAAAAATTATCGATTCACAAAAATATTGATGCTAATAATTTTTGGATTAGTGAATTCTATTCTATCCCGTTATTTAAAATTTAATCTTTATTTTATTATAGCTCCGGTGGCTCAATGGTTAGAGTAACGCCTCATGTCATAAGTGCTCTCGGGGCTCTTGGTTCGAATCTCACTAAGGCATGGATGTGTGTGAACGTGAACCCACTCTGTAATTGGGATTTAATCCTGTTGAGGGCTTTATAAAAAAGGTAGTTACTTGGATTAGATTAGACTATATTTCAAGAAATAAACTGTCAAAATTAGAGTAAAATTTTCTAATCCAAAAAACTTAATCTTTTTTGTTTGGCTGTAAATGGCGGGAGGTATTGTGTTGGCCACACCAGATTTTTTTAAATGTAAATTAATAATTACTTCCTATAAGTTAGGAAGGTATTGTAATCATGTATAAAGTGTTGTAATTGTTTACATTTTTCTACATTGCGTAGATAATTGTTGATATCACTTCAAAATATTTAATCTATATTTAGTTCATTTTATCATATACTAGTACCTATAAATATCAAAACGGCAATATTTTTTTTTATCATATAACATGTATTTTCTAAAAGTTCCTAGAGACCGGAGGTTAGTGCTACGTAGTGCTTCGGAATGACAAGACCAAGACCAAGACTGAACTAGTCTTGGTCTCGCTTTATCTTGCCTGTCTTGGTATTGCCTGGGTCTCGAATACTAAGTCTTGATCTTGATACACGTTGAAAAAAATACCAAATAATAATACAAATTAGATGTATGTAGGTACTTTACTTGAAGCTAAAAGTTAAATTCACCATAAGAAAAAAATACAATCTGCACTGAAATTAAAAGTTTCTCTATTTTTAAACTTGAAAACTAGAAGGTACTTTATATGTAAATTGAATATTCAAAATTAAATTTTAAAATACTTTTACCTTGCTTAACATAGGTAAGGATATATTGTTGTCGATGGTGAGTCCCTAGAATTCAATTTTACTATTTTTACAATTACAATTTTATTCGCAACAAATTCAAGACTAACTATTTTTGCCGTAATGCTTATTGGTGAAGAGATATTTTGAAAAAAAAACGATCTTTTGCGTCTTTTTTACCAAGTTGGCGGTGGTTCTCAAGGGGCCCCGAGGTCGGAAACTTGTATGTTTTATTAGGACCTCTAATTATATAACATATCCACAAATCAGAAATACCAACCTTTTGTGGAATAAACCCTTATTTTTCTACCCAATGACTAAACTATGAACCGTGCAAAATAACATGTGATTATAGAATTAAATGAAGAATTTTCTCTGCAACATTTATCTATATTCAAAAGCTTGCGAATGTAGATCTCGGAACTGTGTCGATAGATTATCCAAAAATAGAACTCTTGAAGTGTATTCTGATACTAATGGATCTTTATAATGTATTACAAAAGTAATTTATTTATAACACAAGTTGTTCATACATACATATAGTGTTTCTAACGAGACGAGACATTCTCGAATCTCGTCTCGTCTCGTCTCGAATGCTTTCTCGTCTCGGCGAGACGAGAAAGCTTTTTGAACTCACAAGACGAGACGATGTCGAGATTCTCGATTCTCAATAATTATTCCGATATGTCTCGATAATTTTTTGTATTTTTAAAAGTACAGTTTTTTATATTTCCATTGGAACATTTTGTAAATTTGTATTAAAAAAATATCATATTTTTTAAATTATAAATCTAATACAGGATCGGGTTAAAATTTCTTAAATAAAACTATCTATCGACAGAGTGTTACACCCAGTAATGGGTAAAAAGCATGATGATAAATTTATTTAATTTTATTTTTTTATTATTTATAGGGATTCTTTTAACAGGTTAAAGAGAGATGCCATGTGTAATTTGATACTATAACTATAACTTTTGATTTGCAAAAAAAGCTTATTTATTTCACTTTTGTCAAATATTATAAACGACAAACAAAATTAATTTTTAAGTGTACTTTTCATTATTTTATTTAAGCAAAGCATAAAATTTGCCTTTTAGTGGTGCAAATTGCCTGATGGCTGGTAGTATGAACACTACAGCGAGCAGTTGATTAGCATTGTTTTATCTCAATCGCTTATTAATTATTTTAAAGAAAAATACTTCAAATAAAAGATGCATATAATTAAATTTTTCTACGACTGTTATTTGAAGTATTTTTCTCTAAACTAATTCATAAACGCTTGACAGAGATAAAACAATGCTAATCAACTGCTCATTATTTTTATATTATACATTTTATTATTCTAAAATAAGTTTTATTAACTTGTTGTTTATTTGTAACTGTGCATGAATAAGAACATTATTTTATTATTATAGTAGTGCTGTATCAAATTACTCTGTCTCTAACTTTGTAATTTGTTGTATAGGTATAAAATTGATACTGAAGAAAATAGTTGTCTCAATTTTTTCAATAACCCTGAATATTTATTATATGTTTTTACGGTAAGTATATAATAAAAAATTACGTATTGGATCCATTAAAAAAATCGAGAAATCTCGTCGAGATTCTCGGCCGAGACAAGACTCTATAGTTCGAGACGAGAGTTAATTTTTTGTCTTCTAGACGGGACGAGACGAGACAATGTAGTTTCTCGGCTCGATCGTCTCGTCAGTAACACTACATACATAAGAAAAATCTTGGAGTATTGCTACTTCCGAAGTAGCGCTATTTCGATTTTTTAAATTTTATTTATAGACAAGAATAGGTTTCATATTATTGTAATTGAAACCTATAATATTTAAAATAAGTGCTATTTACAATGTAATTTATTTTTATTTCTCTAATTTTTAACATTAAACTTGACATTTGACAGTTGAAGTAGCGATTTTTCGGAAGTAGCGCTACTTCAAAGAGGTGAGAATACGGGACATTGTATTTTAATTCTAGACAAAATCACACACATGGTTTCATTGCAACATATTCTAATAGATAATTCACTTGTGTGAATTAACGCTCGACTTGTGACCCATATGAATATATTCATAACTGAGGGTGTACGTGTAACAACCCCTCCCCGTCGTATATATCACACTCAGTGCCAACTGCCGTCGAGAGTGCGACATTATTAAATGATTATCATCGCTTATAAACGCGAATGCGATTCTTCTTCTTCGTCTGGTAGGGAAAGGGATGGAGGTAGTGTTAGCGCAACATTCAATGCAGACCGGCAACATATGCATCTGATGGTCGAGAAAAAATTGGGATTTCATTTAGGGTGGTTGCTTGTGACGGCTGTTATTAATTATCGTGATTCATTCACTTTCGATTGAAATGAATTTGTTGTCATGACTTCGGTAAATTATGATTTCGTTCGTTCTATCATACAACATCATTTGCAGACAAAATCGTATTACCATTCCATAGCACACAACATTGCATACAAGATAAAAGGAATATGTAACAATTTGATACAAGAAATTTCACATATAGTTATTAGAACCCAGTGTCGTTCTGGATTTTGTGAGAATATTATAAGGAGTCAGGAAGCTTGAGTAACTGTATTGGAAAGGAGGAAAATATTCAAATACAGGGTGTTATGTATGTAATGTGCCATAGTTCACAGTGTGATAAAGAGAACTAGAAGAAGTTATAATCTGAAATATATTCTGCACAATCTGTCAAACTGTAAAAGTTGTAGGACTGTAAAGTCGAGCAATTACGAACCAACGTCTTACTAAATCAAATTATTCTAAAAAATCTGATGTGGCCAGCACATTACCTTCCGTCAGTATTGTATTTTGTATAAATGTCATACAGAAAGTTCCTTGCAAAAGATTATATTTCTTATACATTACCTTAAGACAGTTGTATGTATTTTATACAAATTCCATACAGAAAGTTTCTAGCAAAAGATCCTATATTTTCAGTAAAATTATAACACAACCACACTATCAACCTTTCAATCATAATTCTCTTAATATAGCAGATGTTTCCAGAGTTATAGCATAGCTGGCTAATATATATATCTATATCCATTTAATATGAAGTATAAAATGCGTTCAAATCGTATAGAGAATAAAATATTCTTTAATATTTATAATATTAAATGTGAAAAAATGATATTTAACATCGGTTTTTCAAGAAAAACTGTTAAAATCTTCAAATAAGGGTACTTCCGGTTGGCCAATTATATCCAAAATCTAATCAGCTCTTCACATGAATATAACGAAGAGGAATACAAAAGAATTATAACTTTTAGAATTGTAGTATTAGAGTTATCGCATTAGAAAATTTTGTCACACACACCCACACCCACACCCACACACCCACACACCAACTCACCCACACACCCACACACCCACACACCCACACACACACACACACGCACACACGCGCACACACACACACACACACACCCACACACCCACACACTCACACACACGCACACCCACACACCCACACACCCACACACACACACATACACACACACACTCACACACACTCACACACACACACACACACTCACACACACACACACACACACACACACACACACACACACACACACACACACACACACACACACACACACACACACACATACACACATCATCGTAAAAATAGTAAAATCATATTCTAGGGAGCCTAAAACGTGCTTATTCATCAAAAACTCACCACCGGATTTTTTGACCAAAGACAATACCTTCCTTACCTAAAGGTGCCGGAAGGTAAATACAACATTTGTTGGTTATCATAAATGACGTTGAATTTGCAATAAGTGGCGCAAGTTGCATAGTATTTACTTAGATATTTAGAATTACCTGTTGCTTTCACTAAACAAGAATACAACGACATAAAAAATTGTCTTATCCATGTTCCGTCTCTGAATTCAAACCTACAAAAATGAGAAGTGATGTTTTAACTCAGACTACTGTGACGTTTAAATAATTCTTTATTCAAATAAATAATTGTTATTGGTCGATTTTGAAGTGCTTTTACAACTGCAATAAGTACATTAGAAATGAAATTATTGCAGATTAGATACATTACAAGTACAACCTTGTTTATTACGTGGTAACGTATTACTTTCATAACACCCTGTATAATAGTTGTTTATACTTAAATATAACTGAGTGAAGAGATGCTTCGTCAACCATGGTTCTAAGATTATCGATGCAATTGTGAATTAATCTTAGGATTATCAAATACACTTCCCAAGTGTAATATAGTCCTATAGTCAGTACTGTAATTTGTTTTCGTATTGTACAATATTTATTTTGTATATATATGACATTGTTTTATTAGTAACTGTGTTGCAAGTTGAGTATTTAATTTGGTGACTACGAGGACTGTTTCCTTAATTTCGAGCTAAATATAATAAAACTCTTGGCTCTTATCTTAGCCATGACAATTACTTAATGTTTTGACGCTTCGATCCGAAGATGGTCATCCATAGCCGAAATCGATCATCGAAAAAGGGTTTTTATAAATAAATAATTATAAAACGCAGTGGGGTGTTACATATTTTTAACCTACTAAACACTAAATATGCACTCTGAAATGGAGCCTTTCATCCAAATGGAATATCCTAACTTAGTCGAAATAATAGAAATTTTTGAAAGCGTGTTATAACCATCCTTATCGCACACGCTTGTAGTCTTTGCAAATAAGAGAGATAAATGTATGCCAATTTGTTAAATCGTTTATTGTTGAAATAAATATATCATTACGGCATATTACCCATTGACAGTGTGCCAATCTGCTTTGTACGCAGATATGATAATGACCTATTTATACCGTGTGGGCGTTTATCAGGAGTCACCTCACGGGCACTCATTGCTGGCGTGGAGAGTGAACCACAGAGGTCAATTCTGTGCCATTTAAAATTCGAAATATTTGGCGTCGGTCGGGATCGAACTCGGTCCCCCAGATTCGCGACCACACACTCAAGCACGGTAGTTATGTAAAAAATAAAGCGCAAAATTCACAGGGGTGAATAACGGTATCCTCAAAACGCAAAAATATTTTTTTTACAATAAATAACCTGAGTTCTTTGCGACCAATTCATGTAAGAACAGATTCCGAACAGAAAATAAAATGCGAAATGCAGATGGGAGAAAACTTTTCAGCTGTACTTTATAAGAGAGCAGGTGTCGAACTGGCTGATTTCCTTCCAAGAATTTATAAATATTACTCAACCTCCCATACTGTATTCACTTGAAGTGTGACATATCCCCTCATATCCTGCTTTCAATCCTGCTTCTGCTGCCATAACTCCTGCCATTGCATCCTTGCATGTCCAGCGATGCATGGTGGTGCACTTTCCTGCATGGAGCATCTGTCATGCACATCCTCAGCGTGTCGACGACAGCACAGCGACAGTTGCATGCGTGGCGTGCGCGTGACGCGTGTGCATGATGCGTGAGTGCGCGTGCGTGCCACCCTGGCCGTGTAATTGCACAGTGAATATTTCACAAGCGCAGATCGCAGTGCGACTGATTAATGGGGAATATTAATTGAACCTAATGTACTGGATTGCTAGAGGAAGACTATGGAGAAATGTAGAATAGATGGTATTATTTTTAATTAGGTATTATTAGTTTTCATTCGGATCGTGCGAGTTGTCAGCTTGTAGCTTGTATTGGCTTCGAAGCTACTCGAACCTAGTTTATTCTGTTTTGGTAAATGTAACCGAATTAGTCACCATTGTTTGTATTTTGATTAACTATCAAATCAAGTAATAAGACAATAACCTATATCTAACATTAAGAGCCTATTAAAAACTCAAAATTTGTGTAGTAGTTGTGGTCTTTATGGTTGCTATGTACTATAAGGATTGTTAAAATCGAAATTGTTATTCTCAGTACTGAAAGTGGTTACTGTCAACAATTGTTAAGCGTTTTGACAGTCTTTATCATAACGACTACTAAAACTATGTACACTTACTTGCAAAAAAAATCGCGTACACCTATTTTTTGCTGTATTGAGTCGATCTTGATTTTGAACTTGTCAATGTCACTAGTGTCAATTAAGATGACAAAATTAACAGAAATTCAAATACATACTTGGTTGTTCTTTCATTTTTCTGGAATATATTTGTAATTTAAACAGTAGGTAAATTGAACACAATTAAGAACTAGCTCCATAATAGATCAAATAGTGATGACAGTGACAACATTGTCAGTTTTTGCATTATCTACAGAGCTAAAAAATTACAAAAACTCGGTTACTTGATTTTTAAGGTGTACGCGATTTTTTTGCAAGCCAGTGTATTTATGGTTGTTATCACGTTGTTATTTGACATGTGACAGGTTATTATATCAATCAAATATTATTAATATTGACCTTTCTGTCAAATATTGGTGTTTTTATATTTTAGTATGATGCAGTTTATTATACGTATAGATTCTGCTTCGACTTGAATAATGATCATAAGAACGATAAAGACTGTGGTGGAAGAAAGTTACTTTTGACATTTTGTGGTATTCTTGAAAACTCTTTGTGGTGTGTGATGTTTCTCTTACATATTCAGTCAAAATATTTTTTTTTAAATCTTCCCATAAATTTTTAATCATGTTAGGCATTTACGAAAATTCTACCGGTAGATACCGCAATTGCCGATTGCGTTCGAAAACACGAGTGGTTAATAGTTACCGTGTTCGAAAATTGTACCATATCTACCAGATCCATATACCAGATCCATGATTTGTGGATCGAGTAATTCAGCCGGTAAATGAAGAATCGAACCTCAAAAAAGTTAGTGATGTCAAGAGCAGCGCGCGCGTTGTAAGTGAAAATGTATTCAATGTGGGAATCGGAAGTAGGACTGTGCTATTTGTTAACTACGTCAAGTTTCAAATCTGTTTTAATCTTTCAAATATTTTTCATAGGTTATAAATCTACCCGGTTTACAACTTACGTTCTTAAAATATCGATTCCGGTAACTGTAACCTGGTAAACAGCTGTTTACCGATATATACCGGTAACAGTTCACCGATAGAATTTTCGAAAATGCCTGTTGAGGTCATTTGTAGGAATTAACAAAGCCGTTCTAAATAATGTAGAATTTTCCAAATATGACATATAGGTATATATATATATATATATATATATATATATATATATATATATATATATATATATATATATATATATATATATATATATATATATATATATATATACAGAGTGTCCCATTCAAGGTATGAATGCATTGGGATCTCGAGAACCGTAAGAGCTACGAGGTTGGTTAAATTACACAAAAGTTGCCCCATTAGGAGACCATTTTAATGGTATTTTGTTATTTGCGAAAAAATGCATAGGTCACTAGATATAGGCGAAAATGTAAAATTTGCAGTTTTTTATTTTTGCAAACAACTTCGAAGTGTGAAATTATACTGGATTTTGGTTTGCACATCTTTAGGGCACTTTTGTATGTTCTTTCGACTGGCGATGCTCAATTTTTTTTATCAAGGTTGGTTTTCGAGTATTGATCTCAAAGTTTTAATTTTTATATGGACGCCATATTGGAAAGTTACGCCATTGAAAAGATAATTTTTTTAGCTTTACAATGATATAAAATAGTAATAATTTATTTTTATAATTAACAGAGAAATTAACAAAAAATGTTATTAATACTAAAATGTAATTGAAAAAAGTAAATCGAAGGCTGCTGTTTAAGAAAATAACTATTTACTAAACAAATAATGTTAAAAATACAAAAATTATTTACAAAAACTTTACAATAAATTTTCTTTGAACCCACCATTTTGTTCTACGCACTTCTGCGCCCTTCGTTCTGTTCCTTCTAAAACTTTTCTCAGCATTCTTGGCCTACTTTGATTTATAATTCTTACTGTGGCATTTCTTAATTCATTTTCATTCTGATATTCCCGAATAAAAAGTTTATTTTTTTAAGTATCCCCATAAAAAAATCTGAAGGTGTTAAATCTGGAGATCTAGCAGGCCACTTGATTTCGCTGTTGGTCTCTATCCATTGTCCTCCAAATATAATATTTAAATATTGTACTGTAAATTTTAGTATTAATAACATTTTTTGTTAATTTCTCTGTTAATTATAAAAATAAATTATTACTATTTTATATCATTGTAAAGCCAATAAAAATCTCTTTTCAATGGCGTAACTTTCCAATATGGCGTCCATATAAAAAATAAAACTTTGACATCAATCCTCGAAAACCAACATTGATAAAAAAAAATTGAGCATCGCCAGTCGAAAGAACATAAAAAAGTGCCCTAAAGATGTGCAAACCAAAATCCAGTATAATATCATACTTCGAAGTTATTTGCAAAAATAAAAAACTGTAAAATTTACATTTTCGCCTATATCTAGTGACCTATGAATTTTTTCGCAAATAACAAAATACCATTAAAATGGTCTCCTAATGGGGCAACTTTTGTCTAATTTAACCAACCTCGTAGCTCTTACGGTTCTCGAGATCCCAATGCATTCGTACCTTAAATGGGACACTCTGTATATATATATATATATATATATATATATATATATATATATATATATATATATATATATATATATATATATATATATATATATATCATATTGTTCTTTAATTATTTTGGGAAAACGTTTGTTTGAGTACTAAATATAATTACAAATTCATTATTTAAAAAAATTAAAGCGTTGGCAGATAAGTTTAAGGTTAGATTAGGTTCATATATGTATAATGAAGTTAGCTATTGTCAAATAATCTGGTTCATTCACAAGTATTATTTTGTAAAGCTTGTTAATAATACCGACGTAGGTTCTGAATTGACAAATTCATAAAGATTGTTACAAATGTCTTTATGATAACAATCTTTATATGCATAGCAACCTTTATGACTGTATTTCTCTGAATAGGCTACTAAATCCGACGCCCGTTTTTTTGAAATAGCACACTAGAGCTACTTTTAACTTATTTTCCAATTAAGTTTATGCAGTTATCCTAGGCGTAATTTTAAATATTATAGTATCAAGAACATCAGAATTAAGTCAATGTATACCCAATGCAATTCATAAATTTTTATCATGAATTCTCGTATTAACCTTTCATACAGTATCATTGATTTTAGTTGCAGCATATACCTTCTTATTAATCCGACAAATAAAATCTTAAATAAATTTTACTCTTTATAATTTTTTTTTGGATGTCTTATATGATGGTCAACACATTATGTGTCGTACATTTTAGTGGAATTATTCACGATAATGGCCGTATTTATTTGGGAACTTCAGGTTTATTCTTGAACTGATCTCTAACCAACCTGGATTACTTCTAAATAAATGATATAATTCTAAAATTTGACGGAAAATTCGAATTCATGTCATTTATTCTCGTCATTGGTACTATAATTGACTCTTCTTTAGTCAAAAGTTTTTATTTTATCAGTTTTAAGAAATAAAGAAAACACATAACTGTTTAGAAAGAGAGACTAGACAGGTTAAATTTACTAACCCAGCAAATCTGCTTGGTAAGTTGGGTCAATTCAGGATCAGTTCTGGGTTATTTAAATTATGCCAATTACACAGAACTAACCTACCAAGTTACTCGAAAAGTCCCAAATAAATACGGACATCAATCTACAATTACGAATTTGGGAATTTTTAATGGGCATGAACACATGCGTTTTATAAATATCTTACTTATAGCACATGGGTATAAGATTAATCCGGAAAGGATGACCAAAAAAAATAGATGTTTAAAACGACATGTTGAATGATTACCGCTGCATCGTTACAGTCTACAGCCATTTTTATCAAAATCCAGTCCTAAACGGTAAAACACTTTTTTGGATCCACCAAACCAGCTCTTAATCTCCCTTAGTCTCCATTATTCAAATCACACCTCTCATTAACTACCCTCTGGAAAGCAAAAAAAACCTTGCAACCTAAAAAACCCTAAACTAATTACCGCATATCGATTCATTAATCACTCAGTCTTGCGTCTCGACCGGCCATTTCTTTCATCCTGCAAGCGCGAGCGGCGATTGTTTCCTTGGCTGCATATGTCACCGCCTACTGCGCGTGCATGTGTCGTTGCGTATGCCGTAAATTAATTAGTTAATCGATCGGGTATGGCTGACTAATTGATGTGTAAATTAGTATTGACACAGGCCGTTGAGTCAACTATACATGCAGTTTTAATTACGTGTTGAATCCCAAGACAGTGATTGCGTGTGGGACCTCCAAACGGGACGGGTTAGCAGTTAACTCAAACTCATGTTGGGTGGACAGAGTAAAGAATATGTTAGTACTCATGTCCGGTGTATTATTGAGTGATCGTAATTTCTGTAATATTTATATCAGGTTTAATCATTGTAAGAAAGTTGTTTAAATGCTTTAGTAGCGGCTCGTGTGGGTTGCTGTTTTGGTGGGTCATATAGTAATTAGCATAGACAACTATCTAAAGCGAGATTGGAAACTCAATGCTTTTATATCGTCATAAAGTTAGCCATCTATCAACATATGCAACTAACTAAACCACTATAACTGAATCTTTAAAATGTTATTCCTGTGTGTTTGTAAAATTATTTTAATATTTAAAAGAAAAAGAAAACTCACATTGATATGTATTTTGAATATTTATTGAAAATATATAGTATACAAATTTTAAATTGCAAAAAAACAATGAGTAGATATATATATATATATATGTATATATATATATATATATATATATATATATATATATATATATATATATATATATATATATATATATATACCGTGTGTCTGTCTTAAAGGTGTACATAGGAGATTAACATGGGACATCAGTTTTTTGCAACTTCCTGCTCGCCTAATTATTTTAAGCAAAAATGCGTCAAATAAAAGTTTTAGGACATAAAATTCTGCATCTATATCAATAAACAGAATTAATTTTACATGCTCTGTAACGACAGAAATTAAATATGAAAATGTCGAAAATTACGTTGAAAATATCGACAGCCATGGAATTGAACAAAAAATAAATAAATGCTTGACGTTTTATCAAATTGTCAGAAATTTTATAAGTTAACTTACGTTGTGACAGATAAAACGTCAAGAATTTATTTATTTTTTGTTCAATTCCATGGCTGTCAATATTTTCAACGTAATTTTCAATTTTTTCATAATTAATTTTTGTTGTTACAAAGCATGTAAAGGTAATTATATTTATTGATTTTATGCCCTATAACTTTTATTTGACGCGTTTTTGCTCAAAATAATTAGAAGAGCAAGAATTTGTAAAAAACTCATTTCCCATGTTAATCTCCTATGTACACCTTTAAGATAGACACACGGTATATATATATATATATATATATATATATATATATATATATATATATATACAGGGTGTTAATTAAAAAGCGGGCCATAGGCGTTTAACATGTGAAATCAGTTTTTCCTTGCGCAAAAGTTCCCAATTAATTTTAGACAAAAGTGTTTAAAATAAAAGTTGTAGATAATTAAATTATACACCTGCATCACTAAACAGATTTTATTTTTCATGTTTATTGCTCATTTGTAGTGATAGCCATGGAATTTAAACAAAATTACAAAGAAATGCACATCGGTTGAACTGTCAGAAATTCGATTTTCAAATAAAAATTACTGATAATTATATTCTATCGTAAGTCTTTAAAAATATTTTGTTTTTATAATCTACATCTAAATTATTGCTTAGATTTTATTTATTTTTATTTTGTAACCTGCAAAATCGAAATTCTGACAATTCACACGATATGCATTTCTTCGAGCTTCCCAATGCTCGTCAACACTACCCAGTATTTACATCCACAGCTATCGTAATATACCAGTAACTTCCCGAGTACCTACTCGACACCAACTGCATACGCTCACTACGATACTGCTATACTTTTCACTAACACTTTACTCTCTAACACCCCATGTCAATGTCTCTATGACTTTGTTTGTAACTGACTGTGTAATGTGTCTGTCCATCTTCATTAATGTAACTGAACTATGTAATTAACTCAGCTGACTATGTAAGTCAACCCCCGATCACAAAACTAATGTTGTGTGATCAGGAACTCAACTGAACTGTGTGTCTCGAGCATAGCTACGTCCCTTATATACAGCTGCCATTATTTTCTAGAGCAGCTCTAGAATATTCGAACACATAATAACAATGAACACAAAAGGTTCAGGCGACCGGAAGTAATTAAACATGTCGCGACCAGTCTGTTTACATCGGCCGGCTACTAGCGCGATTACGTCACCGCTATAAATAGACACTCGCTTACAGCGACGGCGACGGCGGGCGTTCCACATTATAATATTTAACAATTTAAATGTGAAGACAACTATTGGCGCACCGCTCTATCAGGACGTAAAGATATGGCATTTTCTTTATTCTTAATTCTACTTTTGAAATTGTTATTCCATAAATGCTCTAAGATGAAATTAAAACATGTTCAACAAACCATCACTGACAAAACGCCTTGTTTCTTCTTTCTTATTCTCCTCAGTGAAGAGCGCTGTACGTGCTTGGTGCCTCCCACTGCGCGGCAAACCACAGTCCGGGCGGTCGCTCCGGGCTCCGCGGCGACTCCGGGCGCAGACAATTAACGTCACTTCCGGTAGCCCGAGCCGTCACGCCGCTAAACACCGGAGAGTTATGTTAGGCACGGCGCTGTTGTGCCGGACTGGCAAGCCGTGATGTAGGATCCACACAGCGTAAACGTACACGACAATACGCATGGATTTGAGGACGGGAAGATAATACGAGTACAAGGGTTAAGGCTGGTTCATGCACGTTTTCATAAGGAATACATACATAATAGGGTCAGAGCTGGGCAGTAACTAGTTACTTTAGTAACTTAGTTACTAAATAGTTACTTTTATGGTAACTTGTAACGTAACTTAGTTACTTTTTAAAATATGGTAACTGTAAAGGTGCATTCACAAATGAAAATTAGGTTTAGATGTATGGTTTATACTTTAGCTTTAAAGACATTGGCCGCATATTATGTAATGACTCCATTCACACTTCAGAATTTAGGGTCTCTAAATCCAAATCATAAAGCTAAACATTGCAAGGTCCAAACTTTAGGTTTATGATTTAGTTTGACGTCCCAAACTTCACCAATGAAAACGAGTCTGAAATGATATAGATATATACACCCATCTTTATTTAGTATACACTTGGTGGATTCGGCTTTTTAAATAAATGCGACAAGAACATGGAGACTGTCATAACTTAATTGCTGAAATATAACCAATAATGAATGCCAAGCGAATGACAATTTCACGGCGCACAGGTGTTTTGTTGAGTACCTACTGCTCTACTGTTATTTTAATCTAGTTTTTGAAGCATTTACATAGATGTTTGTACATATCGAAACTAATTTTCATGTAATTTAAGCTTACATTTATGAATGACTTACGTAAACCTAAACAAAAACCATAAACCTAATTTTCATTTGTGTATGCACCTAAACTGTAACTTAATTTGCTGCGGAAAAGTAGCTGGCAACTTTACGGTTTTTAGTTACTAGTTACTTGAGTAACTTAAGTTACTTAAAGTAACTCAGAAATTAGAATTAAAAAGTCACTAATTGTTAAATTTGACTTATAAAATATATTATTTTCAAATGTTTTCCTCGCTTACAAATGATACGTTTTAATAAATTATAATTAACCTGCCACTAAATCATCAAAATTATTCCAATTTTCGGGTCATACAAAAAATAGTGTATTTTGTTCCAAGGATTGCAAAACTTGACTTCGTCTCATTTTTGCAAACTCGCCCTTCTCACAAAATAAAATATCACTTTTAATTTTTATATTATATTATAATGTAGGTCCGTTAACATTAACAATAATAATCTGATTGGGTGTTGCCAAGCAATAACGTTAAAATTAAGGTTAACGTAGTTAGTGCAAAAACTCCCTGATATGTATACTACAAAATATCTAAGTCAACAGTCTAATGGGTGTATTCTAAACACAATCCGTTAAAATATATTATGTAAACGGATTCCGTTAAAATATTTCTTATTAACGGATTCTGCAAAAACTTCTATTCCCAATATGACATTTAAACGGATCCGTTAAAATTAATATAATAAACGGATCCGTTTGCTATTATAGAGCAGTGTTGTCAAATTGTAAATGTCAACATATTTATATTTTGATAATAACAAAATATAGTAAGATCTAAACAGATATTTGTGATACATAAATTTAGAGATACTATTTAGTAATAAATTTATATCAAGAAATAATCATAGTAAGAGTATAGTATTTAAAATAAACTTTGGAATGTTGGTAAATACTTTGTTGTAATAAATGTCAAAATTGTCAGTTTCATAACCTTTTGATATTATTGTATATAATTGTAAATTTGGAAAAAATAGGCATAAAACAAAAAAATCTATAAAATCATAATTCGTTACTAACTAAGCGCAGCTAAAGTAATAATGAAGAAGATCCCCAACGGCCAACCCCAACATTTATCTTGAAATTATAGACACCACCAAGCTAATCTACGGTATCGAGAAAATAAACATACGCGGGGCCACGCACTTTAAAAACTACACAAATTATAAAACACACATTATGAGGTTGATTTTTAATTCTTCGCAAATATTAATGAAATTTTCGCCCTTAGATTCATTCATCTAATCAGTATTCTTCGAATATACGAGTAATCAAAATATCCATTGTTGTAATCAAAATATTCTTTGTTGCAATAAAAATATCCTTTGTTATAATCAATAATTAAAAATAAAGGCACCAATAGAACATTTATGTCTTGGGCCCCTAAAGATTAAATGCAGTCCTGAAAATATTCGAATATTTTTAAAACATTATAGGTAAAGTTCAAGATTTGCAATGTAGAGTAAAATATCTGCTCGTTTCATTGGAGAAAGCATTTTTAATTTTTTTGAGAACGATAAATGGATAACTGTGTATTATTAAAATCTTTTATCGAACCGATTTTTTATAGATTATGTACGAGTTTAATTTTGTTATAAAAATTATTTATTTCTACTTTCCTTTCAATCACATTCTATGAATCCAAGGGTCGGAGCAAACAGTAAAGGATGATAACGCCATTCTCTGTGTATAATTTAAAAATTTCTAAATATTTATGTATTAAATGTCGTCCGTTTACAATTAACGGCTATGAAATATTCTCCGTTTAAATTTTATTTGTGAACGGATAACATAAACGGATCTCTGTTTATATTATTAACGGATAGTGTCTTTAGAATAGCAAAATCTAGTTAACGGATATCTTAATTTTAACGGTCCGTTTATAAATAACGGAATGCCTTTAGAATACACCCATAAGTCTGCACTTCACTCCATTAAAAGTAGTTAGAAAGTAATTCAAGGTAACTAAGTTACTTTTAATAAGTAACTAGTAAATAACTTAGTTCTTTCACCAAACTAACTGGAACTTAAGTAACTTTTTTATTGAGGTAACTGTAACTGTAACTAGTTACATTTTAAAAGTAACTTGCCCAGCTCTGAATAGGGTGCACCTTAAAAGGGGTCAAGTTTAATTTTAACAGGGCCGCTCGCTAAAGTGGTTCCAAATAAATAAATAAAAATTGTGCAAGCAATGATTCCGCTTAATATTAATATTTTACCGTGCCTAAATGCACTTCATTTTTCCCATTTAAATAACATTGGGTTTTGACACGTTTTGGAACTTAATTTTTTTCGAGCCAATAGGAAATTTAAAAATCCACTCAATATCAAAATATATACAAGAATGACCCGAGAATATGTGGACAAAATTTGAAGTCCCAATCATTATTCTTAAGATAATTACAGATGGTTAAATTATTGCACAAAAGCCCAAAAAAGCTATCTACAATTGTCTTAAGAATATTGATTGGCATTTTAAATTTTGTCCACATATTCTTGGATAACTAGATTTCAATATTGAGTGGATTTTTTAAACCTCTTTTTGCCTTTGACAAAAATACAGTTCCAAAATGTGTCAAAACCCAATTTTATTTAAATGGGGAAAAATCAAGTGCATTTAGGCACAGTCACAAATGAAAATTAGGTTTAGATTTATTGTTTATACTTTAGATTTAAAGACTTTGGACGCATAATATGTAATGACTCCATTCACACTTCTGAATTTAGTGTCTCTAAATCCAAATCGTAAGGCTAAACATTGCAAGGCCCAAAATTTAGGTTTATGATTTAGTTTGACGTCACAAACTTCACCAATAAGAACGAGTCTGAAAATGATATAGATATATACACCCATCTTTATTTAATAGTCACTTGGTGGATTCGGCTTTTTAAACAAATGCAAGAAGGACATGGTGAATGTCATAACTTATCATTGCTGATATATAACCAATAATGCCAAGCGAATGACAGTTTCACGGCGCACAGGTGCCTTGTACTCTGCTCTACCGATATTTTAATCTTGTTTTTGAACCATTTACACAGATGTCTGTACATATCAAAACTAATTTGCAGGTAATTTAAACTTACATTTATGAATGACTTACTTAAACCTAAACAAAAACCATAAACCTAATTTTCATTTGTGAATGCACCTTTACAGCGACGGAAATGTGAATATTTAAAAATAATTTTTTATTAGTTAATATTAATAATAAATGAAATTTAATGATTTTTTAACACATTATATGTTTAGTTTTTTCCATTTATACCAAAAAATTTCCACTTATACAGACAAATAGGGACATCATCGCAAAATTATCAAAAGCGAAATCTAAGGACCTTGAAACATGATTATTCTCTAAAATTTGTACCAATATGCGTTTTTAGCATGATTCTAGACATTTCTTATCTATGCTGACGAAGGGTAAAAACCGGGTATAAGTTGGTATTTAATATTTACCATTAACTCGTTTCTTGTAATTTATTTTATACCATATCTTCAAATATTAAACAATGTATTTATAGAAAAATGAATCTAAACTCTTAAAAAGAAACGAATATTGTACTCGAATCAGAGTACGTGCTATATGTTGCTTTACTATAATTACTACTGACATTGAAAAATGGTACCTATCATTAATACCTACCACTACTTCTGTGTAGGTATGTACATTTGAACACCACTTTTTCTTTATTTCGTTTATCAAATACATATCTATCTTTACGTTCCAAATAAATACGCATTAGGTGGAGTTATGACATCGCTTTAACTTTTTGTTTTCATTTGAAAACATTCCTGAAATGCTGGAAAAATATGTGTCATAGTTTTTCTTGTCATAAATGTCACATATAATAATGAAGAGATATAAATTGTAGTAAACTGAGCAAAATCTTCGGTCATTTTTTTATTTTGGTCTTTATTCTTTTTCTCATACGACATGACACATTGATCAATCTTTTAGTTTTTCTAGGTTTGCAGGAAAAATATAGAAGAGCAGAAAATTTTTATTACAAGTTACAAGTACTTCTATGAATTATCTCATTAAATAAAATTTTCCGTTGATCGTCTATTTATTGGTTTCGTTATTACATATGTTCACGATCATTTATTAATCACCTCAATTAATGGATGATTTTGTATTAATGGAGTATTTTATAGTAGGTATAAGTACAGACTAATCTATTTTCTTTTATAATGGAATTAAATTATATTTTCTCTAATTTAATAAGATATGATCAACGGATTTTTTTTATACACGGCGATAAAATTATGTTTTATCGATGAGTGAATTCTTTTTCGCGACTCGATAATTTAATTTTATAGTGGTGTACAAAATTATATTTTTTTCTACAGCAGATGTTAAAAAAAAATCTGGTGTGGCCAACACAACACCTTCCGCCATTTACAGCCCGAGTCAAAAACAAAAAAGTTTTTTGGATTAGCGAATTTTACTCTAATTTTGACAGTTTATTTCTTAAAATATAGTTTAATCTAATCCAAGTAACTACCTTTTTTATACCCCTCAACAGGATTAAATCCCAATTACAGAATGGGTTCACCTTCACACACATCCATGCCTTAGTGGGATTCGAACCCAGAGCCTCGAGGGCACTTATTACATGAGGCGTTGCTCTAACCATTGAGCCACCGGAGCTATAATAAAATGAAGATTAAATTTTAAATACCGAGATAGAATAGAATTCACTAATCCAAAAATGAGGATTAGCTTCAATATTTTTGCGGATCGTTAATTTTTATTAATCTAAATTTGTACCTATATATTTACTTATACTGGAAACTGTATTGACTTCCTTTTCTATTGTTATATTTACTTTTTCCTTTTTAAAACGTTGCTAATATTATTTTGAAATGATTAGTTCTTTGATAGTGACATTTATCTGTCAGTTACATACATTGGAATAACTGCGTTTTGTTTGTTTAAAGTGTAGGCCCTGGGATTTAAATTATAGATAATTTTATAAATTTATTCATAAAATATATCTACAGAAAATTTAATAATCTTTAATTTTTATAATAACTTTAATCTCGAAAAAAGAACATTTAAAGGTATTTTTCGAAGAAAAACTATTTTGAGCTTCTAGTAAAGTGCCATTTCCGGTTATCCGATTTTCACCAAAATCTAATGGGCTCTTTCCAATACAGAAAAAGTTCGAAATACAAGATTTCAATATTTTCTGAATGTTAGTATTTGAGTTAGAGTGGAGAATCCACACACACGTACACACATACACACAAACACACATACACACATACACACAAACACACATATACACAGACATCATCGTGAAAATGTTAAAATTGGATTCTAGGGACCTTAAAACGTGCTTATTTACCAAAATCTCGATATGCGATTTTTAGCACGATCCCTATACCTCCCTTACCAAGGGTAGCGAGAGGTAAAAATCACTTTTAAAAAAAAAAGATTAAATACCAACTATAAATAAATAAAATCCCAGTATGCCTATTCTTATTGTGTATGTCAATAACTAAGAATTAAAGTATTTTATCTACCTTTGCGGTTAAAGTGCTACTTTATCGACTATTTTGAGTAGATAAAAGCATACTTTAACATCAGCATTAAAAAAAATCTGATGTGGCCAGCACATTACCTTCCGTCAGTTCTATTTATTTTATACAAATTCCATACAGACAGTTTTTTGCGAAAGGTTCTATATTTCCAGTACATTACCTTCCCTCAGTTCTATATATTTTATACAAATTCCATACAGAAAGTTTCTTAGAATTGATTCTATATTTGCAGGAAAATTATAACACAAACATATTATGTCAATCGTACTTGATATTGACATCTGTCTATTAGAATTTTTAAAATTATATTAGCTGTTTCCAATGTTTTTGCATAGCTGGCAGCTTTATGAAATTTAATTTCGTTATAATTTTTTAACTCAATATCCATTGAATATGAAGTATAAAATGTAATCAAATCGTATAGAGAATAAAATATTCTTTAATGTTTATAATAACATTAAATGTGACAAATTATATTTAACAGCGTTTTATCAAGAAAACTGTTAAAATCTTCAAATGAGGGTACCTACTTTCGGTCAACCAATTATAACCAAAATCTAATCAGCTCTTCGTATGGATGTAACAAAGAGGAATGTGAAAGAATTATAATTTTTAGAATTGTAGTGTTGGAGTTATCGACGGAAAAAACAGTTTCACTGAACATTGAAATAATTGTACTTTATTGTACATTTATTTATAACATTTTTAATTACATCGACTCAAAATTTATTTCTTTTATTTTAAAATGAGAAACAAAGAAAAGTCAGAACATTAAATTTAATATAAAAACTCATTGTTCACGGAATAATAATCTTTATTTCGCGATATTATTCCAGATCTGGAGATTTGAAGTTGAATAAAACGGAATGAAGCGAAATTTTCAATATTCAAAATCCGTTTGTAGAATGAAGTGATGCATGCAAGAATCTACAGAACACCGGTCCAACGAAAATTCAATTTCACTTAATGTACTTCCAGAAGGCAGTTTTAATTTAAGAATTTCTTTAGTCGTCTGCCAATCGCAGATACAGCCGAATGAAATGTACTAAATTTGTAAAAGGTGCAGTCGTAGACGGCAGACGACCCATGTGTGTCTCGAATTCTCTATCCTAACTCTGGGTCTCTTTTGTAAGCGATATCTATAATAAGAAATCAAAGGCACAATGGAGCCAATACGCTCTTTTGAATACTTCAAATTACAAACATAATAAAGCTGTCAACTTGAATTAATAAGTGCGGAATGGTCGCAGACGGGGTCAGGAACCTGCTGAGATTTCCTTTTCATTGGAATGTTTAATAATGCAGGCCTGCGTTTTCTTTATTTGAATGTTTATTAGAAAGGTGTAAACCTAGCCACCTGATTATGTGTGACAGCATGAGGTAAGATATCATAGGAAGCTAATTATTAGATTGTAGTTTACTTTGAAGATTGTATTAAAAATGAACAAATTACGTTCACAATTATTACTGTCTCAGTCATAATTACAGTATTTATTCCCACAAAATCGACATTTCGGCAATAATTATAATTCTTTATTATATATAAAGCTTTAACACTTATTACAATTATTGATATATACGGGGGTGAATCATCTTTGCCGTATATTTTTATATTCTTGTATTCTATATATAACTTGTACTAGTTTATTTCCTTAAATGGGTATAATTCTTATATCTTATTTTCTCTCGACAATATTCTTGAATTAGTAGTTTTGTAACTATTGGATAAGATAGAAATGCAATTTTAAACTGTTCATTTATTTCTTATAACTAGGGTCTATCCTAACCTATCAGCTGCCTTTGTTCTTATATAGAAATGTCGCCTCCCCCCCCCCCCCCCCATTCATATTGCAGAGAATAGAGAATAGTGTTGACCTCTCTCATTGGCTGAAATTGAAGACAAGAGACAAGTTTATTTAAAAATGGCGCTGATGCGAGCACTATCTGATGAATGGCTTAAATAGTACAGGGGCCCAATTCTTGAAATTTTTCGCATACGTAAGTGGAAGAGATGCGCATGCGAACTGCATTTTGCTATTCTTGAAACGAAATCGTGTGGTCGTAGGCGAATATTCCGTGCGCAATTACATCACATGGGTATGAATATCTTGAAAGTATCATTTCGCACACGAAACTGTGTCTTTCACTGTCACTTATGTTTGATGTAATAGTACTTAAATGATATAAATCAAATTATGGTTTTATATAATTCCGGGTATGTTTTATGATCTTATAATGACGCCAATTATAAATCTAGAGTCTCCATACACTTGAGTATCAATATAATATTCGACAAATGTGTGCTCGTGCATTAATAGAACGATGCAATAGATTGTCGAAAAGGAATTTTAGGTGCCTTTTAACGAGCTTTGTATTCTAAATCTGAAATGGTTAGCAAAATTACGAGTATTATTATTACATAACACTTGCATATTAATATTGCCATATTATGTACGTACATACTGTAAACTACGAATATAATACCTACTATATCAAATAATATATTAAAATTACAACACTTATGGATTATGACAGCGTCGCTGACAGCTACGGCTGACAGTTTTGGTTGACAGTGACAGTTAAAAACAATTATATGATGAAGCATTCACGTGGTACAAATGTTTCGTTTTGATTGGCTGCTACACACTACGTTTGTTTGCTTTCGAGAATCGTATGTATAGGCTTCGGCTGAGTTTAGTTTGGTATTCAAGAATACCACTTATACGTACAGTACTATTCATGCACGAAACTAACCACACGAATTTTGTCGCGTGCGGAGAATTTCGCACGATTTCAAGAATCGGGTCCCAGAGCATAGTTCTAAACAATAGCACACAATGAATTAGAAATAAAATCATTTACCTAATACTATGTCAAAAAACAAGTTTAGTGAATTAGGCGTATAATTTAATTATCTATTTTTATTTATTTTTTTATTTATTATTCCAACCCAGAACGCTTGGGTCGTGAGTCAGCTATGTTGCTCACTACACCACTACAAGTTTTATTTGAAACATTTTTATCTAAATGAAAAAGTTTAATTAATAAGTAAAAAAATTGATTATAATATTACTGTCACCGTATAATGTAAAAATTAATATTTTTTTGCATTTAATTTTTTTCTTGGAGCATTGTAAATCAAGGCGGTCCAGAAAAAATTCTCATAGGGGCGCATGATTTCTAGTTACGCCACTGATTGACATCATAAGTATACTCAGCCTTTTAATAAAATAAACTATATACCTTTTAGGATGGATATGTTACCAGTCAGCCAAACCAAGTATTTAAAAGAATAATGCTTTATTATGTTTATTTCATAAATTGTTGATATTTTTAAAATTCTTAAATAATTTTTTTTCTAAAAAAGTTAGGATAGTTTTGCCGCCCCATGCTTGGCCGTCTTTGTTCTGGGAACAAAATGAACACCCGCTAGGATCGGGCCTGCTTATAACTTTACGTCTATTTTAGTTTTCTCAATTCTTCATAATAGGTAAGTTGTAAATTTAAAAGTAACGCTCGGTATTGCTGTGAAAAAGTTACAATTTCAAATTTGTTCGACCTATATAACATTAAGACGATATTGTATCACGAAAGACTGGACAACTTGGTTAAGAACATGAAAAGTATTAAAAATTCGGATGATATTTAAGAAGTTTTGATTTTAATTTATGAAGAATGACGTTAGATTAATTCTCCTTGGAAAGTTATAAAATATTTTTTTGTCAAACAGTGAAAATTTCTTTTTGAAACTTTGTACTGGTAAGAAAAATATTTTATTGTCCAATTTAGCGGGTGTTCAAGTTAAGAGTTCTAATTAATATTTGCATTTGAGTTCGTACAACTTTTAATTGCTGCCTTTTTATCAGAAAACTTTTTCATTTATTTTCGAGAAAAATGAGAGAAAGTTATGGTTTCCTATTTTTTCTGCACACTGAACAAAATTCTAATTGCATCGTTTCCAATTTGTTTCGAGATTATAACAAGAGGAACAGAATAAAAGTTAACCTTCGCATCGTACCAGCGGCAATACCATGCCCTACACTTTTATATGAGAAAAATTTAAAAGTAATATTTGAAACTGTTGTATTGTATTTACTTTTGGAAACGTTATAATGCAAATAAAAAGATTGAAATTGCACTTTTGTAGTCATATCCGCAATATCCATTAACAAATAGAAAAATTTTTTGTATAAAAAAATGGCAATCTATGTATCTATTTACAAATACTTGTATATTAAAATAGTTCTTTTACTTTTTTCAGGTCCCAAGAAAATAAACAAGGGGTTCTCTCTAATTTTCTGATGGTAAGATTTTTAAAAATGTATCTAATTCTAATCCATTAATTTCGTGCGTCATGCATCCGGACTGTGTTTAAATTCGACCAACGTCAAACTTGAAAACTTTTCACCTCGTATCTATGTCTTAATTTAGTCAGGGGCGCGCCGTATCATTGTGTCGCCCATGTGCTAATGCTCATCTTGACGCCCCCCCCCCTTCCCCCAAAAAATAAGCATAAGAACATAAAAAGTGGCCTAAAAAGGTGCAAACAAAAATCTACTACTATTTCATATTTGGAAAGTATGTATTCACAAAAAAAAACTGCAAAATTTACATTTTTGTCTATATCTAGTGACGGATTTTTTCTCATATAACGACACCACTAAAATGGTCTTCTAATGGGGCAATAATTATGTGAACACGTTAACTTAAACACCCTGTGTACTTTTTCATAGTTACCATATGTTTTAAATAAACCACAATAATTGTTTTTACCTTACAAAATTAATAATTCTTGCATTTTCTGCTTGATAAGCTAAAATAAACTTTCTTTCAATGGTATAATTTCGCAATTACGGATATTATAAATTGGACCCCATTGCTTGAAATCTAATAGTGATAAAAATCTGAACATTCCACATAATTTCATATTTGGAAGTTATTTGTGAATATAAAAGGAAGTGGCTATAGAGTAACGAACGCGGGACCGTGCTCAAAAAATTAATACCTCAAATTTACATGGTTTTCGTAATTTCTCTAATATACCCCAACATTACCCAATCTAACGCCCAAACTCAGGCTTCGAAAATGCGTCCCAAGTATTATGCGTTAGGTGAGGTTATTGTTATTTTCTTTAGTATAATATAAAAGCAACCTTAGTAACAACAACTGTCCCGCGTTCGTGCCGGGATTTGAATTTTAACCAACGGTCCTGAATGTTAAAACACGTCTCTTCGACGTTTCTAGTACTAAACTAGGTACTAAATCACGCCATTTGGAGTTTTATACAGTAACCATTTGTATATGCATTTTTCGGGAAAACCAAAAACATCTTAAAAATAGTCTACTAATGGGGCAACTTTGCCCTAATTTAATCGACTTCGTATCTCTTATAGTTTACGAGATCCCAATGTGAGCCTCGAAAAACGGGCATAATAAATTTAAAAACTTAAGTCTTATTACAATTTAGCTCGCCGTGTCGCCCCTGACCAAGTGTCACCCGTGTGCGATGCACACATCGCACCCTGTGACGGCGCGCCCCTGAGTTTATTACATCTAGAACGGTATGCGACAACTGGGCGACGGTCTACTGAGTGATAGTCAAGCGACCAACGGTCATCTAGCAATAGAAAATTAAAGAAAATACACTCTCAGCAGGCATACAATTTGGTAGATTTTTTTTCAGTAGTTCAAAGCGACGGTTCTGATTTTTGTAAACATTCCTTAACATAACCTTACCTAATTTTATCGCCTATAATTGACCATCGGCCAGTTGCCCTCGCCTAGTTGACCGTGGAAATAAGCTGTATAAACTGAATGTTGTTTTTGGTGGAGATATCTTTAGCACTTGTAACACTAGGAAGGAATTATATTTTTTTTGTGGTGTATAGTATTTAGAGGTGGGCGCGGGCCGTGATTTTGTCGGGTAACGATAGGTTACGACGTGAACCGCGTGATCGTGAATATAATAGGGAATTACAGCTCAATCGAATTAAGAGGAATTAATAAGAAATAGTGAAAGTAGATGCTTAATAATGAATACTAATAAAGAAATAAAATGATATAATTGAAATACTTCGGAAATAAGGGGGTTTTTGTTTTAGCAGCTCGTCACTCATCTGAAATCCATATATATTATTTTCATTGGCGCCTCAAAGACCACCTATAAATATATAACGAATACCGAGTTAGGGGGTGGAGTCTACTACCAATGGAAGTAGACAAATTCAAATAGCGGACACGTGGCTACCAGTCCAGTAGTACAATTCTCAAACAGTTTTTATTTGAATATAAATTTCTTGCATTAAACTTAATAATTTTGATACAATTGCAATTATAAAGCATATAGACTTTTACAGTGTTATATTATTAATTTATTTTTTATAAATATAATTTAAAAATAGCATACATTTCAAGAACATTTTAGATCCACGAAGAAAACAGTTTTATATAAAAACTTATATTCGTGACGACAGGTCTATATTTTCAAACTTCGGGGGACCATAACTCGCTTATTAGTAGGAATTTTTTCACCGGATTTTCACCGATATTCTTAGTTTTACTTATACTTTCTGATAAAATTATATAAAAAAATCTGATGTGGCCAACACCAAACCTCACGCTATTTAATTTTTATTAATTTAAATACATATACTTACATATTTAGTTATTGCGGAAACTGTATTAAGATCCATTCCATATAACTAGGGTTCTTTTTACTATTTTCTTATTAAAACGGTACTGTTATTAATTTGAAATGATTAGTTCTTTGACAGTGACATTTATCTGTCAATAACATACATTTAAGATATGAACTATGTAACCAAGGAGTTTTACTTGTTTAAACCAAAGGATCCGGGATTAAATTTATAGATAATTTTATAAATTTATCCATAAAATATATAGAAAAAGTATTAATGCAAATCTGTAGAAAATTTAATAATCTTTAATTTTTATAATAACATTAATCTCGAAAAAATAACATTTAAAGGTATTTTTCGAAGAATAACTATTTTGAGCTTCTAGTAAAGTGTCATTTCCGGTTATCCGATTTACACTAAAATCTAACGTGCTCTTTCCATTACCGAAAAAGTTCGAAATACAAGGTTTCAAAATTTTCTGAATGATAGTATTTGAGTTTGAGTAAAGGATCCACACATACATACACACATACATACACACATCACACATACATACACACAGACATCATCGTGAAAATGTTGAAATTGGATTGTAGGGATCTTAAAACGTGGTCATTTAGCAAAATCTCGATATGCGATTTTTAGCACGTTCTCTATACCTCCCTTATCAAGGGTAGCGGGAGGTAAAAATGGTGGAATCGCCTATTACGTGACACGAACGTGACCCGCCGAAAGGGATCGGGCGTGAGTGCCAAAATTAATTCGTGAGCGTGAATGAGCATGAATCAAACATAAAAAGTCGTGCGTGATTGGTCGTGATTACATTTTTTGTTAGGAAAGCGTGAATGATCGTGAACAAAAAATTACTCACGCGCTCAGCTCCTGATCCTGTATGTACTCTCAGGTTGTATGGGACTTGACTGAAACTAGTGAATTTGTTTGTATTATAAACTAGACAGTCACGATCCTTTCCAAGTATTATATTTTAACATTTGACGAATATTTTCAGAATCAGTTCACTAATGTTCATAAAGTTGCAATTAATTTAAAATTTGGGTTTTTATATTCTGAATCTCCGCAGCACTTTTGCATGCATTGCCACTAGAATTTATAATTATATTTAAAAATTAAACATCTTAAAAAATTCTTTATAAATGAACAAGTAATTGCAATAATAAAAGTAGAAATAGTCGTTAATAGAAAAAACAAATGTTTCATTTGTGTCTTTAAATATTGAAAGTGTTCCACCAAGTGCCGACTACAAAGTCTCTTTCTGTTATTATTTTTATCATGGCAGTCAATACCATAAAAATACCTCGTCTGTCATTTCAGAGATCCATAATTAATAATAAAAACTTTTGCAAAAACATCAATATCCAATTGTTAATTAAAATCCAGTGTAATAAATTTTTAAGCGACAACATTTTATCTCGAGCGTTCTCATCATTAATTGCAACAATTGTCTTCAGTTACCATATTCGTCATTAACCATTATTCTTTCTGTACGACATATAAGTCATACACAAATATGTATCGCTTCCAAGGTTATGCATTGTCTGAATTCCATAATAACTCGCTATATGAGATATAGTTCATAAAACACAATGCTATGTTCATTGTTTGCTAATGGATGGTCTCTGCAATACCAACTGTGGAGCTAATGTTGATAATTATGGCTCTCAAGTGATCTGTTTCATGTCAAAGATGGAGTTTTGTTTTTCCACTTGTTTACTCTACAAGTATAACGAGAAAAAAAGCGATTTGTTTATTTTGTCACTTGCAAGGATGGATTGTTTACTATTAACTAGGTCTGTTGTTTCTAGATTCCGGAAGAAACGTAGCTAGGAAAGGATAAATATTAGCCTGTTGCTTCTATAGCATAAATATTTAATAAGAGCAAAAAAGATGCTTCATTTACATACTTGTTATACATTCTTCATGCAACAATATAACTTTGTATCAAGCAGGGCCGGCTTGAGGATTGAGGGAGGTGTAAACGGAGCAAAAAAAAATTCTTACATACTCTTAAAAGTTCAAGAAGACGATAAAGGAAGAGATGCATGAAGCCATCATTACATCCAGCAATTTCTATTGTGTATTATACAGGGTGTCCCACAACTTGCGCTCCAGACGAAACTGACACTTACCGACGACAATAAGTTGCCAACAAATAGAAGAAAATAATTTGCGGCTGCTTGCATAACGGAGTTACAAGACTTTTTAATCCACCAATCCCGGAAGGATATCTTGAGGTGTGATGTATGATATTATTACAAAATAAAACTGGTTGCTAGGTTTTAAAAATACTACTAGTGAGTTACAAAATTTGTTTGACTTACTGTAATTTTGACACTTTAGAGTTGACTTTTCACTGTCAACAAATTTAGGTTAGCGAAGGTATCATCCGAGATCATCATTTATATCGTACAGTGCAACGTGTTGAAGCAGCTGTGTAAAATGTGTTAAACGAAAATTATTATTGGCATTTGATCTGGCATAACTTGACCGGTCTCATGCGTCTTTGCAATGGCTCTCAATATCACTTTATGATCCACAAAATTTCTATCCGGAAAACGTTCCGAATAGACTCGTGCTGCCTCTCTGGCGTTACGTCCACATTCTCCGAAAATTATAATCATTTCTAAGTAATCAGCGGCTGAATACATGGTAAGAATTTGCCTTTTTTATTCACATTGTCAAATTTAATTTGACACTGACTTTTTTCGAAAACTATAGTCGCCCACACATTTTAAAGAAGATTTGATTTGTATAAAACCCTAGTAACGTAAAATTACGGCAAATACACGTTAAAGGTGTAGGTCTCTGATTGGTCAATTTTAAGACGTCTTTTCTCGAATATCTTTTAAGCTAGTTTTTTTTTTCTTCGAAATTACACAGTCGAGTACAGTCTCGTGTTTCCTCATTCGCTCTGGGGCACGAGTTGTGAGACAGCCTGTATTTTATTTAAAAATGCGAGGAAGAAAATATTTATTAAGCATAAAATTAATTTGACGCATGTATTATTCATTTTAGATGTATTTTACCCATAACACATAACTTTACTTGATACGTAAAATTAAAAACTTAATCAATTATTATTATTAATGGGGTCTCGTGGTCGCGTGCCTGAGTGTCTGATCGCGTATCTAGGGAACCGGGTTTGATCCTGACCGACGCCAAATATTTCAAATTTTAAATGGCATAAAATTGATCCCTGTGGTGCACTCTCAACGCCAGCAATGAGTGCCTGTGAGGTGACACCTGGTAAACGCCCGCACGGTACAAATGTGTCATCATCATTACCGAATTCTGTGTACAAAGCAGATTGGCACACCCAGCAATGAGTAATATGCCATGATGATATATTTATATTTATTTATTTAACAATTATTATAAATAAATAAATAACGCAAAGAATATAATAATAAAACGACCTTAGTTAAAGTTCTGTGTACATTTATACAAACTTTTCTAATCGATTTTGGTTTTATTTAACCATCATCAAAGAAGTTGACATAAAGAAATAAAATAAATAAATAAATAAATATAAATGATGATAATAACGGCTTATTACCCATTGCTGGGCGTGCCAATCTGCTTTGTACACAGATATCGGTAATGATGAAATATTTGCATCGTGCGGGCGCTTACCAGGCGTCACCTCACGGGCACTCATTGCTCATTTTAAGTTTATATTTTTCATTTTCTTGATTATTTTAAAAGTACGTATCATCATTTTTTTACCTTCCGTCACCTTTAGGTAAGGAAGGTATTGTCTTTGGTCAAAAAATACGGTGGTGAGTTTTTAATGAATAAGCACGTTTTAAGGTCCCTAGAATACGATTTTACTATTTTTACGATGATGTCTGTATGTGTGTGTGTGTGTGTGTGTGTGTGTGTGTGTGTGTGTGTGTGTGTGTGTGTGTGTGTGTGTGTGTGTGTGTGTGTGTGTGTGTGTGTGTGTGTGTGTGTGTATGTGTGTGTGTGTGTGTGTGTGTGTGTGTGCGTGTAACAAAATTTTCGTCTACGATAACTCTAAAACTACAATTCCAAAAATTATAATTCTTTCGTATTCCTCTTCGTTGCATCCATATGAAGAGCTGATTAGATTTTGGTTACAATTGGTCAACCGGAAGTACCCTCATTTGAAGATTTTAACAGTTTTTTTTTTTTTTTTTTTTGAAAAAATGATGGTAAATATAATTTTTTCACATTTAATGTTATTATAAATATTAAAGAACATTGTATTCTCTATACGATTTGACTGCATTTTATACTTCATATTAAATGGATATAGAGTTAAAAAATTATAAAGAAATTAAATTTCATAAATTAGCTAGCTATGCTAGAAACAACTATCATATTAAGAAAATTCTGATTGAAAGATGTCAGTGTCAATTGATATATTCGTAGTATATTTGTGTTATAATTTTACTCGAAATATAGGATCTTTTTGCTCGAACCTTTCTGTATGGAATTTGTATAAAATATATACAACTGTCGAAAGGTAATATACATACAAGAAATTTAGAATCTTTTGCAAGGAACTTTCTGTATGGATTTTATATAAAATACATAGGCATTTACGAAAATTCTACCGGTAGATACCGCATCTACCGACTATGTTCGAAAACACGAGTGTTAAAAAATTACCGTGTTCGAAAATTGTATAATATCTACCAGATTCATCTACCGGATTCATGAAGAATCTAATCTCAAAAAAGGTAGTGATGCAAAGCCAAGCGCGCGCGTTAAAATTGGAAATGTGTTCAAAGTAGGACTCTGCTCAGTTTGTTTACTACATTAAATTTCTAACCATTTTCAAATTTTTTTATAGGTTATGGATCTACCCCTGTTTACCACTTGCGGTCTTAAAATATCGATTCCGGTAGCTATAACCTGATAAACAGTTGTTTACCGGTAACAGTTCACCAGTAGAATTTTCGTAAATGCCTCATATAACTGACGGAAGGTAATGTGCTGGCCACATTAGATTTTTTTATATTACATCTTGAATATGCCATTGCCTACTATGGCGTACAAAAAATGAAGATTTTTTAAATTGTGGAGAACTAAATATAGATGATATTATCAGTGAAAATCACCAGATATATTACACATCGTTGGAAAGATAAAAAAATATCTTTTCAATGGTGCAACTTTCCAATATGGCGCTCATATGAAAAAAATATTTGCTTGCCCACAGTTGCATTATTTTTCCATCGTTTTCATTCATTTACTTAAAATATTTTGATATGTCAAACAAATTTGAAATATGTTGTCATTAAAGAAACTATATCATAACTAATTTCAAGTATGAAAATCCACTAAAGGTCAGAGAAAACGGTTGTTCGAAATTGCAGTGTGATAGATCGAGTTGGTCATACAAAATAAGTTAGCAGAAAAGAGTCAGAGAAATGATTGTAGTGTGATAAGGCCTTTAAAGCTGTATATTCTGGTTACATGCTTATTTATTATTTTCGATGCACAACTAATCTTATTTTAAATTGCAACCAATATTTAAAAATGTCAGAAAATTCTAGTGGCTCTAAATGATATTCGTGCTGATTTAAATTATTCCCCATAAAATAACCTGAATTTAACACAAAAATAATATACGAAAACAATATTCTGTAGAAAAAGCCTTTCATTGCCAATAAATCAAATCCAGATTGCTTTAATACTAGACCTACAACAGTTCACAGAGAAATAAAAGTAGAATTCAGTGGTTGTTCGGTTTACGCATACCTGAGCAGCCGTGCCATAGTACTATAGCAGAGATTACTAGATCTAGAGTGGATTCGGCGAGAAAAAGGAAGTGAGTCCCTACTTGGTACCAAACTCACGTGCCCAGAATGTAGAAGCATTATGCCGACTGAAATGTAACGACCGCATTTATTTGTCGTTTGAAACTTTTTATCTAATCACACACCGAGTGAAATGTCACTGGAATTGAATAAAATAAAAATTTGGGAAATGAGAAATAGTACGAGTATGTATTATGACTTAAATCATTTCCTCCGAATGAGTTACACCCATTACAAGCTAGTAGACGTATTGAATAGAAATTAACAAATGGGGTATTGTACCATACATATATACAGGGTGTTATATTTTAATGGACACAGCAAATATCTCGCTTATTTATTAGATTGGCAATTTCTTTCATATAACATGATTTATATTTGATGACGGATGTACATTCCTGATACCACTTCCGGTTTATGAGTAATTAATATCGACTTTGAAATTTCAAATGGAACATACTATATGTTTTTACAAATTTGAAAAGTACATCAAATTTGCTTTACAATCATGTAATATAATCCATAAATAAAAATAAAATAAATAAATATATCATCACGGCATATTACCCATTGCTGGGTGTGCCAATCTGCTTTGTACACAGAATCTGGTAATGATGATGACATATTTATACCGTGTGGGCGTTTACCAGGCGTCACCTCACTGGCACTCATTGCTGGCGTGGAGAGTGCACCAAAGGGGTCACTGTCGATTAGTTAAGGAGATAAATTTTAGTGGGTATATCAGTGGGATGTTTTCTGGGCTTAAATTTGTTTTAGTAGATTCTTTTAAAATCTGTCAAGCTTTCGTATATATATATAATATATATATATATATATATATATATATATATATATATATATATATATATATATATATATATATATACAGGGTGGTGACTTGGACGACGCAGCATAGGGGTTTAATGGTAAAATCTTATTGTGCAGTTATTTGCTCCCCTAATTATTTTAGATACTAAGAAAAATATTGCATAAACTTTAATTTAAAATATTTTTTGGAGAATGTGAAACGGGATCATTTACAAAAAGCAAATATACATAAATAGGCCTATTTTTACAAGGTTGTGATTGCAGTAACTCAGTGAGTTATGAATATAACTCAATACTTAAGACAAGTTCCCGATAGTATATAGCTTCATTCACAATATTTAACAGTGTAATTGTTACAAGGTTAAAGTGTTTAGTGTTTCATCAATGGCTAAGTGAATTATTACAAATTATCCAGTATAACATACATATAATATAATAACATGGTAATTGTAATAATATTAATTAAAACATAGTGAGTTATCAATTATAACTCAATACTTTCGACAAGTCCTCGATAGTATATAGCTTTATTCACAGTATTTAACATTGTATATGTTACAAAGTTAATGTGTTTTTGTTTCATCATAGGTAAAGTAATTATTACAAATTATCCAATACAACATACATATAATAATAAAACATGGTAATTGTAAGAATATTTCATAATATTTCATGCCTGGGCAAACGAGACGTGGAAGGGTTGGCAGCATGGGTTGGCAGCAGGGGGGGGGGCTATCTTCGGAGGTGGCGCATCAGGATCTTCGTCGTCTCGGTGATGACGCTGTACGACGCCTTCTGGATCAGCGTCTGGATGGCATGTTGTTGGATGCCAAGGGCGAGCAGATGCTCGCAGAAGCGTCGGTGTTCTTCCGTTTCTAGGACCTCCCCGAAGCAGCCGATGACGAGCAGGCCCAAATGGACCTCGCAACGGTGGGCATGCGAGAGTACGTCGACTAGATTGTGGTCCCTGTTGACGGTCTTGTAATTTTTGTGCGAGATGTCTACCATGGAGTTTTTCGCATACTTTACACGCTTGATTCCCTCCTGCATACGATAGTTCTGCAGGTGGGGAACAGAGACCTCAAAAAGGAAAGTCTTCTTCTCCTGCGTCAATACTTGCACCATAACGTCTGGTTTGTTATGGTGCAGCGGCAACTCCGTGAGGACACTTTGTCCCGCACGTATCCTCAACCGTCCACCTGGGATGTCGAACTCCACATTCAGGACTGCTTTGCCAAAATGTAGCTGCTTTGTTATCTCCTCCGGGGCGTTTGTCTTCTCCAGGATGGTTCTTAGGAGCCAGTAGACGACCTGGTCGTGCCTTGCATTGTAACTAACGACTTTGCACGATGTCGCAACATGGTAGGCTGTTTCATCTTCCTGGCATCCTCTTCGGCACTTACGGTTACCATCTCTTCCAGGGGCAGCATTGAGTTGGTGGAGCTGCTCTTCAGCTGCCGCGTTGATGAGCGACAGTTTAGATGAGTCAGTACGATAGTACTGAGCAGCCGGGAAGGAGATGATGTGTCGGTCAGCGAGCACGCGTTGTGGGTAGTGCATCGCTTTCGCCCAATCCTGGCATCTTGCCTCGAGATCAGCATTCTTGATCGCCTTCACCAGGTGTGCTGACAGAGGTTTGTACTCGGTGATGTCGGTGTCCTCCAGCTTGTACTTTTTGGCTACATGCCTGTAGTCTCCCAGTGGCGTGCGGCACCCCGCCGCGTCGAGTTTCTGGTACAGCTCCAAGGTGTTCTGTAGTTCTGGGTGCGTTTGAAGATATGCGTATTTCCTGGCATACTGTATCTCAGTTTCAGTTTCAATTGTTCTGAAACCAAGACCACCGATGGTGTGTGGGAGGTACGCTCTTTGGTTGGAAGTAGGTCGTGTTTTGATGTTCTCGGCGACCATCATCTTCCTTATTTTCATGTCCAGTTCACGACATCTTGCAAGCGATCCCAGGACGCTAGTGTTGGGGTGCATGTTGCCCGTCACGTATACTGCCGCAGGAATGACGCAGCTGTTGAACAAGCGTCTCTTCTGTGCCGTTGACAAGTGGGAGATAGTATAGTGGTCAGTATCCCCGCCTGTCACGCGGGAGACCGGGGTTCGATTCCCCGTCGGGGAGATGTTTTTGGTGATTTTCCAAATTTATTTTTATTAATTAGGTCTATTTTTAAATTTTATATTAATATTTATTTCAAATAACAATACTGGTTGATGACCTCGTTGATGACATTAAAAATTCATTATAATTATACTATAAAAAAATATTAAAAATTATTTGTCAGGTGTGGGGTTCGAACCCACGCTCCCGTTTGGGAACCAGAGCTTAAATCTGGCGCCTTAGACCACTCGGCCAACCTGACGAATACTACAAATAGAACATATATGAAAATTCCCAGCAAGGCCATATAAAATTTTGTTATCATTTTCTATTTATTTGCAAATATCAGCAAAATTGAGGTAAAAATTTAAAACTTACGAGATAAGAACACAGTTTGTCACATATTAGATTACAATTATAATAAATAGTATATTGTGTTATTAGGAGTAAAAGTGATACTTTGTGTGGCGAGCATGGAAGTTTGCACGACGGCGAAGCGAGGCGGACAATTGCATGCGAGGCACACAAAGACATTTTTATTCCGAATGACATTAAATTATTTTTTTCAAACGCACTAATTTTCTTTTTATTCGCTAATACTATGTAGTTTCTATGGATACTTATTTATTTTATTTCTACGCCGGCGGAGTAGAAATTTCCAGCGGCGTAGAAATGAAACTTCTACCTTGTGAAACAAGTCATAAAAATGCCATTTCTACGCCGTTTGAAAAAAAAACATTTTTATTTTGCATTTCGAAATCCCGTGAAGAAAGGCCTTTCTAAAATCTAAGCAGCCAATAAAAAGTAAAATTGCTTGGTTCAAAATGGAGTTTCATTCATTATTTTCCTAAATAATAAGAAGAACAACACAAATTTCTTTCTTATTCTCATACTTTGTAATTTTTATCTACACATACACACAGGGTGGTGTATGTACCTACCTATTTTTTAAACTCGCAAAATACTCTAATCACTTCCTGTTGAAAATTAATGAAAATTACTATTCAATTTTTTAAAGATATTACTAAATAATTGACAAGTGTTAGTGCTAATTACAAGTTACATATTTTGTTTGTGAAATAGTTGTTCAAAAAATATATAATCTTTAGTAAGAAATTTTGTACATAAAATTTATATAAAATATGCATATGGCATTGCCGAGAGGCAATATGTTGGTCACATCAAATTTTTCCTTGTTAATATCCAAAAATTTTGGTGAAATATGAATTTGCAAACAATTATATCGTTCATTATGACAAAGTAATAGTTATTTATTATATGAGTGTGGAATGTATTTATATTAGCCACGAGTGGCTAATTTTCTTTACTGATTAATAAACATTCCACACGAGTGTAATACAACGTTTTATCCAACACTTTTTTAAAGACTTCTTAAATAATTTTTGTTTTCATTCATCGTTTGACACTGACATGTCAATTGATGTACTATTTTAAATTCCAAAGTAGCCATTAAATGGTTGTTATGGTCACGTTATGCTTTGGTTATATTGTTATTGAAAAAAATTTGCTATAATAATTATTGTCTGTCATTGGAAATTATTTGAAAGGCATTAAAATGGGTGAAAATGAGGACCTTCCTTTAAAACGTACTCACTTAGAAGTAAAAGCAACATTTTTGAGTTTAATTCCGAAGCAAGTAACCACTAACTCGTTTCTCGTTTTCGTTTCATCAGCCGTACATGACAGATGTCATTGTGAAAAGATAAGTAACCTATTTTAACATAAATGTTAATATTAATTTAAATAAATGAGTTTCATAATGTTAAATTATTTCAACAATAAAATGATTTTGTAAAACTGCTTTTTATTTATATTAAAAAAATACAGAAATCAGTAATAATTCCTCCGTGACGTCTAAAATATTCTCTCACGAAGTGACTAATGTTGTACATTAGCAGAAGCATTCATAGCCTACCTACTCCGTAAATTTTATTAAAATTTTCTGATCCGTAATCCGTAGAATATTAAAAATTATACTCGGATGTTAAACGTTGAACGCACCACCGGGGTTAAATGAACAATAACGCTTTCGGTCAACGTACATTGTGCACATCTCGGGCCAGAGGCCCTCGAAAAGTACACTGTTGACCTCAGGCGCTATTGTCCTTATAACACCCTTGATACGTTATAGATAATAACGTCATAAGGCTGATATGAAGCTAATAACAGCCGCGGTTAGCCGATATTTTACAATCAACCGAGTCTGTTATTTGCATATCGGCCGTGTGACTTTCAGTATTTTTTGTAATAACATAAAATATCTTTAAAAAATTCTATTTTCTATGACATATTGACAGGTGATAGTTCTTCATGGCACAATTTATGATGCTGTGATTTTTAATAATGTCGTACTGTTATAAAAAATAACGGCCGTGGCTGTTATGACGCACATATTGGTTGAGCATAGAGTACTGTTAAAGCTCACTTGACACTCTTGGTATGGTATTATGAAAATTACTATAACACTTTTGTTCTGTTCTATTCTCAGTTCTACTAAGTACTTTTAAAACCCTCGTTGAAACCCTTTTAAAGGCCTGTGTCCACGATCTTAGAAATCGATCCGAGTTCTCGGATATAGTTCGCAATTCGATATCTCGGAAAACTAGAATGGAAAAATGCGTTCTGTCCCATTTTTTCGTACAAGTTGCTAATTTCATTTAACTGTTACCAATTTAAAATCTTGACGTTTGATGTTTGATAAGCTTGAAAATGATAAGGTTATAAAATATTACATAATTCTACTCATTTTTGATATTGATTATAAATAATTACTTATAAATAAATTAATATATTTGTTGTAAAAATTTAATTTAATTACTGCCGGGAGTTTTTATTTTTATTAGTTTTTAGTATTGGTGGAAATGGTTGAAACTAACTTCATAAATTCGACCAACCTGACATCTGTAGTCATATAAGTTCAATGTTTATGATCAAAAAATGTAATCGAGAACTCGGAACGATTTCTAACATCGTGGACACAAGCTTTGACTCACTATAATTCTTAGGGTTTTAGAAAGGATTACGAATCTAGAAAGGATTATTCCTCGGATTATTCTTATATAATTTAATTTGAAGCATACCTATTTATTTATTTATTTATTTAATTAATTAAAATGATGTTTTGTCAGGTGTGGGGTTCGAACCCACGCTCCCGTTTGGGAACCAGAGCTTAAATCTGGCGCCTTAGACCGCTCGGCCAACCTGACTACTTATTGTAATACGTACGGGTACCCATATCAGGTAACCAATATTGAACAATTCGGCATACTCCAAAAATTCTACATTTTCTTACAAAAAGGCAATATGATTGTATTTGATTATACGCTAATTTCATAGTTCGGAGTGATTTAGCTAGTACAGTCACTAAAAATGGGGATTAGAGACCTCAGCTGATGAATGTGAAAAAAACACTAATAATACTTTCTTTTTCGCGGAATTTTTAAAATCTTGGCCTTATACACTTGATTATTATTTTTCAAAGGTTACTAAGAGAACGTCTAAAGTTTGTGTTATTATTACTAGAGCTCGTCAAAAGTGTTTTCCATTTATATATTTAGTTTTGCACTTAATGCCCGGCACTATTTGTTGTTACAACACACGCGTTTTATATGAAACATGTTGCAAAAGCGTTCTGTTATAAGCAATATCCATTTGTTTAGAACATTGAAGCAGACTGCTTACAAAGCGACACATTTTTAAAAACTTGTCAGTTTAGTTAAATCGTCTTATTTTAAGCCCAAGAATCTGTGATTATGTCCGAGTATTGAGAGACTATTGTATATAAAAAAAAATCTGGTGTGGCCAACACGATACCTCCCGCCGTTACAGCCCGAGTCACAAAAAAGATTAAGTTAATCCTTATTTTTGAATTAGCGAATTTTACTCTAATTTTGACAGTGTATATCTTATATATCTTAAATATTTTTTTGAATCGTTAATTTTTATTAATCTAAATACCTACCTACATATTTACTTATACTGAAAACTATATTGAATTCCTTTTCTATTGTTATATTTACTTTTTTCTTTTTAAAACGTTACTAATTTATATTGAAATAATTAGTTCTTTAATAGTGACATTTATCTGTCAGTTACATAGATTTGTATAACTGCGTTTTCTTTTATTTAAAGCGTAGGCTCTGGGATTTAAATTATAGATAATTCTATAAATTTATCCATAAAATACAGGCTGTCTCACAACTCGCGCCCCAGAGCGAATGAGGAAACACGAGACTGCACTCGGATGTGTAAATTCGAAGAAAAAAAAATCTAGCTTAAAAGACATTCGAGAAAAGGCGTCTTAAAATTGACGAATCAGAGACCTACACCTTCAACGTGTGTTTGCCGTAATTTTACGTTACTTGTAACTCCGTTATGGAAGCAGCCGTAAATTATTTTCTTCTATTTGTTGGCAACCTATTGTCGTCGGCAAGTGTCAGTTTCGTCTGGGGCGCGAGTTGTGAGACACCCTGCATATAGAAAAAGTGTTAATGCAAATGAAAAGTTAATAATCTTTAATTTGTATAATAGCATTATTCTCGAAAAAATAACATTTAAATGTACTTTTCGAAGGAAACCTATTTTGAGCTTCTTGCAAAGTGCCATTTCTGGTTATCCGATTTTCACCAAAATCTAATGGGCTCTTTCCATTACAGAAAAAGTTCGAAATACAAGGTTTCAAAATTTCTGAATGATAGTATTTGAGTTAGAGTGGAGGATCCACACGCACATACACACAGACATCATCGTGAAAATGTTAAAATTGGATTCTAGGGACCTTAAAACGTGGTCATTTACCAAAATCTCGATATGCGATTTTTAGATCCCTATACCTCTCTTACCAAGAGTAGCGGGAGGTAAAAATCAACGATATTCTTATGCGTATCCGTTTCATTTATTATGTATAACTGCAACAATAGCTATTATGCACAATACAAAATTCTCATATGGTAATAATAGTCGGTAGAACGGTCGGTATCAAAGTATTCCATTACCTAGTGACAATACACGGCGGTATCAGCTTTCAACAGTTCTTGTACACCAAAACGAGCACTATTATACTAAGTAAGGACACTTTACGCAGCCTATATCGTGCATTATCATTTAAATAGTGCAGGCTAGCGATTCGTTTTCTCAGGCATCACCAGCTTAATGCATTCAGAGATTTCTTCCCGATAGACCGAAGTACATTTTTTAATTAAATAAATGGATTTTGTATTAGTGTTAATTGATTTTATGTTTTGGTTTTCATTTAAGGTGAATTATCGTAGGTTAATGATTAAAGAAATGGATTATATTAAAATGTATCTTTATTGTAATGCCTACTAATTTGTGCTTCAATTTAGATGAAAAATATCTCACAATTATTAGTTGGGAATTGGTTTATCAAGATTTAAATGCTATAAATTCTTTCTCAGGACATACAGAGTGGACAGAGGTGGACTAGTTGACTGTTATTATTGCTTTACCGCCAGAAATAATGCAAATAAATATTGACAAGGAAATGTATTATGCCACGGAAAAAATGCAAAAAAAAAACTATTCCAGAGAAAATGATTGGAGCTCTTAATACAATTCCAACATAACAATGTGTGTTTCCTTGATCCAATTTAGAGAAAATATTATATATATATATATATATATATATATATATATATATATATATATATATATATATAGGGTGGTGAATTGGACGACGCAGCATAGGGGTTTCTATGCTAAAACCTTAATGTGCAGTTATTTGCTTCCCTAGTTATTTTAGAAAAAAATTGTATTTAGATTTTTGCTACAGAATTTTTTTTATCCGAATATGCTATTGTTTATAATTTTTCAATTTCTGGAACCGCAAGAATAGTCGAAAACAATAATATTTTTGCAAAAATCATTGATGCCATGGAATACATTTTAAACAAAAACGCAAACATCTGTCACAGATTCTTCACTTTAAAAAAATCTTAAATCTCGTTCTCATCAAATTACATTGTTGTAATCAACTATTACATTTTTGTTATGAACTACAATAAAAGTGTTTTAATTTTCCTTGATTGTAAATAAGTTTAATCGTCAGGAATTTTCGTTTAAATTTTTGTTCCATTGCAGCAATGGTTTTCGACTATTTGTACGGTTCCGGAAATTGAAAAATTATAAACAATAGCATGTTCGAATGCAGTATCTTTTTCTGTTGCAAAAACCTAAATATAATTTTGCTCTAAAATAATTAGGGAAGCAAATAACTGCACATTAAGATATTACCATTGAAACCCCTATGATGCGTCGTCCAAGTCACCACCATATATATATATATATATATATATATATATATATATATATATATATATATATATATATATATATATATATATATATATATATATATGATTATATTCTTTATTATTGAAAATAGAAGAAAATCATTCAAACAAAAGTTATTATAGGTGAAGGGGAACGTTCACTTATTGAAGAAATTAATTTTTTTAATCAGTGATTCTCAAACTATAACATGAAGTTATATTATTTTAAATAGAGACTCTTTAATCCGAATTACTAAATGTAAGGGGATATATATATATATATATATATATATATATATATATATATATATATATATATATATATATATTCGGACTAACGATTTGTTCGGATTACTGAATTTGTATATAAAAGTGTAAAACACGTCAATTTAAGTTTTGCAAAAATTATTACGGGACAACAAATAACGCTGAAATTAAGAAATAGAAAAAAAAATTATTATTTTATGTTTTTAATTTTATTTTTTTCTTGATTATTATTTACATTACTTCTTCGTACTACTATATCATATTATTCTGTAATCGGGGTGTAAAAGTCCTAATGAATAATAAATAAACAAATCTAAAAAAAAACTTAAATTTTAGTTTGCTTGCAGGCGTTCATTGTGGCTTTGATCGCCAGTCACCGAAATATTTTTAGACCCATTAGATAGACTATTTGTTCTGAATTCAACCATTTATACATTTATACGATGAAAATTAAGAAAATGATGCTTAAAAAATAAAGTTTGGTATATTTCTGAACATATTATTTTGCTAAATTAGTATTGCCTTATAAATATATTTTAAAATACAAAGTAAGGGACTAATGTAGTTCTTCTAGAATTGCAAACTGGCACTTGTAAATGCAGTGTTAAATATCTAAATTTCCTTCTCAAATTTAAAGCACCCACACTAAACATGTGGAGGTTATTTACTTACACGCCCGTCCACAGAAATATTCAATTTGTTTAAATTTTAAATGTAGAAAATGAAACATCTTCCTATAGGAAAACCATTATGCTAACGATCCTTTCTTTAAAGTTAGTACGGTACACATATGTAAATTACTGTGGGGTTTATTTAAATGTACGTATTTAGGGAAATTTATACGCTCAAATTTAAATATATGACTATACAAAAACACATTAAACATTAACATTTAAATTAAAATTATCCAAACTGCATTTTAAAATTAAGACAAATGTTTCCTAAAATAATGTTGCATACATTTTAATTTTGTGCTATACTTAAAATATGTTTATAATTATTATACACACCCCAATATAGAGAATGTTTGAAAAAATAAGAACAAATTGCTATTGTCTTTAACATTAATTTTAGATCTATATTTTAAATTAAAAAGTTGGAGACGAACTTAAATGTCACTTTTTGGTGTGAAAAGGTTTTGAATTTAACTTCTGATTTCGCTGGAATGATATATTTTTTTAAATATTTCCTGATAGTGTATCAAACTAGCTTAACAGTTATGCCAAATACTTACATTTTCATCAAAATTTAACGTTAAAATTAAGTATTTTTTAAAATTATGAAATGAATTTATGAATGAGTCAGGGTATGACATTTATATCTTCTTTGTTTGAGAAAATATTTTTACATTTACATTACATTGTAGTTGCTATTAAATACCTTCTTCTTACCGTGGTGTTCGTACCCTGACTCTTGCCCTGTGGTGTTGCCGGTTTTATATTATATTTTCAACATGGCGCATGAAATGGCAACAATGAATAAATCTTCATTTCATACTTATTTGACGGGAACTACGGATTCCTCAATCTAACAGTAATGGGAAGGGTTGATTAAGTTTTGGTAATAATTGGACAACCGGAAGAAAAAAATCATCTAAATATTATTTATCGAAAATTTATGTAAATACTTATATTAAAGAACATTAAATTCTTTATTCGATAAATATAAATTCATTATTATATCTTCTATAGATTTACAGAGAAAGAAATGCATATAAAATAATTTGATGTAATAAATCTCAGATCAAACTAATTCAAGGCAAGAAATTCAAATGTTTGTAATTATGAAGATTATGAAAATAAAAAAAAGTCAACAACGCAAAAGAATATACGTAAAAAAGAATATAAGAGGAATTTGCGAAAAAATGACGAAATAAAGAAAAGTAGAAAAAGAAAATTTCAGGAGATTGAATATAAAGAAAATGTATGTATTGTACTTAATTTATATTAAAATATCCCGTAGATTTTGTAAATATAAGTGAGAATTATTTTGTAGTGAGACATGAATATATGTATTTGTATTTAAAAATATTTTTTGTTTTATGCGTATAACCAGGTAAAATATCTGGCGAGATGTGCTGACCACATCAGATTTTGTCTTGTTAAATAACTATATTTTTTATCGATTAACATCAAATGTGCGATTTTTTGACAACTAACAGTCTGTAAAATGCCTCTTTTACTGTCTAGACAGTAAGAATATTTTTACTGCCTATTACATAGTAACCGCTATACAAACGGATAGCAACTGTTTAACAAACGCATAGCAACATCATTCGATGGCGATAACTTTCCAAATAGGTATGAAAAATAATCACTAAATTAATACTATACCTTGTTCCATTTAAGCCATTCAGTATTGCGGAGGGGAATAGTTTTAACCTCTCTGATTGGCTGAAATTAGAGACAAGTTTACCCAATGTAAGTTCGGCTACTTCAGATTTGCGCTGTTGCCAGTGCCATCTACTGAATGGCTTAAATGGAACAGAGCATAATTCTAAAATCAGCAAAAAAATAATGTGTTCAATATGGCATTAAACACAGATTTATAGCTTAGACAGCATTCATGAAACGGCAGTCTCTCCTATAAATCTCGTTATTTTAGTGCCTAGTTAAACAAATAACTATTTTTATTGACTAAAAATCACAGTTTTACAGATAGCCACTCATTCACAAATAAATATGCTATACAGTATACGTTTTAATTTTAACTTCCATTATTTTATCCCATACAAATATATTTTAACTGCACAGAGCATCTCCTTATTTTATTACTCATCTGTAATAACAAATCTAAATTACGTCAAACACAAACTTTGCAGCAACTGAACTATATCATCACAAAACAATTTGTTGTGTATTGAATCGAAAAGAGCCTTTCAGTAGTGGAGTGCAGTAATCTACAAATAAAATGTAATGTATAATTAATTCTCTCGGCCTTTGTGTAGTTTCCCTAGTTTTAAACAAGATGCACTGAAAATTACTCGCAATTGCACTTGTACTAATTCTCAATTTTCTCTTGTAGAAGTGAAGCCGTGGAGTTGCAGTCAACAAGTAGTAAGTGCAGGCTCTTTTTCTTCTATTTATGTTCCTAGTTTATCAATTAAAAGCTGTGTTTTCAAAAGAAATTTGAGACGTACGAACAACGTTCAACAAAGGATAACTTAGTAATGATGGAAATAAATTATAAATTAAAAGTATAGATAGAAGTGATTTACTGTACTCCGTACTGGTTTTTACAGCTAATAGTAGGGGAAGTGGAGACCGGTGTCAATTGTAACAGGTGTCAAATGTAACAAGGGTAGGTATAGGCTGTCTCAAGATATATGCACATTCCATTACTTGTGAAGTAGCGGTCTGACCCTTCACAGCTGCATATTTTGTCGGGGATTTGACCAGGTTGGGATTAGGAAAATTTTAAAAGGATAAATTCCAACGACAAGTTTTTAACCAATCATGATGCAAAACACTTGAAAATTCAACCAATGGGAACAGTATTATACTGATAAAACTCCGTTACCCCGATAATTTTCCGCTACCAAGTAAATAAACTGTTGGTATTGTTTATAACTGTCAGTGTGACAGTTAATTAATATTTCAAGTTTAAAAATAAAATGTTAATAATTAAATTGTTTCATTTTGCGTTGTCTTTGGAATTTATCTCACCAAATACCACACGACCTCTCTAATTTTCTCAGATAAACTTTTATTTTTAAACACTCATTCTTTTTGCTTTTAAGCAAAATCACTCAAGCAAATTGACATTAGGTAAAACTCCTCCTCCTTCGGAGTCGGGATTTACCATGCAGTTTGCTTTCGTCTTTGTTGCTAAGCAAAAAAATTCGTGCAAAATAAAAAATTATCGATAAAATCAGGAGGTATTGTGATATTACTTCTGATAATTATTTGCAAAGAAATATATTTTCGAAATATGATTATAATTTACCACTGATTAATATTAACTGTTTAACGCTATTTTTTTAAAAAAAGATTTAAATGTAATATTTATTGACGAAACAATAATTATACTTTATAATTTTGTATATATGTGTATATAATGAATTGAAGGAACATAAGATTATAAAATAAAATTTTGTGTACTCGTATAATATGTATTGGATCTGTAGTCGAAACAAATAAAAAGTGAACTAATTTTGTTTGTATTAGAAACTGCATTCTTTTAATAATTGTATGAAAGCTATTATTATTTTTAACAGGTACTGTAATGACAATAAATTGTTATAAATACGTATTTTTCTTATCGATTAAAAATTTATATATAAATGCATTTTTTTAAATAATTGTTAGCTTTATTCGTCAAAATAATGTTACTAAATAAATTTTTATAACAACTAAACAATAAAAATGTCGCAAAATTGACTTAATGAAAATTAATATTTGATTATTTCAAAAAATAAAAAATAAATAAATACGTCCCAGGACTCTTTGCCTCTCTAATGTATTTAAACTGCCTCCCGCTGGGAAGGGCCAGGTACAAATGTGCATATATCTTGAGACAGCCTATAACAGGGCCATCTTTTCGAAGTAAATTAAAACGCGCTTGCAGAGTGAAGCAGAAAGAGTCATAGCTCTTTGGTATTTAGTGTAAGTACATACGCGCAAATACGGCGTCAGTTTCTGACGAATGGCTGTAAATCGACAAAAAAGTAAATACAGGTAGTGCCACACATTGTTTCTAAAACACTATAAGTGCTCTGCTCGGAAATATTTCAAGTTAAGGATCAGTTTATGAGTTATATCTGCTTTTATTTTTCATTAAAAAACATTTCGAATTATTACCTAATAAATACAAAAAAGCAAATAATATCTTTATAAGTTAAGCGGTGTCAGTTGTAACACATGCCACGGTGTCGATTGTAACGTGTTTAATAATTAAGTACAGTATTGATCATGATAAAAATTACAAGAACAAACCACTGCTGTCGAAAACATAAAAGAAGAAGAGCAAATAAACGAAAAATAGTTCTGAAAATAACAGTCGCAGATTACTCTTCAGATGGCTCCGATGAGGAAACTCTCTGATATGTATTGGCCCATATTTTTTGAGCACAGGAGATTGGTTGCAGTGGCGAAAATGTAAAATCTGGATACCGGGCAAGTTAAATTGTACGAAGAAAGACCTATTTTATGTTTACCTAAACTGCAATTTCGTTAGCGACTAAAGGCATTGGTCAAAATGGTCCATGTCACCAACAGAATATATATTTTGTTTGCTTTTAGTTGAGTCACCTGAATTTTGTATTTTCTGAGGTAATAAATAATTGTTTATTTTTTCAATAACTTCTTCTTTTATCACTGTTATAATTTGTTACAATTAACACTGGCCCTGTTACTATTGACACCAGTTAGGTGTCAATTGTAACATTTGTAATGCCTGACTAAAACTCCTTATACTTTTATATTTGTCACATTTTCAAAAGTTTAAAATTCAAAATATTATTCACTAAGGTGGGTAGGTTCTCATATAGGTAATTTCAAAATTTCGAAATGTAACGTTAACTCGTGAAAAATAAAAATTTAAATTTTATAAATATTGACACCGGTCTCCCCTACGTCTTAGCTGGCTTGACAACTTTCAACTTAATCAGTTTATAAATCGAGTCACCTAGTCACCTATAGTATATAACAGCAACTAATATTATTTCTTAAATTCTGTAAAATGCGTGAGTACGTGCCTGCTTCATGACTAATACATAGGCGGTAATGCAGCTGCTTTGGAAACTTAAATTAATTCCACCGATTCAACAATAAATCCGCAAATTCTGAGCAATGCCGGTGGTCTCTCTCCTTATCCGAGAATCGAATCAGACAAAAAATACGACCCCGAGACTAAGTGCGTCTTCTTCTATGGCCTGACGTAGGTGGACTACGTAAACAATACTTCCTTTATAATATATTCTTATTCTGAAGGAAAAAGTTTATGGATGTTACAATATTTTTATTTCGTTTGGTGCCCTTTCCACAACAGCTTTGTGAGGTGGCTCAAACTAAAATATACGTATGCATCGTGCATGCAATGTGTAACACGGGGGGGGGGGGGTGCTGTATGACTGCTAATGATGATGATTTCTATTTCTTACTCCCAACACACTGATACACTCTAACTGGTGATAAGGATTCTAATAAGGACTCACTTGAGAAGGAAGAACACACACATACACTTTAACTTTACTTTTGATGAACACTACGAACATGGACATTACTAACATTTTAATAACTAATACTTTATATACATTTAAACTAATACAACTATAACTAACACAACTAATAAGTTACATTCTGTAACCCAGCGGGCGGGTGTCGCCCCAAAACTAAAAGACACTACATGTCCATCAACTAACGTCTTCCCGACGCGACGAATTCATCTCGACTCCTTCTCTTGAGTCCTTCTCACGCAGTTCATCACACGAAGTCGTGGACGCCAGCCATCCGAGGCGTCCACCAGTCATCAAAGTAGTATCATCATCCAGATCCACCCCCCGCCCCCCTCTCGTGTTACAAATGTTGGACTGATTTTCGTCGAAATTTTCATTTTCAGACAAATTTACATTTTTGAAACGTAACCCATATATGATTTTTTTTAAAAAAAGTGATTTTTACCTCCCGCTTCCCTTGATAAGGGAGGTATAGGGATCGTGCTAAAAATCGCATATTGAGATTTTGGTAAATGACCACGTTTTAAGGTCCCTAGAATCCAATTTTAACATTTTCACGATGATGTCTGTGTGTATGTGTGTGTGGATCCTCCACACTAACTCAAATACTATTATTCAGAAAAATTTTAAACCTTGTAGGTATTTCGAGCTTTTACTGTAATGGAAAGAGCCCATTAGATTTTGGTGAAAAGCGGATAACCGGAAATGGCACTTTACTAGAAGCTCAAAATAGTTTTTCTTCGAAAAATACGTTTAAATGTTATTTTTCCGACATTGTTATTATAAAAATTAAAGATTATTAAATGTTCTATAGATATGCATTAATACTTTTTCTATATATTTCGTAGATATATTTATAAAATTATCTATAATTAAAATCCCAGAGCCGACGCTTTAAACAAAAAAACGCAGTTATTCTAATGTAACTGACAAATAAATGTCACTACCAAAGAACTAATCATATCAAAATAATATTAGAAATGTTTTAAAAAGAAAAAAGTAAATAGAACAATAGAAAAGGAATTCAATACAGTTTCCAGCATAAGTAAATATGTAGGTATGTATTTAGATTAAAAAAATTAGCGATGCACAAAAATGTTTAAGCTAATCCTCATTTAGTGAATTCTATTCTATCCCAGTATTTAAAATTTAATCTTCATTTTATTATAGCTCCGGTGGCTCAATGTTTACAGCAAGTCATGAGTGCGCTCGGGGCTCTGGGTTCGAATCCCACTAAGGCATAGATGTGTGTGAATGTGAACCTACTGTGTAATTGGGATTTAATCCTGTTGAGGGGTGTAAAAAAAGGTAGTTGCTTACTGTCAAAATTAGAGTAAAATTCGCTAATCTAAAAATAAGAATTAACTTTAATCATTTTTATTACTCGGGCTGTAAATGGCGGGAGGTATTGTGTTGGCCACACCAGAATTTTTTCTTTTTCGATTGGAATAACGGTTAGTGTATTTTATTTTATTTTTCCTTTAATTTATTTTTGTTATTTTTCATATTTTTTTTAAATCATTAATTTTTGAATATAATATTGAATTTTTTTTATCTATATCAGTATTTTATTTGATACATTTAAGGTGGTTTCCATGACCAAATTGGTGGCCTTTAAAATCCGGACAAATTGTATACTGTTTAGCCAACAGTACAACAGACATACAGAATACAGCGACATAGCTGAATATAACAGATTATATATAAAAAAATGTTTAAGAGTGGATCGTCTTAAGCGCGCCACCCGGTATAGTAGAATATTTATAAAAAGAACTCTCAGAGGCAAAATAGAAAATTTTGGAATTAAAACAAATCAGCATCACAGCATAACAGAATGTCGAGGTAGCGTTAACCAGGATCAGTGGCGTAGCTATAGCATTCGATGGGCCCTGTATCAGGGATTGCTAAGGAGGCCCCCCTCTCTCAGTAATAAAATAATAATCGCAGATAGAAATTGGAAATACAGACTATTATTATTAATATGTAGATATTTTTATAAACACTAACAATTTTTGTAATTTGAATTATCAGAAACAAACAGTAATTTAAATAAAAAAACTCAACAAAGAAAAATTATATTCTAAGGAATTTCAATTAACAGCTTACACATATAATAATAATCATTTATTACTAAAAAGGATGAACCCATTACAAGTAAATGTACAAATAAAAGTAGAGAAATATACATCACAACATCTTACTATAAGATAAATACATATCACAAACTAACATAAACAATTATTATATAATTTGCACATGACATAGACGGGTGATTTACTTAAAACATTCGTTTTATATTTAGGCAAATAAAATGTGAATTGCAGTCGAGATGCTATTCGAGGGACGTGAAATGGAAGATGACACAATAAATCTGGACAGTCTATTTTGTTTTGCAAAATGTTGACCAGCATGGTCATAGCAATATATGAATGTCTGCTTTCGATGGATTCAAAACCAAATGAACTTAATAATATTTCCTGTTCAATGCCTCTGTCAGGATAACATGAATAGCGCTTGAACCACAGATATTTAAAAAAATTTCTTTGAATATTTTCCAAAGCATGTTTGTGAGTGTGATAGGGTGAATACCAAATTATAATGGTATATTCCAGTTTTGATCTAACATAGGCAATGTAAAGGGTTAATAAGGCCTGCTCATTGAAGAAATGTTTGCAATTACGAATAGTAAAGCCAAGCATTTTCGTAGCAGATGACACTAGGTTGTAAATATGCGAAGTAAACGTTAAATTCGGGTCGAACATTATACCTAAATCTTTCTTACTTGAACATCGATATATACATATTAAGAGGTACTGATACAAAAACAAAATTTAACATTTTCAATTATTTCAATACATATTGGTTAACATCTTTACACGAGATGTACAGGTACAAAGTGAAAATGTATTTATAATTTTAGTCTTTTAATTTTTTTTTCAGCGAAAATATTAATAAGCTTTTGCATATTTTAGGACGATTTTAAATTCCCACACTCCTCGTTTGCTATTGATAAAATGGACAAATCGGATAATCTTTTTTGCATCATTGAAGTTCTGAAATAATTTTTAATTAACTTTAATTTAGAGAAAATTTCTTGAAAGATAGTCGGTTGGCCCTTCTAACCGGTGGGCCCCATATCATTGTTACGGCGGATATGGCGCTAGCTACGCCACTGACCAGGATATAGGTAACTGTATTGTCTGATTAACGAAGTCTACCAATTCGGCATTTCCAGAAATGAGTAATCCGAGATTATATTATTTCTATTATCGAAATTTACAAAATGTTTTTGATTCATTCAAAAAATGTATTATTCCTGTTCATTTATCTTGTATTCTTTTACAAAAGGATCTAAAAACATTTCTTTGTTTTTCTTGACACAAAGATAATGTAGCATTCCTTTTTTACATAAATTGAGAAATTAATTTTATAAAAACGTGATTTCAGAGAGAATTCGTTTTTACATCTAGAAGTATATTAATTTGATTGAAAGCTCTTTAAAACCCTTTAGTCGAAGAAATTAATAAGGGCGTTATTAACAGAATACTAATTAAACTAATTATCCTCTTTGCTCGTACCCTTTTGAAAAAGGGAGTCTTTATTACTTGATTCTGTGTAGGCGTATTGAACCACTTCATTATATCTTCTCGTACAAATTCGAGTAGTGGACCTAATAAAAACAAGAGTTTAGATTTTAATGATCTGTTTTCTGTTACACATAAAACAAATAAATACGGCTCTTTACTTTTTCTGGTTTTCTATTACCAAGAGCAATAATTAATAGTGCCAGGGTTTTAATCTATGAAAATTATTTTCATTTTGACGATATAGCGGACTATTCTATATCTTACCATGTTAATTTTAACATACTGTTATTGGTTAAAATTAATATGACGATACATAATACACCGCCCGTAATCCAGTTTTAAGTAAACTTATTATTTACGTAGAAATATTAGATTATATTTATTCTTGCCAAATTGGCTTAGAATCTACATTTTATATTGGTAATACATCGTATTTAATTTAATATTTGTTCAATCATAGTGATCCTTCATTTTATTCTTTTAATATTTATTTATCGTCTTAATAAACATTTATTTTAATTAATAATAATTCTTTAATTTTTACCTTCCGTCACCTTTAGGTAAGGAAGGTATTGTCTTTGGTCAAAAAATTCGGTGGTGAGTTTTTGATGAATAAGCACGTTTTAGGGTCCCTAGAATACGATTTTACTATTTTTGCGATGATGTCTGTATGTGTGTGTGTGTGTGTGTGTGTGTGTGTGTGTGTGTGTGTGTGTGTGTGTGTGTGTGTGTGTATGTGTGTGTGTGTGTGTGTGTGTGTGTGTGTGTGTGTGTGTGTGTGTGTGTGCGTGTGACAAAATTTTCTAATGCGATAACTCTAATACTACAATTCCAAAAATTATAATTCTTTCGTATTCCTCTTCGTTACATCCATGTGAAGAGCTGATTAGATTTTGGTTATAATTGGTCAACCGGAAGTACCTTCATTTGAAGATTCTAACAGTTTTTCTTGAAAAAACGATGTTAAATATCATTTTTTCACATTTAATGTTATTATAAATATTAAAGAATTATTTATTCTCTATACGATTTTAATGCATTTTATACTTCATATTAAATGGATATAGAGTTAAAAAAATATAAAGAAATTAAATATCATATATATTAGTCAGCTTTGCTATAACTCTGGAAACAGCTGCTACATTAAGAAAATTCTAATTAAAAGGTGTCAGTGTCAAGTGCAGTTGACAGTATGTTTATGTTATAATTTTACTGGAAATATAGGATCTTTTGTTATAAACTTTCTGTATGGAATTTGTATAAAATACATACAACTGCCTTCAGGTAATGTACAAAAAATATAATCTTTTGGAAAGAACTTTATGTATGACATTTATATAAAATACATAGAACTGATGGAAGGTAATGTGCTGGCCACATCAGATTTTTACACTTCAATCAAATGAAAACGTTACAATATTATGTTATGCCAATAAACTTTTCCTGTTTTCTATATATTATAGAGGATGAAATATGGAAATGAAATTGAAAAAATGAGACATTTGTGTCAATGTCAATGGAGTTGAGTCGCTAGAGTTTGGGACAAGGAAAGAATCTCCACGGAGAGTGCGTACAGACCTGTATAGAATTATACATATTGTAATATGGGACGCCCGCCGTCGCCGCCACTGTAAGCGAGTATCTATTTATAGCGGTGACGTAATCGCGCTAGTAGCCGGCCGATGTAAACAGACTGGTCGCGACGTGTTTAATTACTCCCGGTCGCCTGAACCTTTTGTGTTCATTGTTATTACGTGTTCGAATATTCTAGACTGTTCTAGAAAATAATGGGAGCTGTATATAAGGGACGTAGCTATGCTCGAGAGGTAGTTACTTACATACAGTTATAGAGACATTGACATGGAGTGTTAGAGAGTAAAGTGTTAGTGAGAAGCACAGCAGTATCGTGTATCGTAGTGAGCGTATGCAGTTGGTGTCGAGTAGGTACTCGGGAAGTTACTGGTATATTGGGATAGTTGTGGATGTAAATACTCGGTAGTGTTGACGAGTATTGGGAAGCTATAGTGAGCAAGAACAGTAACGGCGAGTCGGAAAGTTACTGGTATACCGGGATAGCTGTTAAAGAGAATACTCGGTAGTGTTGAAGAGTATTGGGAAGCTAGGTATATGGGGACAGTAACGGCAAGTGGAAGCTAATACTCGGCATTGGTGTTGAAGAATTGTTGCCAACGTTACAATATTCTGAGATAAATTTGTTCTACCCATATTCATGGTTTTAGAGAAATATTTTACTTCTATAACCCCCTGCTCTGAATAAATCATAACTACTTTTTGCAAGAGTAAGTTAAAATAGTGGTGACTGAATTAGCAAATACCTTCTAATTATTTAATTTTCTTTATATTTCTCTGTACTTTATATTGTTATCTTTAGATTACAAAATTTTGTCTCAATTGTTTAAAAAGAATTGTTATGATAATACATTATTTTTCTTGTGTGAAATGAAGAACTCTTGCTCCTAATACAAATAAAATTAAAATTTCAAATGGAGCGTAGGTGCATTGCACTATAATACCAGTTATTATTCATTCTTTTTTAGTTTTGTTTGCGAAAATGCGCAATTTGTGTTCGATGCCTGCCTCGGTCAGCTCTCATTCGCAAGAAAATTATTTATGAAGCGGCCTGCTGTATTATTGATTCATTTTGACGAGAAAATTTTAATGCAATTGTGGATATTTCTGCATTTTCATATCATGCATTAAATATGAATCCGTCTCCCTGGTAAAATTATTTTGCGGTTAGAGACATTGTTCTCTACTTAGAGACACTACGTACAATAATTATTGTACTTGTATACGTATAAATGTTTCACAGTTTATAGTAACATTTATAATAGCAAAAATAATGACAGGAATTCTATTTACGATGATTCGTAATGCTCGTATTATATGTTATATGAAATTATATGAGTTTATTTTTAGAATAAATGATTTTCATATAAAATATTCATAACATTATTGTTCATAAATTTTGGACACAAATATTTAATGTTTTACTAGTTGATAGCAATTGGCAAATCATTTTATAGAATGGTCAAAACTGTACACAGTACTTTAGGAGATAGACTTCTTTCGGCGTTTTAGGGAAGAATTTTATTTTTGAATTTACTTCTTTACAATTTTTGAGGACGTTTTGAAAACCCAATGGCCTTCATCTTCAGCTATCTAATATGTTTGAGAATATTGTTTTACATTTTATTTTGAATTGTGTTTTGGATATGTTTGCCCATAAAGCTCCGTCGTGAATCCAATCTTACATGACATCATCAGTATCACATAGCCTATATATTACACTTGTCTTTCACGTCGATAGTCGATGTCTGTCATTCTCAACGCTGGATAGATTTGACTGATCCACCGCGAAACTCATTATATACGCCTCTAAATTTGTGTAGACTTTAAATTCTAATATATATATATATATATATATATATATATATATATATATATATATATATATATATATATATATATATATATAATTAATTATAGTTTTAGTCTTAATTAGTCTTTTTTAACAATTGTTTAATATTAGTAATAATCATTTTGGCACACCCAGCAATGGGCAGTAAGCCGTAATGATATATTTATTTATTTTTTTATTTATTAACCTTAAAATTAATTTTAATAAAAACTAAATACGTATTTCGAGAACTAAGTTCTCATCATCAGTAGTACAACAAGGGAAAGTTAAACAAAGTAGTCAAGATTACTCAATATGTCAACCATGCCAGAGGTCCTAACAACACTGAAAAACAAGGGAGGGAACTGGGATTATATAGGGACGGGAGTCACAGGTGAATGATTACCTGTAAACTAAGATAAATTTCGTCCAACAATAATGAGTCATTAAATTTTAAAATGTCCAAAAAAACTTTGTATTAAATCGAAAAGTTTTGAGTTTATTTATTATTAAACTCTCGTATGCATCTAAATATATATCATTATTAATATGTTTTAAAAGTTTAATATTAGAATTGTTAACTTTGCGATTATTAATGAACATATGTTGAGCTGCACTAGCTTTTTCTGAATTACCGCTTTTAGATGATAAATTATAATAGTTTTAGTTATATTTAACCTTAGACTCCATCTATTATTAATTTTTGTGAATCAAATGCTTTAAAGTAGCTGCATAAAGTACCAAACTAAAAGTATAAGTAAAAGCGAAAAGAAAAAGTACAAAAAAGTAGAATGCATAAATCCACCTTAATACGAGGAGGTATGTATAAGGTCAACATATCTATCAGATAAGATGAAAATATAATACACCATCATTTCCTCCACATTGAGGTTAGTTTTGGCGGGAACTCTCAACTCTCCCGGCTACAATCGGTTTGGGTGCAAATAAGAAATTCGATTTGGCGCTTTATGCATTATTCATAGTCGTAGTTGAAGCAGCCGCAGCCGAGTCGAGAGCACAGCGCAGGGAATCGCGGCGATTGTTTGCTACGCTACGCTCGCCGCTGATTTTTATTAAGTGGCGTCCATTACAATATACGAGTAGTAAATAATGAGTCCGTGCCTTCTTTTTCTACACAATGGATGTTAATGTGGATTTAGCAACAATGGAACTGCTTCGTAATTAGATTGTAGGGAGAATTTTTATATATCGTGTATCGTGTGGCAATTTACGTACTAGGTAGAGAAAGGTTAAGACTGCGGAGTACAGAGACGGTTGAAATAAAAGCAAACGTTGGAATTAAATTTATATAGTAGCGCTATTATTGCTGCAATATAGCAGCGTTAATTGCTTTTTTACCTTCCGTCACCTTTAGGTAAGGAAGGTATTGTCTTTGGTCAAAAAATTCGGTGGCTTTTAACGAGTAAGCACTTTTTAAGGTCCCTAGAATACGATTTTACTTTTTTTACGACGATGTGTGTGTGTGCGCGCGTGCGTGCGTGTGTGTGTGTGCGCGCGCGCTTGTTTGTGTGTGTGTGTCTGTGTGTGTATGTATGTATGTATGTATGTATGTATGTATGTGTGTGTGTGTGTGTGTGTGTGTGTGTGTGTGTGTGTGTGTGTGTGCGCGCATGTGTGTGTGTGTAATAAAATTTTCGTCTACGATAACTCTAATACTTCAATTCAAAAATTATAATACTTTCGTATTCCTCTTCGTTGCATCCATATGAAGAGCTGATTAGATTTTGGTTACAATTGGTCAACCGGAAATACCCTCATTTGAAGATTTTAACAGTTTTTCTTGAAAAAACGATGTTAAATATCATTTTCCTACAACCGTGCGTGAAAAGTACTTTTCACGCACTCATTACAGTATGTAAAGTGTCACTTTTCAAGCACTAGTGCTTGAAAAGTAAATAAGCGTTGCTAGGCAACATTAATATTCGGTTAATTTACCTGTGAATATATAAAAAATAAGTATATAATTAGGTAGTAAACAATAATGAAAGTAATAAAATTTATTTAAAAATATGAATATACACTGTAACTGAAACAAATCTAATATTTTGTGTAACAGATTGAGTACTAATCTAATTTTAAGAATATTAACATTTTTTGACATTGTATTCTAACCTAACCTAATTTTTAATAATACTAAATGTACAATTTGTACATTATAAAAGACTAAACATCGTCTGTCCTTCCAAGTGTTTAAGCTACATTTTGTACAGTGTTATGAGAAAGAGTACTAACAGTATTTGAAGCTACCGGATACCTGTACACTCAGTATTATGAGAAACATCAATACCATTACGTGTGTAAAATAGTAATTTTTGTCTCGTGCTACAATTTCCGCATTCGGCTGCGCCTCTTGCGTAAAACATCGCACTCGACCAAAAAAGTACTACTTTACCCACTTGTTACATAAATAACTATTTTTCACATTTAATGTTATTATAAATATTAAAGAACATTGTATTCTCTATACGATTTGACTGCATTTTATACTTCATATTAAATGGATATAGAGTTATAAAATTATAAAGAAATTAAATTTCATAAATTAGCTAGCTATGCTAGAAACAGCTACTATATTAAGTAAATTCTGATTGAAAGATGTCAGTGTCAATTGACATTTTCGTAGTATATTTGTATTATAATTTTACTCGAAATATAGGATATTTTTCCTCGAAACTTTTTGTATGCAATTTGTATAAAATACATACAACTGTCGAAAGGTAATGTACATATAAGAAATTTAGAATCTTTTGCAAGGAACTTTCCGTATTGATTTGACTGAAAATACATACGAATTTACGAAAATTCTACTGGTAGATACCGCATCTACTGACTGTGTTCGAAAACATTACTGGTAAAAGTTATCGTGTTCGAAAATTGTACATATCTACCGGATCCATCTACCGGATCCATGAAGAATCTAATCTCAGATAAAAGGTAGTGATGCAAAGCGAAGTGTGCGCGTTAAAAGTTTGTTAACTATATCAAATTTCTAACCTGTTTCAAATTTTCATTTTTTTTTATAGGTTATAGATATAGCCTGTTTACCACTTGCGTTCTTACAATATCAATTCCGGTAGCTATAACCTGATAAAAAGCTGTTTACCGGTAACAGTTCACCGGTAGAATTTTCGTAAATATCTCATATAACTGACGGAATGTAATGTGCTGGCCACATCAGATTTTTTTAATCATCTTTGGAAGTAAAATTTAATCATAGATGCATTTTTATAGACGCGGGCCTGAATATAAATATGAATGACAATTATTTACGTAAATTTCCAAGTCCATACAACATTCACAACATAAAATCATAATATTCGTTCTTTTTATCATAACTAGTACGGTTAACATCCTACAAAAGACTTACTTTTTCTCCCGTGTCATGCATGCAACAATTTATGATCTAAAATTTCCCTTAGCCGTCCCTGCAGCAGTGTTTATAGTACCGCGGCCTGCAGTTGGCAACGGTGCCTCTTTTGGTACCGCCTTAGTCCGACACAGTCCAGAGCAAGTCCAAGTCCCCCTGCAGTCCACTAGTGCACCAGCACCAGACACTGTTATTAGCGCGATATTTTTAAATTATACCTTAAATCGAATTTCAGTAGCGGAGATAGGCACTACGTGGGAAGCTGTAATCTGCAATAACCATTAAAACAGCTAATAATCTCCCTAAATTTATTATACGAATATGCTAGCTTGATATACTCGCCTTTGTGTGGAGTGTAATCTGTGTTTATGTTGTGATAAGATCGCACCTTGATGAAAGACGAAAGCGCCACTAACCAAATCAAATAAATTATCAACAAAACATAAATTAGGGGAAGATTTCATTATAAATCATCAGACAAAAAGAAAACCATCTACATAATTGTAGTTAGATTCTCAGAATATAATATAGTAGCTATGTACGAAAGAAATTCACTTGTTATTTATAGGACAACGTGTCGCATTTGAAATATAAAAGTTCCGGTTAAACGGGAAACGCTACCTTCATGCCAAATACTATGATTTATGAGCCCTTAAGCCTAGTTTACAAATATATAAAGAAAATTAAAAAATAATTATAAATAAAAAAGTTTTTTAGAGTGGCCCGGTTTTCAGAGTCACCCTGTATATTTATAATTTTATAACTGTTGAAATAGATCAATTTAAGTGACATTAATTATTAAAGGACTCGGCGGATTCCACTGTTTATGAAAAAATAAACCTACGTCATAGAATAAAAAAATCTGATGTGGCCAACACATTACCTTCCGTCAGTTCTATGTATTTTGTACAAATTCCACAAAGAAAGTTTTTTTTGCAAATGATTCCATATTTCCAGTACATTACATTCAGTCAGTTCTATGTATTTTGTACAAATTCCATACAGAAAGTTTCTTGTAAGATTCTATATATTTCCAGTAAAATTATAACTCAAACATATTATGTAAATTGCACTTTGACATTGACGCTTGTCAATCAGAATTTTCTTAATGTAGTAGATATTTCCATGTTTATAGCACAGTTGGCTGCTTTGTGAAATTTTATTTCTTTATAATTTTTTAACTCTATATCCATTGAAGATTTCCCCATATGAGACACCTTTCATTGAGATACAAAAACAAAATAAAGTATAAACATGCATCTAAATTACTAGTATCCTCATATCAACTTTAAAAATTTTGGTGCAACGAGTATCAAAGTTATTAACAAAAATGTGTCTGTTGAGGTGCACCTTCAAAAGGCTGTAACTCTGTAACGTAACGTTTCTGGACATATATTTAAAAAATCTGATGTGGCCAGCACATAACTTTCCGTCAGTTCTGTATATTTTGTATAAATCTCATACAAAAAGTTCCTTGCAAAAGATTCTATTTCTTGTACATTACCTTCCGGCAGTTGTATGTGTTTTATACAAATTCCATGCAGAAAGTTTCTAGTAAAAGATCCTATATTTCCAGTAAAATTATAACACAAACATACTGTCAATTGCACTTGACACTGACACCTGTCAATCAGAATTTTCTTAATATAGCAGCTGTTTCCAGAGTTATAGCACAGCTGGCTAATATATTTAATTTCTTCATAATTTTTTAACTCTGTATCCATTTAATATGAAGTATAAAATGCATTCAAATCGTATAGAGAGTAAAATATTCTTAAATATTTATACTAACATTAAATGTGAAAAAGTGATTTTTAACAGCAAAAACTGTTAAAATCTTTAAATTGGGGTACTTCCGGTTGACCATATCTGATATGGAGTGTTTCAAGATATTTGCAAATCTACCTGCCTTCGTAATGACGCGGTACACCGCAAAACAGTATGGTATTTATGTTCTTATGCGTCAGGTGAGGATCAGAAAAATTTGGAAAAACTATGCGGCGATACTTTCTGAAAATCTTACTAATTAAGATTTCTGCTTTTATTTATAATTTGTGAAAATTTAGTGTAATGTCAAATTCTTTGTTCTTTATTTCTTAAAATTCAAGTAAAACATTAAATTCCACACGAATATTTCGTGTGTTGGATTTCAAATATTTTGTTACAACCCTGTCATATTACCCATCAAGTCCAGTTAAGAAGCCACCCGCTGCGTAAGTCGAGACAGGTGTACGTTAACAAATATCTTGAAACAAACTATACGTATTATACAAAATCACATAACCCCATTATTTATATACCACTTGCATACCGAGTTGTACTCGTATGTACATTTAAAACAATAAAGTTACTGTTATGTTTGTTACATATTAATAGAATTCGAAAAAAGACTTTAAAACGCATGTGACGTCATCAGTGCGAAGTAATAAAAGCAATAAGAACGAAAGAGATGTACGTATACTACATCCAATTTTAGTTTGTCCAAAAGCACAAATTTGCAAATTTTGGCAACCAAAAAAAAAAAAATTATTCCCTAAATCTCTGTGTATAAAGCACAGCATATTTTTCTACCGTACAAATAATATTTGAAAAGAAAAAAAAAATCCAAAAAAAGCTCAAGTAATCTTTTGTTAAGCAATTGTTAAGACTGTCAGAAAAAGTTGGTGCTGAAAAATTATATTGGTGCTTATGCATATTATTCTTAAATAAAATAACATTGTAATAAACTATGTATGACTGTTTACTCAGTATTGAAATTAAATACCTTTTTAATTCAATTCTATTTATTATAACGATATAGTAACATTTTGCTATAAATGAGATACATTGAAATAATTACAAATTAATTTTGAATTTACATCAAATGGAAAATACTAAAGCCGTATTTAATAACCACAAATATAGAAAATATAATATAATTATTCAGAATATCTAGAAAATAAATTAATTTATGTAGAGCATTAATAATATCAGTATTTTTTGCAGTAAAGTAAATACATAAAACATTTTTTAATTAAAATATTTTACATTCGCAAACAAGATGATTTCAATTCATATTAAAATAAATGGGTATGTACTTTGTGTTATAAATAATGCATCATAACAAATTTAATACTCGTATATGCAATAATATTTTTGTCTCCCGTCATACAGTTATGTAAGGGAAGTAATGTAATCGTGCCAAAAATTCGATGGTGAGTTTTCAGTAAATAAGCACAAATTAGGGTCCCCACAACACGTTTTTACTATTTTTACGAGAATATAATTCATGAGTCACGTGACATGTTTTCCGCCAATCATCATACAGAATCTCCCTAGTTACATGTCTATCACAGCGATGATAAAAAACAAAGAATTTATCACCGTATTTATATTCGTTACTAGGGGATTTGTTTTCTTTATTTACAACATTGACAGTTAATTTTGGGTATAAAAATGTGCGGTAATCGTTTTTGATATCAACAACGATGAAAATAATAAGACAATTGTAAAATTAACCATGTTGTAATACAATATATGAAAATTTAGGTTAGCAGCACACACAATGTGTTCCAAAAATTCATTATATTCTCTCATTAAATATAAGCTCGTGATATGATTAATAATCGAAGATATTGCTCGTGAAACCGAAGCAGCACATATCACTCGTCCTTCGGACTCGTGAAATCTGCAACTCGGTTTCACTCGAGAATATCATCGATGATAACCACATCACTTGTTATATTACGTATGACGATGTCTGTCTGTGTGTATGTGTGTGTGTGTGTGTGTGTGTGTGTGTGTGTGTGTGTGTGTGTGCGCGCGCGTGTGTGTGTGTGTGTGTGTGCGCGCGCGCGTGTGTGTGTGTCTGTGTGTGTGTGTGTGTGTGTGTGTGTGTGTGTGTGTGTGTGTGTGTGTGTGTGTGTGACGATTTTTTCGTCCACGATAACTTATAACAAACTTCCAAATATATCTATTTTCCGTATTTAAGCTTCCTGCATTCATATAACGAGTTGATTAGATTTTTTACTTGAAGTCCATAACAGTTTTTAATGAAAAACCATATTAAAATATAATCCAAAACTTTTCAATTTTAGTATTTAAGACTTTTATATCATAAGAAACAACATATTATATTTTGGCTAAAATTAATCAACCAGAAGTGATACTTTACTTGAAGCTCTGAACAGATTCTCGTGAAAAACATATTATGATATACTCAAAAACTTGTCAAATTTAGTATTTACTACTTTTATATGAAGGGGAACAACATGTTAAATTTTGGATACAATTGATAAACCGGAAGTGATACTTTATTTAAAGCTCTGAACAGATTTTCGTGAAAATATATTGATACAATCGAAAAATTTGTTATTTAAGACTTTTATATTAATAAGAATGACATAATAGATTTTTTCTAAAATTGATAAATCGGAAGTGATACTTTATTTTGATAAATGACCTCGTTTTAAGGACCATAAAATCCGATTTTAACATTTTCACTATAATGATGATGAACTATTTGCATAGATTTTATAATTTATTGGAAATGTAAACCGGTCTAACTAATACGTGTTTGCGCTCGTACCTGATATATATGTTATCAATTATGTTATATGTAATTTATTACTATATGAAATATTATTTTCCACTACGTTAAACTACTTCTGTCAGGTTATGGGCCCAGCACGCTTCCACTGTGTTTCACTAATTTTATCAAAAACTATTACTAGGTGTATCATATTATTAGCATAATATTTAAAATTCACATCATTTGTTATTCACAGTTAACACATCAATCTACAATTAAGATATCCGTTTGTCAAACACTTGACCATCAGCTCCTACGTCACGCACTCACGCGCAACGTTACGCATCACGCTCTAGTGCACTGTGCGTGATGCAAGTCGAAATGCAACCCTGCATAACTTATAAGCGAGCTTATAAACTATATAGGTTACAATCCAAGAGAACAAAGTTGATATTTTCAAAGAGAAATCAAACTAAATTGAATTGAAAGATAATGAGAAATTAATATTGCATGATTAAGAAAGGTCAGTACGCAAGAAGTTGATAGAAAAATAGTAAATTTTAAATAGGAAGAATACTAAGAATAAGTGAAATTTATATTTAAAACATTTTATCGAATACGTAGTTAGTAAAGTTTGTACGTTTTTTCAATTTTAATTTTGTCAATAACTGCTAATCACTAAAATTGCTAAAATATTGTTGGCTACTTTTACGACCTTTATTATTCGCACAAAGAAAGCAAAGTTATATCATTCTTGGTTTTGAAACTGAGTATATTTGTGGTTTAACTTTAATTCGGTGTAATATTACTGAGGATCTTAATACATTAATAGTATACAAAGTACAGATTTGAAAACTGTTAGAGACATTGTTCTCTGAAGGACCTCATTGCAAAACTTCTATGATACATATCTTGAAACATAATACATGTTACGAATAAAAAAATGTTTATTTTTGTGGTTCTTTTTGTTTTTATTTTATTTAACAAAGAAAGTATTTAATAATGTACTTTTGTATGACTTCAAATATTTTTCAATGATATTGAATACCCTTTTTGTGTGTATGTGAGTGTATGTGTGTGTGTATGTGTGTGCGTGTAACAAAATTTTCGTCTACGATAACTCTAATACTACAATTCCAAAAATTATAATTCTAATTAGATTTTGGTTATAATTGATCAACCGGAAGTACTCTCACTGGAAGATTTTAACAGTTTTTCTTGAAAAAACGATATTAAATATCATTTTTTCAAATTTAATGTTATTATAAATAAAATTATAAAGATATTAAATTTCATAAATTAGCTAGCTATGCTAGAAACAGCTGCTAAATTAAGAAAATTCTGATTGAAAGATGTCAGTGTCAATTGACATATTCGTAGTATATTTGTGTTATAATTTTACTCGAAATATAGGATCTTTTTGCTCGAAACTTTCTGTATGGAATTTTTATAAAATACATACAACTATCGAAAGGAAATGTACATACAAGAAATTTAGAATCTTTTGCAAGGAACTTTCTGTATGGATTTTATAGAAAATACATTGGCATTTACGAAAATTCTACCGGTAGATATCGCATCTACCGACTGTGTTCGAAAACACGAGTAGTAAAAAGTTACCGTATTCGAAAATCGTACAATATCTACCAGATCCATTTACCGCATTTATGAAGAATCTAATGTCAAAAAAGGTAGTGATGCAAAGCGAAGCGCGCGCCTTAAAAGTAGAAATGTGTTCAAAGTAGGACTCCGCTCAGTTTGTTAACTACATCAAATTTCTAACCTGTATCAAATTTTCAATTTTTTTAATAGGTTATGGATCTACCCTGTTCACCACTTGCGTTCTTAAAATATCGATTCCGGTAGCTATTAAGTTAAATAAACAATATTTGTTACATTTCAGTGTCATGCTACACCAGTATATACTAAATATCAAGATGGTAAGTTTAATTACTTGGGTGACGTTATCTATTGTATACGATATTTTTATCTAGAAGAATGTTCTAGTAGTTTTTCGAATAAAGACACCGGAGTATATAAACCCTGTTAGGGAAGGCATTCGACAGTTTCATATAAACAAGCGTCGTGAAATGAATAGTGGGTAATATAAATAAATATTCGGGTAATATCTTATAATTATCTTTTTAATATTTATTTATCATTTAATAAACTTTAATTTTAATTAATTATAATTCTTTGATTTTTACAGTTCATCCAAATAAATAAAATCGTTACAGTAGTGAACTATTATTTAACCATAAAGATAACTTCTCGAGGTACTTTCTATGCTAGTCTTATATTATTTATTATATATTATAATCGTATAAGTTTTGATAAATGTGTTTTTTTACCTTCCGTCACCTTTAGGTAAGGAAGGTATTGTCTTTGGTCAAAAAATTCGGTGGTGACTTTTTGATGAATAAGCACGTTTTAGGGTCCCTAGAATACGATTTTACTATTTTTACGATGATGTCTGTATGTGTGTGTGTGTGTGTGTGTGTGTGTGTGTGTGTGTGTGTGTGTGTGTGTGTGTGTGTGTGTCTGTGTGTGTGTGTGTGTGTGTGTGTGTGTGTGTGTGTGTGTGTGTGTGTGTGTGTGTGTGTGTGTGTGTGTGTGTGTGTGTGTAACAAAATTTTCGTCTACGATAACTTCCATACTACAATTCTAAAAATTATAATTCTTTCGTATTTCTCTTCGTTACATCCATGTGAAGAGCTGATTAGATTTTGGTTAGAATTGGACAACCGGAAGCACCCTCATTTAAAGATTTTAACAGTTTTTCTTGAAAAAACTATGTTAAATATCATTTTTTCACATTTAATGTTATTATAAATATTAAAGAATATTTTATTCTCTATACGATTTGACTGCATTTTATACTTAATATTAAATGGATACAGAGTTAAAAAATTATAAAAATTAAATTTCATAAAGATGTCAGTGTTAAGTGAAATTGACATACGGTACGTTCTATCGGTGTCAGAAATATTCCTACTAGAATAAGAATATTCTTAAAGCAATAGAACGCTCAGTGGCAAATAACTGTCAAGTAAAAAATAAATACGATAGAATAGTGGGAGTGTTTATGTGTTAGTGTTAATTAACAACTAAAGCTAACTTTGTCGGTTTATTTTGGATGTTCAAAATGTTTTTATTACAGAGATTATAATTATATAAAAATATATTAAATAATAAAAATGTAAAGGAGGCATTTCTTTGAGCACAGTCTAATCTGAACATTGACAAATGTAACAATTTTGAATTTATCTCCAATCTATATATCTTCCAACCAGCGCTTCCAGCTCTGAAGTTGGAATGATTCGTAGGAATATTCAGATTTTTTTGACGCAAAAGAACGATCATTGAGGTTCTACTGGAAGAAGTAGTAAGATTTCTGACACTGATGGAACGTACCTATAGTGTGTTTGTCTTACAATTTTACTGGATATATAGGATCTTTTGCTATAAATTTTCTGTATGGAATTTGCATAAAATACATGCAACTGCCGGAAGGTAAAGTACAAGAAATATAATCTTTAGCAAGGAACTCTCTGTATGAAATTTGTACAAAATACATAGAACTGACGGAAGGTAATGTGCTGGCCACATCAGATTTTTTCTGTTTTTCTACATTAAAGAACAATATATTATTACAACAATCTAATTCCCTTTCACGTTTAATAATAAGGCAAAGTAAGAATAGGCAGCTCTAAGTACCTAAAAAATTCGCAGTCAACAAATCGTATTAACGAATGAAAATAACACTTACACTCAAGAACGTCTCATGAGACAAAGTTCCAAATGAAGCAGCATTTACAATAAGAGGCTTTTGACTTCTCATTATAATCATCCTAAGAGTTTTTTGTTCAGAAATCGATTTGTTGTACCATGGAGTCGCGTAAACTTCTTCTCCAATTCCTGTACTCTAAAAAAACATTTTAGATACAATCAGCATGATCTTGTATTGCTAATAAACATTTAACTTACTTCGTCAATTAGTTTTTGGCCATAACTGCAAACGAGGAATAGAATAACAATCCAGCCAAAAAGATGTAAAGCGTAACGAAACGAAGTAGCGGTTGAATTTACCATAACTGTTTCAAAACCCAGAATACTTATTTCAAAAGAGGCTAATGTTATAAACATTAGCATTGTTGAACTGAATGATTCTGCCATTTCATTTGCAAAGCTGTAAATATATAATAAACAATCATACGGCTATAGTATTTGGAAACTAATAATTGACCGATTGGAAAAATACAGTTAAGCCCCGGTATTTTCACTTCCGAATAAAGTTCCAAATAGTATTCGTTAAATAAATGTATTCTACATATTTATCCAAAGAATAATTCCAATGCGTCTTTTCACACATTGTACAGAAACAAATATATTATTATTCACGAAAGATGACTATTCAAGGTCACTTATGAGCCGTCTGATATAATACTTGCAGATAGCTTCACTGTATTTCGTACCCACAGGCGTGCAACGCGAAATATTTATGGGTACATTTTAACTGAAAAAATAAATGTATTTTATTTGAAAATTTTGTTTCATTTTAAATAACACTTTTCTCAAAGTTTTATCTTGTTCACCTACGTTTTTGCATAAATCAAAAATATATTCTTGACGTAAACCATAAAATAATAATGTGATTTGAATGTCAATGCCACTGGATAGAGAGGACAGTATAATAGATAAATACATATCTGTAACTCTACGACATACGTCACTGATATTGTTAGTGTGCTGGAAAATAATGTCACTATTTACATATATCAGTCACACCACACAAATTAAATAGACATACGTCAAATAATCTTTCTCTTTCGAATACAAAATGTGGCTAAGCTGCTGTTATAAAATGCCGTGTATTCTTTCTTCGAACAAATGACCCTGAAGTCATCTTCCGTGAATAATTGTCGAATAACTTTAACTGGTAGCCTTGCAGAGTGAATTTGTGTCAGTAGAGAAGAATAGAGCGCGAGCAGACACGTGACTCGGGCGTCCTTGACGTACTTGGAATCAGCTGATTTGTGTGCGCATGTCATTTTGACAAGAACAGTGTCTTTTTGACAAGACCAATATTTTGACTTATTTTGATTTTGAACTGCTAAAATGTTATTAATGTACAATTTTTAGGCAGTAAAACACATGAAATTAAAAATAATAACTTCTCAACAATTCAAAATTAAAATAAATCAAAACATTGGTCTTGTCAAAGTGACATTGTTCTTGTCAAAATGACAAGCGCACACAAATCAGCTGATTCCTAGCACGTCAAGGACGCTGGAGTTACGTGTCTGCTCGCGCCCTGTAGAGTTTGGCATAGCCACGTTAAGCAGATAAGGATGAAATGTGTCAACGTCTTTTGAATCCGTAATTACAAGATGTCAAAATTTAGTTTGACATCTTTAATGTCATCTATATTTTTCTGCATTTTTAGCCCCGGGAGACTGTAATTTAATAAGTGTACTATCTAATGCAGCGATCATATGTGGTAAACGAGATATGTATATTGTAAAATTGTATATTTCTTTCAGTTCGAAGTAAATGTTCATTCACTGAACGAGATTAACCCCAATATGTAATAATAAATTGTTTTCATAATCGGAATCTGTCAAAAAATTCCTTGATGTATGTGGTTATATCGCTGTCTGATGGTGTATGATCGATTGCTCACATTATTTATTAATTCATTGTTCAAAATATCATCATAATCATCAAAAATATTTAATATATCCATTTTGTTAATAAATCTGCACTATGTGGAAATGTAATGAAGTTACGAAAAAACAGGTTATTCGCTACCCAACTACCGAATAATTTATTCCGCAAATAACAGATGTTATTCTTTCGAATAATTTTATTTGCAAGTGAAAAGACAACAAAAATTTTTATCCGAAGGATAAATTTATCTGAACGTTTATTCGCAAGTGAAAATACCGGCCCTTAATCAAATAGCGTAGTGTCGTTAATATAAATGGATGGTTAACAATTTCGTTATTTAAGTTCAAGATTTTAAAGTTAGGTCTTTAAAACTATTTCAAGTTAAAAATGAAAATCAACAATGCTAAAAGCGGATTTTTGTTTTTATCTAAAGAAAATATTATTTTACATTATAAAAAAATCTTCCTCGTATTTTGGAACCACGATTATACTTACTTTATAATGGCTATGTGATGCCGAATACAATCCTTCACAGGAACATCGTTTCTAATATGTATTCTTAATTCCTGTAACTGTGTAATCACTTGCATTAGAATCGCCAGTAGGAACAATGTAATTGATAACATTAGATAAGTCGCGTTGATACAAATCATTAACTGCCATACAACTATCAACTGAATACTCCACCAGTTATTTTCATAAATGAACGGAACTCTAAATCTTGTTATAAATTCACATGGCATATTTGCAGCATATTTATAATGGGCTCTTTGTTCCTTACAATCCGTCAAATTCACATATGGTACCACCACATACATTAAGTTACCAATTAGGCCATACGTCATAAACAGTTTTGTTAAAAGTACGGCTTTCTTCTCAGTGTCTAACATTTTTTCAGGGGGACAAAACTCTTCGAAAGACGGTAGCTTGCATATTAGATTCTTGAATATTTTACGGTTTTGAATGAAACATACAACTATATAAAGAGTGCCAAGTATGGCTCCAATAGCTGTGAGATTTTCTGTTATATCCATAACATTATCATATTGTCCGCTACATTGTATGATGAAGTCAACAATGACACTTGTCACACCCAGTATGACCTGATAATAAAAATAATATTATTAATACATAACCAAACAAAATGCCGCACCGCTGAGAAAATAAAATAGGGCAGTCATTTACAAAAACGAAAGTAAAATATCTTAGAACGAAGGCCAAAACAATATCTTGAAGTCATATTTGAATACGTCCCTATCTTCACCGCAAAACTATTGAGTAGTACTGTAAGTACAAAGTGTACATTTTATTATTTTTTGTTATAGTGGAGGACCCCATTGTGGCGACTGTAGAAAAGATCTTGTGTGTGTTTCAAGCGCAAATGGACATTGTCGATTTCCCGCAAATCCGAAACAATAATAATATCAACCACAAAAATGATCACTATCCCTTCAACAACATTCTTACTTACCTGACTACAACAAATAATCCTCACTCTTAACATATTAAAGTGACCAATTTTCAGTAGCGAAATACCACAACCGGACCACAATACTAGTTACGAAGCAATCATCCTTCGCCACACATTCCTGTCTAAGCACACTTCTTTCGCCTCGGCCACATTCATAATCGCATTCATACACGCTCTTCTTCTCTTTCCCACTCGGAAACTTTCTCTCTTTTAGCACCTTGTCAATCACATCCATCCACTTACACACTGGACGGCCACGCAATCGAACACCCTCAATTTCACCAATATATATACGCTTTACAAGCCATTCACTCTTAATTCTCTCCACATAACCAAACCATCTCAACTGGCTCATTCCTACTCTCTTAACAACATTCTTCCTCACCATACATTCTTCATACACCATATTACTCCTCACGCGATCCCATCTTACATATTCACATTTCCACGGCACTCACTCTCTTTTATGCTTTCCCGTCCATGTCCAACATTCGCTTCCATACATCAAAGCACTTAACCGAGCTTCTCCAGATACGTTTCGAGCAAACGTACCAAGAGCTCCCATTACCTTAAACTCTGCACTTACTCTCCTTTCAATTTCTCTATCAATTCGACCATCCCTTGACATCATGCTACCCAAATATAAAAACTCATTCACTTGCTCCAGTTTCACTACATCCACCAACACATTGCACACAGTCACCAATTTACTCCTTTCAAATACTAACACCTTGGATTTATCAACATTCAACTCCAGATTCATACTTCTTCCAACTACATGTATTCTTTCTATCATTCTTTTGAGTTGCTCTTCATTTTCACCTAAAACAACTACATCATCCGCATACATTAACGCAGGTACAATACTTTCACCAATATGTACACCATCCATTTCACTCAATGCTCTCCGCAACAACACATCCATATACAAGTTAAACAACCACGGAGACATACCACAGCCCTGTTTCACACCAACATTTGTACGAAACCAATCACTCAACCTACCATCTATTCTTACAGCAGCCTCACTACCCTCATACAATACTCGAATCTCTCTAAGCCAGTTTCCATTCACGCCGTGCTCTCTGAGTACATCTCACAAAGTATCTCGAAGAACACTATCATACTTTTTTAAATCAAGAAAGCCACAGAACACCTATTTGTTCTTGTCAAGTGACTTCTCAACAATCGTACGAAGAGCAAACAATTAATCGAAACATCCCCTGTCAGGCAAAAAAAAAACACCCTCAACGTCGCTAATTTTTGATGACCGGACATCATCCTGCAAATATTCCTCACTCTTATCTTTTTAAAGTGACCGATTTACGGTAGCGAAATACCGCATCTGGACCGCAATAATAGTACAAAACAGATAAGGATATTAATAAAAGAAGAAGCTATTGTTCGTATAAAATTAGTTTTGTTGAATAAAATTTTAGATTTGTTTGAATTTAAAGACTTCAATTGGCGAAAGATATCAAGATCGTATATTCACTCCAAAATAATAAAAAAATATTCTTCTGTAATCGTGCGGGAAATAAGTGTTCTCAAACTCATAATGAGTGTGGGGAATAATTAAAACTCAAAATTAGAACTGGAAATAATTATAATAGTTATTTAAGTATTAAAGGCAGTAAGCGCTTCCTGTCTGTTGAGGTTTAGAAACATTTAAAAAACCTCGATCGATTGCAGAAGAAAATGGTGTTTGCAACCGTGATTCTGAAACACCATGCAGAATCACTCATTTTCCGCACTTGTTACAAAATTAACTATTTTTGCATGTCGAACTAATGAGAAAAAGTGTTAGCCGACCTCTAATATGATCGTTTATTATTTCATTGTAAATGTTGAATCTGTAGTAGCTGGAGCCGTTACTTGAGTATAAATAGGGGTTAAATTGTATAACAATAAAATATAGGAACGAAATATAATTTAGACGTTTATTATTTTAATGCAGAAAATCAACTGGTTATTAACTTATACAGGGTGTCTTACAACTCGCGCTCCGGAGCGAATGAGGTAACACGAGACTGCATTCGGATGTGTAATTTCGAAGAAAAAAAAATCTAGCTTAAAAGATATTCGAGAAAAGACGTCTTAAAATTGAACAATCAGAGACCTACACCTTTAACGTGTGTTTGCCGTAATTTTACGTTACTAGGGTTTTATACAAATCAAATTTTCTTTAAAATGTGTGGGCGACTGTAGTTTTCGAAAAATGTCAGTGTCAAATTAAATTTGACAAGGTGTATAAAAAAAGGCAAATTCCTACCATGTATTCAGCCGCTGATTACTTAGAAATGATTATAGTTTTCGGAGAATGTGGACGTAACGCCAGAGAGGCAGCAAGAGTCTATTCGTAACATTTTCCGGATAAAAATCTTGTGGATATTGAGAGCCATCGCATGGACGCATGAGACCGGTCAAGTTATGCCAGATTGAAAAGAAACTGGTGGTGCTCCCAGAATCGCTCGTACAGTTGAGAACGAAGAAGCTGTTTTAAATGTCTTTGAGGAAGATGGTACCAGAAGTATCAGAAAAGTTGCGGGCCAATTAGGTATTTCCAGGGCTTCGGTACATCGAATTTTGAAAAATAATCGGTAACACCCATATCATTACATTCGTGTCCAGCATCTACAGCCGGAAGATTACCCTGCTAGAAGAGAGTTCTGTACGTGGTTGTATTACAATAAAAACGGTTCTTTTTAGAACCACCATTTGTTGTTTTAATCTCAAAGAATTCAAATGACAATATTTTCGTTTAACACATTTTACACAGCTGCTACAACACGTTGCACTGTACTATATAAATGATGATCTCGGATGACACCTTCGCTAACCTAAATTTGTTGACAGTGACAAGTTACAGTAAGTCAAACAAATTTTGTAACTCACTAGTAGTATTTTTAAAACCTAGCAACCAGTTTTATTTTGTAATAATATCATCACACTTCAAGATATCCTTCCGGGATTGGTGGATTAAAAAGTCTTGTAACTCCGTTATGCAAGCAGCTGCAAATTATTTTCTTCTCTTTGTTGGCAACCTATTGTCGTCGGCAAGTGTCAGTTTCGTCTCGGGCGCGAGTTGTGAGACACCCTGTATATCGTTTCCAGGTTTACTCTACACATAACACAAACAATTGTCGTTAGGGCAGGGTATTGGCCACTTGATTTAACTCGTAATGACATATGTCATTGCGAATGTCAACTGTCATATATCACCACATGTCCAACCTGTAATATGACATATGTCATTGTCAATGTCACTTGCCATATGTCACGGCAAATCTATGCGGAATTTGAGAAAAAAAACCTTGTATTTGATTCGTTGGAAAATCGTGTTTTATGCCAAGATTAGTGCGAAAAACAACATCATTTTGCAACTAAACATACGAGTATAAATAGTTATTATTAATCCACTTATACGCCAGATGTCCACCTAAACGCATACTCAATAATTTTGCCATTATCTCCAGATAGTCGAGTAGTCACAACAAATCCACTCATTCACCATTTTTGGAGATCATTCGTTCTTTACTCGTATTTATATGTTACCGGACAATCCCGATTTCGGGATAAACTAGTTTGGCCTAGGCCAAAATAGTTCCTAATAAGAACAATCAATCATAGGTTTTGTGCGTTAAACTTAATAAAACCTTACCTAACGCGCAAAACTTATGGTTGATTGATCCTATTAGAAACTAGTTTGGCCTAGACCAAAACTAGTTTATCCTGAAATCGGGTTTGTCCGATAACAAATATACCCCAGAAAATCGGTCCTAACATACCATTCTTAAAGCAGATACCCTACTTCTACAATAGTCACTCTCCTTTTTAACTTCACCCATTTGCACCGTTCACTACTATGTGTATACATCAAAGCATCGAATTTTAATTACAAATTTAAAGTTTAATTTTAACCTGTATTGATGCAGACAAATCTTTGAGAAATCTTACAATCCACAGTTCTTTTTGTCCTTCATTAGGCCACATATTTATAAATTTCATAAGTCTGATGTTAAGTTGCAATAGTTTACCCTGAGTAGACATACTGAAAGAACGTGTATAAGCACGTGCAGAAGATTTTAAGGAGTTTTTCTAGGTCAAGAGGAGGTAATGCCAATTCCATATTGCAATTTCCCAACGTGCTTTGTAATCTTTTCAAATTCACCTTTTTATCGCAATAAAATTGATTGATCTAGGTAATCTATATTAAGAAATATTGATTGCATTTAGTTATATAAATGATGAGCAAATGCGTATTATTATTATCATTATTATTATTACTACTATTATTAATAATATTATTATCACTATTATTATTATTATTGTTATTATTATTATTATTATTATTATTATTATTATTATTATTATTACTATTTCAACAATTTTATTAACTGACTAAAATAACGTTTTCCTCAGATCGTAAGAAAAATGATTAATTACCTCTCGCTAAGAGAGCTATTGAATTCAGGCTAAAAATCTCATATCCAGATTTTAGTGAATAAGCACGTTTTAAGGTCCCTAGAGTCCGATTATAACATTTTTACGATGATATCCGTGTGTGTCTGGATGTGTATGTGTATGTGTGGATGTTGGATCCACGATTTCTCAAATACTATAAGTCTTAAGACATTTTTAACTACGGATTCCTCAATCTAACAATAATGAGTTGATTAAGTTTTGGTTACAATTGGACAACCGGAAGTAGTAGTTACAAGAAAAAAATCATCTAAATATTATTTATCGAAAATTTATGTTAATACTTATATTAAAGAACGTTAAATTCTTTATTCAATAAATATAAATTCAATATTATATCTTCTATAGATTTAGAGATAAAGAAATGCATATAAAATAATTTGATGTAAAAAACCTCAGATCAAACTACTTCAAGGCAAGAAATTCAAATGTTTGTAATTCACACATAAATGTCACTGTCACAAATATTTGTATGCCACTGTCAAAAATATTTGTACATCATTATGAAGATTATGAAAATAAAAAAAAGTCGACAACGCAAAAGAATATACGTAAAAAAATATATAAAAGGAATTTGCGAAAAAATGACGAATATAAAGAAAAAAATCTGATGTGGCCAGCACATTACCTTCCGTCAGTTCTATGTATTTCTTACAAATTTCATACGGAAAGTTCCTTGCTAAATTAAATATTCTATTTCTTGTACATTACCTTCCGGCAGTTGCATGTATTTTATGCAAATTTCATCCAGAAAATTATTATTTTGCGACGTTTTCTATATACAGTGTAATGTATCTGCAGAAATAAAAGATTTATTATTATTATTTCTTGTACATTACATTAAAGCAGTTGTATGTATTTTATACAAATTCCATACAGAAAGTAAAAGATCCTATATTTCCAGTAAAAATTATAAGACAAACACACTATGTCAATTTCACTTGACACTGACATCTTTCAATCATAATTTTCTTAATATAGTAGCTGTTTCCATAGCTATGGCTACTTTATGAAATTTAATTTCTTTATAATTTTTTAACTCTATATCCATTTAATATTAAGTATAAAATGCAGTCAAATCGTATAAAGAATAAAATATTCTTTAATATTTATAATAACATCAAATGTGAAAAAATTATATTTAACATAGTTTTTTCAAGAAAAACTGTTAAAATCTTCAAATGATGGTACTTCCGGTTGACCAATTGTAACCAAAATCTAATCAGCTCTTCATAAGGATGTAACGAAGAAGTACACGAAAAATTATAATTTTTGTAACTGTAGTATTAGAGTTATCGCAGACGAAAATTTTGTTACACACACACAGACATCCACACACACACACATCCACACACACATCCACACACACACACACACACACACACACACACACACACACACACACACACACACACACACATACAGACATCATCGTAAAAATAGTAAATTCGTATTCTAGGGACCCTAAAACGTGCTTATTGATTAAAAACTCATCATCGAATTTTTTGACCAAAGACAATACCTTCCTTACCTAAAGGTGACGGAAGGTAAAAAGAGTCAACGAAAATAATGTCACCCTGTTTGACATAAGACCACGACTCCGACTGTTTTGACTTGTGACATTTCAAAAAAGACATGATAAAAAGAGATAGAAATAGTGAACAGAGAGCTGACCCGACTAGCAAACCCGTTCAGCTGTGAGCACTGATCCAAGCATACCGGGTATGTTGTTCCTAGCGCCCGAATGTGTGAACGCAACATACAGCAAGTGAACGGTTGTCGCCCGAAATCGCCTAAAGTATTCCCGGACAGTACGCGGTTCATTGTTTTCCGTAAATAAAAGTTTATATGCCTTTTCATATTTCTCAATTGATTTTTGAGGAAGCAAATTCACTGTCACCAAATTAGCTGCCTCCAGTACATCCGGTGGTGTGCAAGATATAGATAAATCACATCACTAGCCATATCTCGTAATTTGAACACAAAATCTGATATTTTTCAAATATATTTTGACTTATAAAAATAAATAAACAAACCATAGTTACGCTATCCTCAGATATTTTTATCAAAACAAATCAATAATCTTATGTCTTGTTTGTTGTCTGACATTTATAAATGAAATATAAAATAACTAATTATTGAATATAAACTGATCGAAAAAAAAATTGTATGTGTACCACGTAGGAAAAGTGACTCCACCATCGTCCGGGAATATATCACTTTTCCTACTAGATACACAATATACTATTTTTAATAAATTAAGAAAGAAGATTTTCTTTGACGTCATTATTTTGAACTGGAGAAAGGGATGCATATGTAACCTGTAGATAGGGAGCGAGTGCGAGTTTTAATTTGATTTTGACATTAGTTCATTTTTCTGTCACTGTCTCTTTTCTTTATTATTTACATTTTGAGTGGTTTCTGTTACTTTTATTACGTATTTCGATTTTTTAAGCAGGATTTTATTTTAGCTTATACTTGTACAACATTAAAATGACAAACGAAAATATTAACCTCCAAACTATTATTCAAACGTCAAACAGATGATTTGTCATATTTAAATTACCCGCAAATGCCGTTGCTATTGGACGTACCGATGTTATTGCTTTACGGCCATTCGTTGGTTCGGCGTAATTTACGTCATACACGGCGGTAATTTAAATATTAAAATTACATTAATTTTTACCTTCCGTCACCTTTAGGTAAGGAAGGTATTGTCTTTGGTCAAAAAATTCGGTGGTGAGTTTTTAATGAATAAGCACGTTTTAAGGTCCCTAGAATACGATTTTACTATTTTTACGATGATGTCTGTATGTGTGTGTGTGTATGTGTGTATGTATGTGTGTCTGTGTGTGTGTGTGTGTGTGTGTGTGTGTGTGTGTGTGTGTGTGTATGTAACAAAATTTTCGTCTGCGATAACTCTAATACTACAATTCCAAAAATTATAATTTTTTCGTATTCCTCTTCGTTGCATCCATATGAAGAGCTGATTAGATTTTGGTTATAATTGGTCAACCGGAAGTGCTCTCATTTGAAGATTTTAACAGTTTTTCTTGAAAAAACGATAATATATAACTATCATTTTTTCGCATTTAATGTTATTATAAATATTAAAGAACATTGTATTCTCTATTCGATTTGACTGCATTTTATACTTCATATTAAATGGATATAGAATTATAAAATTATATTGAAATTAAACTTCATAAATTAGCCAGCTAGAAACAGATACTATATTAAGAAAATTCTGATTGAAAGATGTCAGTGTCAAGTGCAATTGACATATTCGTAGTATATTTGTGTTAGGATCATTTTGCTCGAAATTATCTGTATGGAATTAGTATAAAATACATACAACTATCGAAAGGTAATGTACATACAAGAAATTTAGAATCTTTTGCAAGGAACTTTCTGTATGGATTTTATAGAAAATACATACGCATTTACAAAAATTCTACCGGTAGATACCACATCTACCGACTGTGTTCGAACACGAGTGGTAAAATGTTTCCGTGTTCGAAAATTGTTCAATATCTACCAGATTCATCTACCGGATTTATGAAGAATCTAATCTCAAAAAAAGGTAGTGATGCAAAGCGAAGCGCGCGCGGTGAAAGTGGAAATGTATTCAAAGTAGGGCTCTGCTCAGTTTGTTAACTACGTCAAATTTCTAACCTGTTTTAAACTTTCAGATTTTTTCATAGGTTATGGATCTACCCTGTTTACCAGTTGCGTTTTTAAAATATCGATTCCGGTAGCTATAACCTGATAAAAAGCTGTTTACTGGTAACAGTTCGCCGGTAGAATTTTCGTAAATACGTCATATAACTGACGGAAGGTAATGTGCTGGCCACATCAGATTTTTTTCTGGTCAATTTATGAAAATTTTGCTAAAAGAAAAAATATGGGTAGCAAGTTTTTATCGTCTCTTCAAAAATATTAAATAAAAAAATGGCACGCAAGTAGCCCATTCGCTCGAAAGTAATATCGTATTGCTTGGGCACAATATTTTTCACTTTCGAGACTCGTTATGAAATACACTATAAACAATACATGGTTACGCGAGTCGTAGCTGAATTAAAACCTACTCAAATAATTTTATTAATTTTACGTTTACAAAATTAAATATGAAACAATTATTAATAACAATTTCGATCGAAAAAAAAGTAGGTATGTGCAGCATTGTTGTCCAGGAATATTGTTATTTTGTTTAAATTCCGTCAAAAATTCCGAATTTTAACTTATTTATATCAACTAGCGGACGCTAGTATCAATCCATTGATAATACTCTTATTTAATATTAACTTTTCAGAAAGCGTAATAAACTGTTATAAAAATGTCAGCAAAATTTCTTATTACTCAGTTTTTATTACAATACAAAATAGAATCTTTGCAATGTACTCTTACCTATAAATTTTATGTAGTCTTATTACAGATCGAGTTTTAAAAAATTACAAAGCATGTTGGGAAATCACAATGTGCAATTGGCATTATTCTTTTCTTGACCTAGAAAAACTCTTTAAAATCTCCTCCACGACCTTTATACACATTCTTTCATCATGTCTACCCAGGGAAAATTATTGCAACTTAATATCAGACTTATGAAATTTGTAAATATGTGGCCTGAGGAAATGCAGAAAGAATTGTGGATTGAACGACTTCTCAGAGATGTGTCTGCATCACTGCTGGTTGTAATTACATAAATTTTAAATTAAAGTTTCAAATCACACATTGTAATCATTAACATTAAAATAAAATTCTTGCTCGTGTTTGCTTTGATGTAAAGTAGTGAACGTTGCACATAGAAGACGAAGCATAAAAAGAGAGTGGCTACTGAAGAAAGCCAGTATTTGCGATATGTGTGTGATGTAATATTGTGTTAGGAGGAAGGATATAAAAACCAATGGGGTCCTCCACTATAACAAATATATATACCGTGCGTTTTATTTAAGCTGAAACATGGGATTTGTCATATCCATAGTAACCAAATAACAGCAATATATAAGAGCGTTCCATTTAAAATAGAACATAGCAAATAAAATATGTAATTTGATTTAATCATTTTATAAATGAAAAAGATTGCGATAAATATAAACATTTAATGAATGCTCACTGTTACCCACAACCAATTCTTGATGGATTTGAAAGTGATACAATTTAAAATGTTCTTTCCTTAGTAAACAATGTAAATTGGTTTTGCTTACACCCGCAGCTTGCACTATCGTTTTCGTACATAATCTATTATTATTTCGTACGAGCGTAATAATTTTGGCTATTTTCACCTCCGTTAATACATTATTTCGTCTTGTTTTCTTTACATGTTCCCGTTTAATCTAACCATCTCTCTTAAAATTGTTAACGATTCGTAATATAGTTGAAGCACTTGATGTTGGTCGATCAGGAAATGATTTGCGAAATAAATCGGATATCTGTATGAGGCTAACGTCTGCATTATACCATTAAATTATTTGCACTTTTTCATGAACTGTATACATTATTTTTAACTTTAAAGTAACAATACAACCCTAATTGACAGATAATATTCACTTATGTTCTATTTTAAATGAAACGCTCTTATACATTGCTGTTATTAAGTTACTATGGAAATTGAAAATCCTATATTTCACGTTAAAAAATACTCACTGTATGAACTTCATACCTAAAGTATTACCTAATCAATAAATAACGATTAAAAAAAAAATTACTTGGCACTGTCACTGTGCTGTTAAGCTTGGAAAACATCTGACAAACGTTGCCATTCGTTCACATTCGTTTGCGTTGCTATCACTGCTGTTCGTGCGCAGAAATTCTCGGAAACGTTTCTGGGCAGCATGGCACATGTGACGAATTACTGACAATACTTACATACATTCATTAGGTTTGTTCGTTTCGCTATCTTGTATCTATAGGTGCGTACTGACTTGAGCATTTTAATCCGAACGAACTGAATAAGCAGAGCGCGCACGAACGAATTTAACAAGTCTGTACGTGTTTCCGAGCCGAACAGAATGCGCCAAACATTATCCATCGGGTGTCGGTAAATCGTACTTGCTCAGAGAGATTCAGTTGCTTGCTGGTGCGCAATTTGTACGGGTGTTTGTGGTATTCGTACCATTTGCGTCGTTTGGGTTTGTTGGCAAATATATAGACTAGGCTAATGCTTTAAAATGCGTTTAAATGACTATATATCAGTACATTACCATTCTATTCAATAAAATAAACCAAAATTAGAGCGCGGAAGCAAGTATTTGTGATGATTAGATGAGTTTTTGTAGTAAAATATGTCGTTGTCATGTATGTCACACTGAAAAATGAACGAATATTCAAGTAACTTGTGTAAGCAGTTGGGGTGTTTCATATTTGGTCTCAAACTCGCGCAGCCACTAATTTGGACGTTACAGGGTCCAACAGAACTAATTTTTGTCCAACATTACATTCCAGCCTCTCCTTCATCCCAGTTAAAACCACAGTTAATGTAGTTATTGCCGTCCCTGAAATGTGGGAACAAAACAAATACGTCAAACGCTCCGAATGTCATGAGGTATTGTTCGGATTATTTATTCAATTCGTTTGTGCGCGCTCTGCTCATTCAGTTCGTTCGGATTAAAATGCTCAAGTCAGTACGCACCTTAAGGTTTACTGCAGCGCCCATATACTTTGTATGTATTTACACATAGCAAACTTTCCAGAAAATCGTGGCTAACATTTTCTTTTGATCTTTTTATTAGTGAAGCACGCGAGGCGAGACGAGACGAGAAATATAAAATATCGATCTCGACTCGTTTTCGGATCTGCAATCTCGATCTCGCTTTCGTTCTCGCACATTTTTTTGGGTCTCGTCTCGTTCTCGCGCGAGAGTCTCGCTGTAAAAATAAGCGCTTGCGCATTACGTATTTACCTCGGTATTTACGTATCAATTGAAAGACAAGTTCACACCAGTCGTTCCTTCTTCCGTGTATTTACAGTTGTATAACTATAATAAAGATACGAAACACTAAATTCTAGTCACCAAATTATTTCAATACGAAGATCTGTTAATACATTCTGTCATCAGTAAAACTAATAACATTAAAAAAAAATATTTTTTGTAGCTAAAAGTTTCTACACTTTATCATTAACTATATGCCACTATTTAAGTAAGATTTCACTCCGTGTTGGTTCCTGTCGACGCTTAATATACGATCCTTTACTTTTCAGGGACGACAAGAATTTTATTAACCGTAGTTTTAACGGATGAATTAGGGGCTGAAATGTTGGAGAAAAACTAGTTCTATTAGATGCAAAACCGATTTTGTCTTTATCTTGCATTTCCTCGCTCTGCGACCGATATCATTCGACTCTAGATAGACTCAAAAAAATATAGTCAATTCATATAATTTTCACATTCAGCTGTTCTATACACGAATTACCGTTGACTCCACTCCCTGTACAGTGTATTTTTCATTGAATTTATGAATCGAAGCTATAAAGTTACAAATACTTTTTATTGCGAGACTCTCGCGAGAATCTCGCGAGATTTCTCGCTTCTCGCAGTTGTTATATCGATCTCGCCTCGAATTTTAAATTGCAATCTCGCTCTAGTTCTCGTCTCGCATAATGCAACGAGACGAGACGAGATGCGAGAGTACTCTCGCCTCGTCGTGCATGACTACTTTTTATTATTACCGACAGTTGATGGAAAACGTTCGTTCGTAGTGTTGCCGCAAAACCAAGACCAATCTTGGTCTTGTCTCGTCTCGTCTTGGTCTTGTCGAGACAAGACCATAATTTTAGTCTCGACTGACGAGACCAGGATCGAGTCTTGTCGAGAAAGTCTTGAAGTCTCAACAAGACTCTCGACTTCAGTTTGTAAGTATTTTTTGGAATATATTTACTAAAAGTGCTTCACAACTCAAGAGTAACTCTATAAATATTGTTTGAGAATTAGTAAAAAGAAGAGAGATATGAATTTTTAAAAAGTTATAATTATGTATTTTCGTTGTGTTCCTGAAACATTAATTTATGTGAAGATAAAAATTTGGATACTTTATTAGTCAATATAGTAAATATTGCAAAATAAGCATAATACTCCTATTTATGATCTATACGTAAAGAAATAAATGAGCATTAATTGCATAGATTTTGGTATATAATAGAATAAATAATTAAACAGTTAAATCAGAGAGATGAACTGACTTCTAGAGACCTGGAGAAAACACATTGTAGGGATGTACGAATTCATACAAAACTTAAGAGAAACCGGATTTTTTGGAGCCTGAGATTACCAAGGTCACTGCAAGTGATGTATAAAATATATACGTGACTTTGACAATGAAAAGAAATATTGGGGAAGGGAAAATAAGGACAGCGACACGCATTTTATTTACAACTAACTATTTACACTAATAACAACGATAATAATATATACAATATATTACAGTGGGTTAGAGCACCCACACCGTTATTATTAAAGACGCTGGTCAACCAGTCGGGGAAAGTGCCCTGACAAATCTGGCTACGGCCCTGATTCCAATAAAAATAAATTTGACTTTCTTTTTAATTATCCGAAAACCCTAGTATTAAGATTACCTCTTAAAAAAATTCTGATGATACACACATTTCGCTGTGCTGATTCTCAATCGAAAAGAATTTATCCAAAATTTGGAAAATTATTTCTTGTTATGTATTCAACTCTTGCAGTGTTCTTTTAGTGCGCCACTGCCGACATGAATTTGTATTAAAAAATAATGAATTATCTAATAACCTAACTGACATTGAATAGAAAATAAATTCGTAATTATTTTTAATACATAATTCATGTTGACCAGTGACACTAAAAGCAGAATTATATAAAAAATAAGAAATAATTTCGGATTTGGGAATGCTGAAACCCGTAATAAGCAAGTAAGTATGTAAAACGCTATATTAAATTATGGAATACGAATATAAACTGTAAAATTGAAAAACAATATCTACGTATTTCACCTACTTAAAATAGGTAAATAAATACTATAACTCACTATGTACACAAATTTTCATATTAATTGTTTGAAGTTATCAAGTAGACAATGATCCTAGAAGACTTTAAAAATTAATATCTCAAATATTTATTAGAATTTTTTTATTATACATGCATCATAATCCCTCTTTAAAACACGCCAAAGCGTGTTTAAATCGACCATAAAAACACGCTAAATTTTTGATTTACCTAGGTAACGAAAAATGACAATTAATATGAATAACAACTAAAACAATTATTATTATTGGTTTTTATTTAAATTTATATAAAAATTACAATTTTTGTTGTCAGCAATATGGAAATTACAGGATTTTAGCTGGGTATTTATAGTTTCGCTGTCGCCGTTTGCTGGAATGTCTATATTATCTTTTAATATAGTTTGTGTACTGGTAAGTGCCTCTCCAATGCGTTTCGTGACTGATATTTTGTTCTGTATGGATTCTTCAATATATCCACTCGCTACCGTTGATAATTTCCATCCTACTTGGCGCTTCAGTTCATCCACACTCATTCCGCTGTTTGCCATGATTGTGGCAGAACTGCGCCTGAACGCGTGTCCGGTATACTTTGTAGCGTCAGGAAGATTTAAGAAACGCGCCAGAAGAGAAGGACATTTTCCAAAAGTATTAATTCCAACGACTTGTTTAATGCATTTTCCATTGGCGTATTTCAAAAATACTCTATCCGTAGATATATTTTCTGGACGTAGAGATAGGTATTTGTTAAATAATTTGACATACGATATGTCATCATTATCAACCACAGCAAACTTTCGACCTTTTTCGGTTTTTGATGGTCGAATATTAATAATTAAAACAGAACCTTCTTTTTTAATATCAGACAGGCGCAAATCACATAATTCATATCTCCTGCATGAGCCAAATATTCCACATATGGCTACCACCTTTAAAATAAAATATTTATTAAATTTTGTAAAAAATATCATAATCTCGCGCTTACCTTCAAAAATAAGTAGGTATTATCTGGGGCTTCAATAAAAAATTTCCTTAACTGTTCTTCCGAAAATACGAAAGATTTTTTCGGCTCGTAGCCTTTATTAACGCTTTTCATGAAAGCATGCAATTTATGAAAAGTAGCTATGTTTACTCCTTTCTTAAGTTTTAGCATTGCTTGTAATTTGGAATGAATGCACCATAATGATGAAGGTTTATACTGATTTGACTATAACGAAACACAAAATAAGTACAATAAATTTCACAAGTTACCGTTATACCATTTGGTTCATATAGGCCAGCATGAGTGTTTCATCCACAGTTACGGCATTTTTATTTTCCATCCATTTATTTAATTTTTCGTATTCCTTATAATACGCGTCTTTAGATTTAGGCGGAATTAATCTTAACACCGCCTGTTCAGCTAATTCTTTAATTTCATTCATTTCTCACTCTCACAATCACGTGAAAAAATATTGACTTGTTGACAACTTAAACAATACGAATAATTGCTAACTGTCTCCTTGGAAACGCTTAAACTCACTGGATCAAAAATCAAAACCGTATGATTTGCAATAATTTTCAGTTTTAAATGGTTATGATGCATTTATAATAAAAAATAGCGTATGATACACGTGTATAAGCTAGCCTTTAAAGCACTACGACATTAAAGACACTCCGCTACGCGTCGCGGCTTTAAACTTGTCGTGCGTGCTTTAAAGGCTAGCTTATACACTTATATCATAATATACTATTTAAACATGATTGTACTGATTTTCTTAGATTTTCATGCACTATTATATAAAATTATAAACAATTTGTTGATTGACGCAGAGTCGAGAGTCTTGTCGAGACTCGAGACAAGACGAGACTGACTGCAAGTTTCGTCTCGACAAGACCAAGACAAGACCAAGGTTGTCGAGACTTAGTCAAGACCAATACAAGACCGACCTCAAGTCTCGTCTCGTCTCGTCTTGTGGCAACACTATTCGTTCGCGCTGCATCAATTCGCTCTGCAATTAATTCATTGCAAACGACAGTCTACATTTGACGAACACATGCAAATAAACCTTCGACAACGCGAACGAATTGCAACGTTTGTCATATGTATTTCAGACTTTACACTATTGCTATCTTTCTCTCGCAGCCTACTATACAGCTTACGCGAGAGAAAGATATAGCAATAGGTGACGTTGGTGTCGTCGTGACGTCATATTGATATTAAAAATCAAATGCAGTTTATCTAAAACCAAATAACAATTTTTAATACCACAAATTACTTCAAAATTAAACGAACATGAATTTAAATTAATAAAAAAATCTGAGTAGAAGACTCCATTTTAGTTAAATTGTACCAAATACGATCTTGATGTCTTTCATTAATGGAAGCTTTTAAATTTAAAAAGATCTAAATATCACTTTTATATTTTAAAGTGTTCTGCATAAAACAATAACTATAGATAATTTTATTAATATTTTTATCTATTTTATTAAGTATATGCTAAACAAATACGACCTATAAATCGTGTTCCAATGGGTTCACTCCAAAAATAAAAATAAAAAATCCGTATATTTATTATGTATAGGTATATTCGTAAAAAATATTATTATTATACCGATCATTCATAATTTACTTCATAAAAATTTACGAGTCTAATTCGGTGACGTCATAGTTTTATACACAGATACATTGAGATTCACGTACACTCTCACTGTGAAATGTCTGCGCGGGGTAGGGCCTAGGTATATTCAAGATCAGAAGTGTCCAACATAAACAACAATTTAAAAAATTATGCCAAGCTTGAAACACGTGGTTTTTCACTTGCAAATATATACAAACAGGGGCGGCTCGTCCATAACGGCTGCAGCCCCTCCTATGTAAAATGAAAGTTCCTATTTTATTATTGCTCTTCAATTTTTATTTAAAAACAACTATTTTTTGGTCTTACAATAAAATGCTGCTCGATAGTAATTTATTTTTAAACAATAATTGTATTTTCAATAGTCGGTGTGCTGTGTGGGCTAGTATATTAAATATCCGGGCTGGAGTCAATGCAGTCCGCAGCAACAACACAATTCACATAGAGAGGGCTACCTAGTGGGAATAAAGTAGTGGTGGAGTTATGCGTGATTCTCATGCATTTTGAGCTGCTATAATTCTAGTCCAAGCTACGTTTTTATCGTTGTTATCGTATTTGGTAAATAAACTTTATTTGGCCTTTTTGGGAAGATTTTAATGTTTCATGTTTATTTACATTTCTGGACGTTTCGAAGGCCCAATGGCCTTCATCTTCAGCATCTGTTTTAATACAATTGTTTGTTTACATTAAATTGATACGTTTTACGAAAAAGTTTCTCTTAGTCAGTTTTTTAAAATTAAAACTAAGCACTCACCTAAATTCTACAGGTGGTGGATTTTACATTTTCATTTTGCTTCTATCGTAGATAATTTTTATGAGCTTTTTACCTTCCGTCACCTTCAGGTAAGGAAGGTATTGTCTTTGGTCAAAAAATTCGGTGGTGAGTTTTTAATGAATAAGCACGTTTTAAGGTCCCTAGAATACGATTTTACTATTTTTACGATGATGTCTGTATGTGTGTGTGTGTGTGTGGATGTGTGTGTGTGTGTGTGTGTGTGTGTGTGTGGATGTGTGTGTGTGTGTGTGTGTGTGTGTGGATGTGTGTGTGTGTGTGTGTGTGTGTGTGTGTAACAAAATTTTCGTCTGCGATAACTCTAATACTACAATTACAAAAATTATAATTTTTTCGTATACTTCTTCGTTACATCCATAGGAAGAGCTGATTAGATTTTGGTTACAATTGGTCAACCGGAAGTACCATCATTTGAAGATTTTAACAGTTTTTCTTGAAAAAACTGTTAAATATAATTTTTTCGCATTTGATGTTATTATAAATATTAAAGAATATTTTATTCTCTATACGATTTGACTGCATTTTATACTTAATATTAAATGGATATAGAGTTAGAAAATTATAAAGAAATTAAATTTCGTAAAGTAGCCATAGCTATGGAAACAGCTACTATATTAAGAAAATT
>OY720456.1:59923678-59931178 GCA_963082715.1 Harpalus rubripes
AAAGTCTACGCGAGTCCATGTACAACAAATCAGTTTCTGAACAAAAAGTCTCAGGATGATGATAATGAGGAGTCAGAAACCTCTTATTTTAAATGCCGCTTCATTTGGGACTCTGTCTCTTTGAGACGTTCTTAAATGTAAGGGTTGATTCAATCGTTAATAAGATTTAATGACTGCAAATCTTTTAGGTACTCAGCACTGCGTATTCCTACTTCACAATATTATTAAACGTCAAAGAGAATTAGTCTGTCGTAATAATGTTGTTCTTTGATGGAGAAAAAATATGTAGTAAAACTTATACAATTTATTAAGAAGTTAAAATCTAGTCTTTTTACACCGATATGGGATACACAAAAATTCACTGCAAATGGGGTCGTGCACCATAACAAAAAATAATAAAATGTATTTTATTCTTATAGTAATACTTAATAAATAACGATTAAGATAACATTAGTTATTTGTTTAACTAGGCACAAAATACCAAATATACAGCAGAGGCTGCTGGCAATGAATGCTGTCGAAGCTGTAAATATGTGTTTAGTGCCGTGTTGAACACATTTTTTTTGTCGATTAAAGATTATCAATTTAGTGATTATTTTTGATACCTATTTTGAAAGTTATGGCCGTCAGATTATGTTGCTCTGCATTTGTTGAACGGTTGCTATGTAATAGGCAGTAAAAATGATATTCTACAGACTGTTAGCTGTCAAAAAATCGCACTTTTAATGTCAATCGAAAAAAAAAACATTTTCTTAATAATTACTTTGCGAGTTATTTCAATTTGTTTTCAGTGCCACTGTGACATCACAACTATTTCTATCTTTCTCGCGCAGACTACTGTAGAAACTGGTGCGAGAAGGATAGCAATAGGTTTCATTATTAACCAAATGCAGTTAAGAGGAAAGACTCGCCTGCTATTATATATGAAGCGAAAATTCAAATAAATTAATCCTGTACTAGAACTATTAACATTTTTAAATATCAACATTAGATGAACATACTTCTGATACGAACCTGCATTTTAAAAAAAGTATTTATAAAATCTATTAGTATTTAACATTGATTTTATGGGAAAAACGGAATTTCTCCTTTTCCCTATAAAATCAATGTCAAATACTAATGGATTTCAGTAAAACTTTTTTTTAAATGCAGGTTCATATCAGAAGTATGTTGGTCTAATGTTGAATTTTATTTATGATAATAACCAACACGAACCACCGATATGTCAAATCAGATTGGTTCATTAATAAACCTTGGAGTTCATTGTATGTATTGGTTTTCCTCTTTCATAATTGTATGATGCTTGATATAAAGTTTTAATGTAAACAATCAGACAAAATCACAAGATACACAAACTGTCAAAATGTGAAATTTTAATTTTTAGCGGGAAGCGCTCCCAACATAACTGATAAAAAAAACACCAACTCATATTTTTGACAAGTCCTTTTTTAAAAAGTAAATGTAAAATTACCTCAATAGAAAAAATAGTATAAAAACATGTATCATAAGGCCTGTTGACGCACTCGTCCTTTGTAAAACTTGGACTCGTACGTTAACAGATTGCTTTATGATACTTGTGTTTTAATGTACTACTATATAAGTTAAACAAGATTTAATAATTTATGCAGTTTAGTGGTAATTCATTTTAAATTACAGATTAATATTCATATTTATAAGAAGTCTGTATTGTCTAATATAATTTTCGCAATAAAAGAATAGATAAAAGTCTGAAAACAAATCATAGAAGGAAACTGCTGAAAGTTTTATCTTTCAGATATGAAGGATAGTGGACTCCTGCATTGTGTCTAGTGCTTTTCTTTCTCTATTGCAGTTTTATCTCGCTCTCTGCGGAAACAGTTGCCGCACGGCGGCCAAGAAACAAAAGATCGCTAGCTGAAATATACCAACTCGTCACGTCATCTCCAATAAGTTTCGCATTATCAGCGCCAAAGTTACCGCATTTTCCGCTGCTTTCCACTCGTATTTCACGTGTTATCGTTGCACATCATTTGCTATTTTCTGACTACGGTTTTTCAAACCCAGACAATTGGAAAAAGTATATCTTCTTTTACAATGAGTAAAGAGATATGGTTTTGATGTACTAGCAAAACGCACGGTTGCATGGATGGCTTCCAATGAAAACATTACGAGGGAGTTTTCGAAACCGTTGCTCAAATTCTTAATGTTTTTAAAAAACGGTTTTTGTATTGTACGTATTATACACTTTTTATTATTTTTATATTAGTGTTCAATATTTTTTATTGGAATTTATATACCTACATTGAAGTCATATTCTCTAGGATCAAGAAACTTATTTCTAAAGCTACAGTGGTATTGAATGTTGCAGTCATATATTTTTACCTTCCGTCACCTTTAGGTAAGGAAGGTATTGTCTTTGGTCAAAAAATTCGGTGGTGAGTTTTTAATGAATAAGCATGTTTTAAGGTCCCTAGAATACGATTTTACTATTTTTACGATGATGCCTGTATGTGTGTGTGTGTGTGTGTGTGTGTGTGTGTGTGTGTGTGTGTGTGTGTGTGTGTGTGTGTGTGTGTGTGTGTGTGTGTGTGTGTGTGTGTGTGTGTGTGTGTGTGTGTGTGTGTGTGTGTGTGTGTGTGTGTGTGTGTGTGTGTGTGTGTGTGTGTGTGTGTGTGTGTGTGTGTGTGTGTGTGTGTGTGTGTGTGTGTGTGTAAGTGTGTGTGTATGTATGTATGTGTGTGTATGTAACAAAATTTTCGTCTGCGATAACTCTAATACTACAATTCCAAAAATTATAATTCTTCCGTATTCCTCTTCGTTGCATCCATATGAAGAGCTGATTAGATTTTGGTTATAATTGGTCAACCGGAAGTTAAGTATAATTTTTTTACATTTAATGTTGTTATAAATATTAAAGAACATTTTATTCTCTATACGATTTGACTGCATTTTATACTGCATATGAAATAGATATAGAGTTATGAAATTATAAAGAAATTAAATTTCATAAATTAGCTATAGCTATGCTAGAAACAGCTACAATATTAAGAAAATTCTGATTGAAAGATGTCAGTGTCAATTGACATATTCGTAGTATATTTGTGTTAATATATAATAATAATTTTACTCGAAACCTCTGTATGGAATTTGTGTAAAATACATACAACTGTCGAAAGCTAATGTACATACAAGAAATTGAGAATCTTTTGCAAGGAACTTTCTGTATGGATTTTATAGAAAATACAAAGGCATTTACGAAAATTCTACCGGTAGGTACCGCCAGTGGTCGATTTGGGGTGGTATACGGTGGTATGCCATACCAGTAAAAAAAAATTTTTATTAAACGTTCCAAACCTATTTATATCAAAATACTGCATACCGGTATGCTGTTGTAATGTCTTCAAGATTAACATTTATTATCAATTAACATTAATAAAACTGACTTGTGTATATTTTTATACAATTATTATTTATTTTTCTGTTTTCTATTTTACTTACCTAGGATTTATATCTGTCTTCATTATAAGATTTTTTAATTTATGTTTTGTATACAATATACAGGCTGTCTCAACTCGCGCTCCAGAGCGAATGAGGAAACACGAGACTGCACTCGGATGTGTAATTTCGAAGAAAAAAAAATCTAGCTTAAAAGATATTCGAGAAAAGACGACTTAAAATCAGAGACCTACACCTTTAACGTGGGTTTGCCGTAATTTTACGTTACTAAGGTTTTATATAAATCAAATCTTCTTTAAAATGTGTGGGCGACTGTAGTTTTCGAAAAATGTCAGTGTCAAATTAAATTTAAATTTGACAAGGTGAATAAAAAAGGCAAATTCTTACCTTATTCAGCCGCTGATTACTTAGAAATGATTATAATTTTCGGAGAATGTGGACGTAACGCCAGAGAGGCAGCACGAGTCTATTCGGAACGTTTTCCGGATAAAAATCTTGTGGATCATAAAGTGATATTGAGAGCCATCGCAAGGACGCATAAGACCGGTCAAGTTATGCCAGATCGAAAAGAAACTGGTGGTGCTCCCAGAATCGCTCGTACAGTTGAGAACGAAGAAGCTGTTTTAAATGTCTTTGAGGAAGATGGTACCAGAAGTATCAGAGAAGTCGCGGGCCAATTAGGTATTTCCAGGCTTCGGTACATCGAATTTTGAAAAATAATCGGCAACACCCGTATCATTACACTTGTGTATAGCATCTACAGCCGGAAGATTACCCTGCTAGAAGAGAGTTCTGTACATGGTTGCTAAATCAAGAGATACTCGAACCAAATTTTGTTTCGCGGATTTTATTTTCAGACGAATCGATTTTCGCCAGACAAGGATGTTACAACGTACTGTACGATGTAAATGATGATCTCGGATGACACCTTCGCTAACCTAAATTTGTTGACAGTGAAAAGTCAACTCTAAAGTGTCAAAATTACAGTAAGTCAAACAAATTTTGTAACTCACTAGTAGTATTTTTAAAGCCTGGCAACCAGTTTTATTATGTAATAATATTATCACACCTCAAGATATCTTTCCGGATTGGTGGATTAAAAAGTCTTGTAACTCCGTTATGCAAGCAGCCGCAAATTATTTTCTTCAATTTGTTGGCAACCTATTGTCGTCGGCAAGTGTCAGTTTTGTATGGGGCGCGAGTTGTGAGACACCCTGTATAATATAATATATGCAATGTTTATTTTCTTTATGTGTATGTTATTAATGTGAAATATATTTGTGACGATTTATATGTAATTTATTATATTTAAAATATTGCTGTTTAGAAAAGCACTCCACCCAATGTTTGAACACATATATACATGTACATTTCTTTTAAATTCGACAAGGCATACCACTAAAAAAAAAAATGCCACTTCGACCACTGGGTACCGCATCTACTGACTGTGTTCGAAAACACGTGTGGTAAGAAGTTACCGTGTTCGAAAATTGTACAATATCTACCAGATGAATCTACGAGATTCATGAAGAATCTAATCTCAAAAAAAGGTAGTGATGTAAAGCGAAGCGCGCTCGTTAAAAGTTTGTTAACTATATCAAATTTCTAACCTGTTTCAAATTTTTTTATAGGTTATGGATCTACCTTGTTTACCACTTGCGTTCTTAAAATATCGATTCCGGTAGCTATAACCTGATAAACAGCTGTTCACCAGTAACAGTTCACCGGTAGAATTTTCGTGTAACTGACGGAAGGTAATGTGCTGGCCACATCAGATTTTTTGTAAATAATTTAAAAATATTTTAATTATTTTAAACTGAAAAGTTTGTGGCTAACACAAAGAGAGAGAGACGCTCTATACGCACAATTTTTTTTTTATAAGGTTATGTGAACTATCATTGGTGACTTGGAATTTTTTGAATTAAGGTATTCATTGAATTTTTGATTCAGGCTGATAGTTGTAAACTCATGTCACATCGGTGGTAACAAATCTTTCTATAAACATATAAGGATCAGCTTCATAACGAAGCAGAAAGTTGGATGACGTCTGGAAATGAACAAGTTTCTGATGAACCGTCAGAAACCGGGGAACGCACTACATTCCTAATTCATTGGTCTGCCATTTCTCGAACATTGTTTCGCCGATTTATAAATGAATAAATAAATAAATAAATAAATAAATAAATATATCATCACGGCACATTACCCAATTCTGGGTGTGCCAATCTGCTTTGTACACAGATTTCGGTAATGATGGTGACATATTTGTACCGTGTGGGCATTTACCAGGCGTCACTTCACGGGCACTCATTGCTGGCATAGAGAGTGCACCGATTTGCCATGCTCATATCGTGAATCAAATTGATGTCATACTAATTTTTATTAAATTATACTCTGTACAGCGAGGCTGTGACATGGACGAAGGTACTGTGGAGCATATCAGTCTAGAATGCCACAATTATTGGTTAAAACAGAATCCATACTAGAGGAATTCTGGCCTTTCAAGGTCACACGCAACACAATTTCCCTGCTGATTTGTTAGCTTTGTTCATCAGTATACATGATACTATAAACACAAGATATGACATTGCGCATGTATCGCTCTATCTCTTTCTACAGCTGTGACGTCACCCAGTGACACAGGCAGCTGTATAAATAATAAAATATTACTATCAAGATATTTTTAGTCAAATATAATTGGGGATGTTAACTTATTTGTTTGTAATTTAGTTTTCCCTGTATGTAGTAATGAAAATAAATGTAAAAAACAATACATAATAACCAAAAATTTATATTAAGATATTTACAATTAATTTAAAAAAAATATGTGTTTTTTAATAAATTAACAAAGATTTTCTTTGACGTCATTATTTTGAACTGGAGAAAGGGATGCATGTTTAAGAATGTAACTGTATCATGGCGAGCAAGTATTAATTTGATTTTGACATTAGTTCATTTTTCTGTCACTGTCTCTCTTCTTTATTATTTAGAATTTGCGTGGTTTCTGTTATTGTTATTATGTATTTCCATTTGTTAAGTAGGATTTTGAACTTAGCTTATACTCGTACAAGATTAAAATGTGAAACGAAAATATTAACCTCCAAAATATTATTCAAACGTCAAACAAATTATCTGACATGTTTAAATTACCCGCACATGCCGTTGCTATTGGACGCACTAATGTTATTGCTTTACGGCCATTTATTGGTTCGGCGTAATTCTACGTCATACACGGCGGGAATTTAAATATTAAAGTTGCATTAATTTTTTCCTGGCTAATTAATGAAAATTTTGCCGAAACAAAAAATATGGATAGCAAGTTTTTATTGTCTTTTCAAAAATATTAAATAAAAAAATGGCACGCAAGCCATAATTTGACATAATTGAAAATTTTCAAAGCTATTTGATACTGACTTGTCACTGGATGACGTCAGACGCGTGGAACGAAAATGGAATCTCTAACTGGCATATCTTATATTAATAGTACTAAGATCAGTATAGAATAGCTTCAAGACCGGCAATTCGTAGAAGCTATGTGTACTGAATGCAATGCAGATTTTTAAATTACAGGAGATATAAAAATTAAGGGACACAGCTTGTTTGGGAAAACCAGAAAAACAGATCTGCTAAGTAAAAAGAGAGGGGAAGAAAACGTAGCACGCCAAAGAAGAATGAGGATAACGCGCCAGAAAAAAGACGAAAACTCGCGTATAACAAGAAGAATTAAATAAAATTCATACATGGAGAAAACCTGAACGACATAATTTCAGATACCTCAACATTCATTGGATGCTCCTTCCAATATTTTGCATCCTGACCCTGACCACCCTTACCCTTACTGTACAATTATATATTGTGGTTTGTTATGGAAATTCTTCATGCCTCCCTGTATTGTATTGATTAGTTTAATTACCGGCGCTGTGCAGTTCATAACTTGCAATTACCTCGGTGCAGGTATCGCAGGCGGCTGACTGATGCCACTCGACAGTCGACGGCTGCAACTGACGGGGAATCTGATATTTTTATATCTACCGCTTGCTACAATCATTATACCAAACCGAGGCT